>JARBWK010000012.1:103950780-104176241 GCA_030556195.1 Anolis apletophallus
GGGTCTCTTTCTTCTGCTTTGAGCCTGCACTCCCCATTTCTCTGGCCTGAGATCAAAACCCACTTCTTTTCCCCCTCCCCAATGTGTTCCCTCAGTGTTAAAGTGCACGAAATAAACTATACTTGCCGATGTCCTGCAGACCCTGGGATTCGCGTCGCTCCCACGTCACCAATCGAGTTGCGTCGGCTCTTGGCGTCGGACCTGATGTCGCCCGACTCCTGCGCGCTTGTGCGGTTTGCTAGCCCCTGCGGCTGGGCACCTTGTTAGATGTCCCCGGACTTTATACTAGCCGGCTCTCAAGAGGCTGCTTCCCAGCCAGCCTTCTCCTTCGGGCTTGAGTTCACCCACAACGTTAGGTGCAGTCTCTCCCGTGTCCACAGGCGTTCGTTTGGGACCAGCCAGGCGGCCGGCTCAGTGCAAAAAGTGGTCAAAAACAGGCGGGGCCCCTTCCAGCCCTCCTGGGTAGTCTCACCTTACTAGCCTGGGAGCGGCGCTGTCCACGATGGGGACCGTGTTAGTTTTCCCTCAACACAGACCCGTCTAGGTACGTTTTACCATCACGTCGGGGTCACCAAATGAAGCAAAATAGGGAGTTATGGAACTCCAAGTACCAATTTAACTTTACCAAAGCTGCTTGTACGCGTGGGTTCTAGGATGAGGAGAACACACGACAACTGTGAAGTAGGTGAAAATCAAAAAGAATTTATTCTCTGGCACCAGCTGGTGGGCCTTTGCTGCAGAACACAGCTGCAAATCGGGCAAAGGAACCCCGTCACATCTCATACAAAGACATTTATACCCTCAATGGAGTCATTCCAGTTTTGCCCACCCCTTCTTCATGGATAAAACAATCACAATTGGCTGGTGATTACTGTTGTTTACATGACATTTCATTAATCCAATAAACACTGCATAAATCAATAGCATCATCCCTCTCTCATACCTAAGAATGAGAACAATAGCCATCTATAAGTTATTTCTTTCACACAGTGCAGTTATCAATGCTGAGTCTCTGTTCCCTGAGTTGAAACAATATTTCCGGGCTCCGTGCCAGCAGCGGAGAAGGACAGACTCTTTGCCATGCGCAGTGGTGTTTCCATTCACATTAAATTTCCATAGCTCAACTGTACTGCTTCCACCCATCTAGCCTATATTATCTCAAATTGGGCACAGGGTGTATTAAAATGCATTAAATCACAATGTTAGTCTTTCATTGCAAGTGCCTGTCTGATTTCTTGGCACCAAAACCCTCTTTTTCAGAGTTGACACGTAAGTAGCATCACTCTCTGACTGTACTTTTTATGCTCGGAAAAGTACCAAACCTGCTTTATAGGTCCAATTATAATTACTTGGTCCACCCTAATTAACAAAATTTTCCACCACCAACCTAATACTATTAGGATTTTAAAATCAAACAAGATCACCAGCTAGGCTCCTAATGAAATCATTAACTGAGAGATTCTAAGAGAGAGGAAGAAGTACAATGGAGACTCTCTTCAAAATGAACAGGAAATAATTTATTAAACTAGAACAGGCTTTACAATAAGGCACAGAGCTTAATGGTTTACTTCTACTGAGGCAACGAGCGTATGGTTACAGATAAAATTGTTCAAATGCGTGATGGTTTGCTGGATAACAAGATGTGCTGGAGCGTATGGTTACATAAGAGGTTTTACTAAAGCTTAGATCTTCAACAATTCCAGTCAGTGCTAAAACTTGACTAAGATATTGTACTGTCACCCTAATACTAAAACTAGCGGCGAACAGGTGTTTCCAACCAGGAACTTTTCTACACTAAAAGTCCCCTGAGTCTTGTCTGACGGAGTTAGCTAACTACTGCTAACTCCCCAGTCCCAGAGCCCATCTGCCTCTCTAACCCAGAGACTGCAACGTGTTTTGTCTGACTATTCCGAGTCAGCCCTACTGGCTCTAAACTATGAGTGTCACCCCAAGCTCTCTGGATCTGTCACTATAGAAATAGACTGTATCAGAACACCAGCTGAGGCTTGGATGTTACTGCTCCAAAACCTCACTCAAGACTAAAACTTTCCTGTCAGGATTTCTCCCTCCTAGACAGCTTAACTCCTCCCCCTTGGCTCTCAGCCAATCTCCTGGGAGACTTTGTAACTAGCCAGACAAGCTCTAAAGCCCTGTCTCTGACAACTACCTTCTCCTAATGGCTGCCCTTCCTAAGATGGATGCCAGCTATTCTAGCCAGGGAGCCAAACTGCCACACAGGCTTCGGCCTGCTCAGAATGGGTGAGTCCTTACATACCTCCACGCACTTTCCAAGAATGCTGTGACCCTCATCCAATAACTGATCAAGACCAAATTTGTCACACAGAACCCCCATGACCCACTCTACATCTGGTGCAATTTGGAGGAGTATGGACCATGGATTCTCGGACTTGAAGTACCTTCACTCACTTTTTGAGACCACTGCAAGCCACATAAACAACTGATAAGGACCAACCTTGCCACACAATGCCTTTCTCAAATAACCCGGGCAGGGCCGGGTCCCCAAGCTCGTGATATATATATATATCAGTGCCCTATGCAATTTAGGACTATAATAGTGAATAACACAAAGATAAAAACCCTTAGCCCAGTAAAAACATGAACACTGGATTACTGCTAAGAAGATCTCCTATATCGAGTAAGCTGGTAAAACCCTTTTAGGAGAAAGCTATGAGGAACAAGTCTTCAGGTTCTGTGGAAGGCTTGCAGTCAAGTGGACCTGTGCATTCGCTGTCAATGATACATATTTATTGCATGATTTTTCCTAAATTGTATGCAATTTTGTATCTGCATTTTCAAGTGTATGCATGGTTTGTGGTGTGTTTCTATTGCCTGCAAATGTGTGCATTTCTGACAAGAGATGCATTTGTATTCTTGCAACGAATCTCAGGAAGTGGAAAATTGACCAATGGACACACACAACCATTGACATTTTTCCATCCCCAGTGAGTCTGCATGCCTCTTACTTCCTGCTATTCCAAAAGTAAAGCGCTGTATCCTTTTTAAAAACACATCACATCCTCTGCATTTTATGATGTTTTAATTCTGTGTGTTTTTATATGCTGTAAATCGCCCTGAGCTTCGGGAAGGGCGATCCATTAAATTGAAATAATAAATAAATAAATAAATAATTTTCCAGTCTTGTCTTACTGACTACATTTCTCAATTCAGATTAAAACAATATTAAAATATTAAAACAATATAGCTTTGTTTTAGAAGAGACACTTTTTTTGTATTTTCACGTCTTTCCAATCCACTCACTCTTTTTTTCTTTTAATGTTTGGCTTCTTTATTTAGCTGGAGTTAACCTTTGCCTGCAATGCTCCCTCTGCTGGTCCACCTGGGTGGTCCAAGTTCCAGACCAACATTGGGGAAGCCAATTTGGAAGAGGAGGTAGGAAAATATTATTACTCTATTAATACACAAATGGCTGCTATTATTGCACTTATTACAATGGCATTCTGCTCAGAGCCTAACATGCACAGAGGAATGTAGCACCTCTAGCTTTCTTCCAACATTGTCCAACATTTTATTATTTGCGTCGAAGTTCATCTACAAGCAAAATGAACTCTTGCTCTGAAAACTAAGGGATTCTTCCCAATTACTATCAGATCTTTTGCCATCAGATACTCTCCTGGGTCTGGTCTCTTCCAGATACATACAAAACTGTTTTACGATGTCTATTCAGTTAAGTATTGAATATTCTGGCTATGATAATAGAGATGGAAGAGGCCCCATATGCTAACGCAGGGGATCCGGCCAGAACAGCATTTCTCAACCGGGAGTTAGGACCCCTGTGGGGGTCATGAGGGTGTGTCAGAGGGGTCATTAAAGACCATAAGAAAACACTGTATTCTCGGTTGGACATGTGGGTTCTGTGTGGCCTAATTCTATCATTGGTGGGGTCGAGAATGCTCCTTGATTGTAGATAAACTATAAATCCCAGCAACTACAACTCCCAAATGTCAAGGTCTATTTTCCCCAAACTCCGCCAGTGTTCACATTTGTGTATATTGAGTATTCATGCCAATTTTGGTTGAGATCCATCATTGTCTGAGTCCACAGTGCTCTCTGGATGTAATAATAACAATAAAACTTTATTTATATACCGCTCTATCTTCCCGGGAGGACTCAGGGCGGTCTCCAAGCAACAACATCAAAACATACAGAGTCACAAATTGAACAAAACATAACAGTAACAGCAACATAGGCATGGAATTACCCAACAACACACAATATTAAAAGGAAAAATCCTGCCTGTTTTTAATGTATATTTGTTAGTGCATGGAAAACCAAGGGAATCAGTAGTTACTGAAATGGACATCCAAGTGCCACCTCTGTGTTGATGGAGGCAAGCAGGATTTTCCCCGGGTACTGGTTGTGGGGGGTCGGGAGCAGGTGAGGGTTTTGCCCTCCTTTCTGCTAGAGATCCCTGTGTACAACTAGTGGGCCACTGTGTGACACAGAATGCTGGACTAGATGGGCTGAGGCCCGATTCAGCATGGCTCTTCTTATGAAAAGGAATGGGTGAGAACAATTAAAAGGCTGGGTCAAGACTGATAAAAATTGAAATATGATGGGACTGGCATTTGGGTACAGTACTGAAGTAGGTAAATGACAAAAGTGGGGAAGGGTTATTTCCAGGGGCCTGTTAGGAAAATGACCACAGTAATATATAGGGGGCTAAGTCGGGTCCGGACAGTGTCTGCATTGAGCTAGAACTGGTCACTCTCAAAGATTTGTTGAAACCACCAAGTCTTCAAACTCTTATGAAAAGAGGAGAGGGATAGGACCTGTCTTATTTTCCTTGGAAGGGCATTCGAGAGGCAGGGGGCCACCACCGAGAAGGCCCTCTCTCTCGTCCCCACCAACAGTGCTTGTGACGGAAGTAGAAATGAGAGGAGTGCCTCCCCAGAGGATCTTAGAGTTCATGCTGGTTCATAGATGGTTATGCGATTGCAAAGAGACGTGGGGCCTGAACCGTTTAGGGCTTTATAGGTCATTACCTGCACCTTGAATTTGGCTTGGCAACTTATCGGCAACCAATGAAGCTGTTTTAATAGAGATATTGTATGCTCCCTATAGTAGGTGAACTACAACTGCAAAACTCAAGGTCATTGCCAACCCACCCTTCCAGTATTTTCTATTGGTCATGGGAGTTCTGTGTGTCAAGTTTGGTTCTAATCCATTGTTGATGGAGTTCAGAATGCTCTTTGATTATAGGTTAAATATAAATACCAGCAACAACAACTCCCAAGCGACAAAATCACCCCCCCCCCCCAAACTCTCCAGGATGCAAATTTGGGCGTATTGGGTATTTGTGCCAAATTTGGTCCAGTGAATGAAAATACATCCTGTATATCAGGTATTTACATTATGATTCAGAACAATAGCAAAATTGCAATTATGAAGCAGCAATGAAAATAATGTTATGGTTGGCGGATCACCGCAACATGGGAAACTGTATTGAGGAGGTCACAACATTAGGAAGGTTGAGAACCACTGAGCTAGAACATCTCCAGAAGGTAGCTGCCCATCTTCTTTTTTGATGACCTCCAGAGAATGAGACCCTGCCACCTCTCTAGTTACGTAATTACCTCTCTAAGTACTGTAGTCGTTTCCATTGCCAAATTATTATTGTGGTTAAAATGTTCCTTCTAATGTTCAATTCAAATCTGTCCACCTGCAATTTAAAATTTGTTAGACCTGGTCCTACCCTCTGAGGCAGCAGAGAAGCAAAGCTTTTCCCTCCTTCTCTGGGACAGTCTTTGAAATATTTTCAGGGTACAGACATGTCATTTCTTGGCCTTCTCTTCACCAAGCTAAACCAGCCCAACTCCATCAGCCTTTCCTCATAGGTTTTGGTCTTCATACTAGTGTTTTCCTAAATGAAGCTGTCCTCATGTCAATAGTTATGAGAGGGATCCTACTGTTTCCACTCACGTCTCTGCTCAGTCTTCCCTTCTTTAGCCTGATGTGCACAGTATGCTCAGTATGACTCAATTCTCAGACCTGGGGCAATGAGTATCCACAAGCAGTGTGTGGCCAAGTAACAGATCAAGAGATGTGGCAAACCACAGAGCTTACAAAACCCATCGTTTTGGATTGCAACCCCCTGAAATTCCTCAGAATCAGAGATTACAAGAGATGTAATGAAAAAAGTTAACTTCTCCAAGAGTTTCTCAACATAATTGGCTGCCCCAAATGGCTAACTACCCGTGGCTGCTTTTGATGCATTTGCTAAGGACCTATGTCTTTCTCTGGGGTCTTTGTTCAAAGTAAGGTGTTTTGGGTGAGATAATGTCTAAGGCTCTTCCTCTATTGCAGTGGTTCCTAACCTGTGGTCCCTGAACCATCAGTTGTCCTCAAGAGCTAAAATATGGTTCACAGACTCACTGTTACTACACCATTGCAACAAGGGTGACAGGTCTCGTGAAACCCTCAATTAGCGCCGAGGCAACCAGGACGTTTTGAGGTTTGGAGGGGGGGGGGAGGAAGAGAGGCTGACTACCCATGAAAAGTGCAACAACAAGCACCTCCTCCTCCCTCCCCCTGAGCGGAGCCATTCCATGTACTGCCTGGAAGCAGGGACGCCTGGGTGTCTTTGTTTTTAGGCCTGTTCCTGGTGCTATTTGGGGTGTTGATTCAGAAAATTGTATTGGTTAGACCACATCAGCTCTAGATTATTACATGTGGTTGGAGAGTTGTCCCTGGTCAAAGTGGTCTCTCTTCAAGTGGTCTCTGGTCTAGTGGCCTCTAATCAAAGTGGTCCCTGGTCAAAAAAAGGTTGGGAACTGCTGCTCTATTGCCGGATGCCAGCATATACCAATTTTAAGATTGGAAATTTCATGCTAATCATTCACATAGTTGGGCTCACCATATGGTTGCAGATTGGTCCTTAAATGTTACAGGGCTCCAGATTTTTCCAGATCCTTGCACAGAGCATGGAAAATTTACCTTTTCCAACATAACTTTTCTAAGGTCTACTTTGGAAAGATATTTATTTATTTATTTACTTCATTTATATTCCACCCTTCTCACCCCGCAGGGGACTCAGGGCAGATTACAATGTACACATTACATTTAGACACAAAAACACACAAGACAGACAGAGGCAATTTAACATCTGGCCACCAGGGGGATCTGTCGCACTCCTTCATTCCTCAGCGTGTTTCCTGGAGATCTTTTTATGGCCTTGTAAATCAGTTAAATTTAGCCTCCCCACTAAGTGGTACCTTAATTTTCTACTTGACAGATGCAACTGTCTTCCGGGTTGCAAAGATCGACAACAGGCTACACAATAAGTCGAGAGCCCACCTCGACCCGGGCAGGCCTCGAACTCATGTCCTTCTGGTCAGTAGAGATCTTATGCAGCTGACACCCAGCCAGCTGCGCCACTTCCTGGTAATACACTCAATAGGTCCTCATTGTCCTCTTCCTCCCCCTTTCCCCTACACTTCACGTGCCTCCCTTTGCTTGCTCTCAGTGTACACAGGAGACTGTAAGATGCAGGAAACTTTTTCCCCCTTTCTCTTCCCCACACCTCCTGATCAGTTGCTTAGTAGGAATGAGAGTCAGAAAGATATACCCCAGGTCAAAACAATCCTAAGGGCCATAATGTCCTTTGGAGACCTAGACCTGTGTAGATCATACCAGCACTTTTAATTGTGTCCAGAAAAATATTGGCAGCCATTGGAGTTCTTTCAACAATGGAGTTGTGACCAATTTAAAAGTTGGCAATGCAGCCCTTCCATTCTGACCACTGTTTTGTGGATTTCCCAAATACATATGTATTTAATTCACCATAACAACTGTCGTTTGACCTCTATTTCCTCCTGCAGATTATTCTCCCCTCTGAGTAAGAGCAACGTGAATAAAACAGCCTCTAACAGCTTTAAGAAACTGCCTGCTCATTATAAAGTAAGACGAAGGAGAACAGAACGATGCCAAATTGGATGTTTGTTTGGGGGGAATCTATTTTCATCCATTGTAGCCAGTGTCTAAGCTTCTCCAACAAAAACAT
This sequence comes from Anolis apletophallus, assembly GCA_030556195.1. Classification (NCBI taxonomy): domain Eukaryota; kingdom Metazoa; phylum Chordata; class Lepidosauria; order Squamata; family Anolidae; genus Anolis; species Anolis apletophallus. The sequence goes on from JARBWK010000012.1 coordinate 103,958,822, forward strand.
TAAGTCGTGTGGTTTTCATTAAAATTAGTTGTGGGCCTCCAACACTAACGTTTAATAAGACTCACCACAAAAGCCCTCTTTGGCAGGTGGTGACCAGCAAGCTGGCCCTAGTGCTATCTGGAATTGCAGGCAAAGGATTGTATTTATTTACCTACTAATTTTGTTTATGAACAGGCTTGTTTTTCCTGAAGCGTTATCTCCAGTATTTTATACAAGCAACAGAAGAATCTTTGGCTGTTTTTCCAAGTTGCTTGAATTAGAAAAACTGGCAAAAAGGTTATGAGCGGGCAGAATGAAACACAATGCTAGTTGAATGCAGTCGGTGGTTACATTGCCAGTGTCAAGACCTCTCTTATTGCTGTTTGCTTGTATTTGTAATTTAAGGGTAGACTGTCTGTCACTATATAAATGGCATTAATATTTGAGGAAAAACCCTTTAAAATCCAGTAGCCAAAGGATTAACCAGTTAATACAAATCATTAGTCTACACAATCCTGTCTTCTCTTCATTCCCAACCATTCAGTGCAAAGAATCTAAACTTGGCATCCTGGTGGTATTTTACAACCACATAAGTTGCCTTTCATATGTGGCTATACTTTTTGGGCACAATATAATGCCTGAATTCAGTTCACAATTGTGGATGAGAAGTTTGGTTAGTGTCTCTATTTCACATGCATTTGAACATTCTTTGATGGTATGTAACTACTTTCATACCCCCATTTTTCCAGTTTGGCAGACATGGTGCCAATTACTCCTTTACTACTCTACTTTTCAATGGCTTTCAGCGGCCAGTTTTTCTCTCCTCCTACTATTTTCTCCTACTATTTTCTCCCTTTGTCTCACTTGCTGCAAATTAAGTTCAAAGGGCAATAATTGTTTACACTCAATTATATCACCATCAGGGATTGGAGAGGAGGGGGCATGATCTTGCTCTTTCCAGTAGGCTCAGGCAAAAGCAAACTCCTAATATTGCTCGGCTACCCATGTATCCCAGTTTACAACTGTGAAACGTTGGGGGTCTATATTCATCAGTCCTTTTCTTATACTACTAGACTCACTGTAAATGTGGAAGCAGCAATCCAATTCACATAAAGGCACCTGACTGTATAGTGTTGACATTCTGTAGAACGATTGGTTCATACAACTAATACGTAACTACTGTATGATGTAAGCATATTGTAATTTTCATAATTTTAAGTAAATAGAAATTAACATAGTTAAAGAGTTCCTTAAGAGAAAACTGATCTATCAAATGAAGGATGTCTGTTCATCTTCTGTTCAAGACAGAAAGAGGAGCCTCAACCAAAGCAGAATAGAGTAGGACTTGGACTTCCCTTGACTCCTATGATACAGACCAGAATCACATTGGCTTCTTTAGCTGATGCATCACACTGTTGACTTATGTTCAGCTTGTAGTCTACTAAGATTCCTAGATCCCTTTCACATGAACAGTTGGCAATCCAGTTGTCACCAGTTGTCACCCATCCTATATCTATGCATTTTTATTTGATTGCCAAAGTGTGGTACCATACATTTCTCGCTGTTGAAATCCATTTTGTTAGATTTGGCCTTGCTTTCTCATTTGTTAAGGTCACGTAGGATTCTGATCCTGTCCTCTGGAGTATAGCTGTTCCTCCCAACTTGGTGTCACCTGCAAATCTGATCGGCATATCTTGTCTTCTGTTGTCCAAGCCATTGATAACGATGTGAAATTGCACTAGGCCCAGGACAGAACTCTGCAGAGATGTACAATGTTGCAGTTCCCTAGTGCAGTGTTTCCCAACCTTTTTTGAGCCGCGGCACACTTTTTACATTTGCAAAACCTGGGGCACACCACCAACCAAAATGATACAAAATGACACTCTAACACAGTAATACATATAGTTAATATGTTTTTAAAATGTATTTATACACTCAGTGTGAAACGTGGGCCTGTTTCGATGAACTCAACATAGGCAGGAATGGCAGAAAGACACAAACTTCCCACACAGAACTCCCATAACCAAGAGAAAATGCTATAAGAGTTTGGTGGGCATTGACCTTGAGTTTTGGAGTTGTAGTTCACCTATATCCAGAGAGCACTGTGAACTCAAACAATGTTGGATCAGGACCAAACTTGGCATGAATACTCAATATGCCCAAATGTGAACACAGATGGAGTTCAGGAGAAATAGACCTTGACATTTGGGAGTTGTAGTTGCTGGGATTTATAGTTCCCCTACAATCAAAGAGCATTCCGAACCCTACCAATCATAAAACTGGGCCAAACTTCCCACACAGAACCCCCAGGAGGCAAGAGGAGGTCTCTACTTGGGGAAGGGAGGCGGGTCTTCCCAATGCATGGAGAGGAGAGACCAAGTAGACAACGGGTGGGGGGTGTTTGTAATTTTGTGCCTTTTATCAAGGTAGGTTTCTTAGGGGTTTTATGCTTCAACACACTAGACCCCCCTTCCTGGAGGTTCCAATTTCCCACGGCACACCTGATGATTGCTCACGGCACACTAGTGTGCCCCGGCACACTGGTTGAGAAACACTGCCCTAGTGTATATCATTGCATAACTCTGCAAATATAAAGTTATCCACGCTCTCCTTGATATTGGACATGATTAGCAAAATATGAATATAGTTGCTAGGAGGAAGAATATATCATCTTTTACATTTTGCAAAACAACAACAGGTTGTTCTCCCAAGCAGACATTTGCATGTCTCCACAAACTGTATATGTGCTCCCATTTGATACTTTGTGGAACAAAATGATCATCATGGAGTCATCTGCCAGATTAGTTGTTGTTGTATTTTAAGTAGATATTTTAACTGCTCAGATTTCTCCCACACTTTTTTTAAAAAGCCAGATGAACATGAATTATGCTTTGTTTCTTGTTGAAACTCTATACTAGTGACATCCTCTCCATAGGAATCAGTCACTCTTACTACATATTTCTGAATTGGCACAATTCATTTACAGAGCAATGCAATGTCTCATGCACCAGTGTAAATCCTGGCTTAGTGACAATTTCACAAGCAGAATGGCTATCTCTGCTATGTACTTTATCACATTTGTATTTCCAAAATTGGTACCTCTCCAAAACTGGGTTTTTTCTGTTTTCATCAGGATTGCCTAATAAATGTGTTGTTACTGTGTGCCTTCAACTCATTTCTGATTTATGGTGACCATAAGGCGAAGCTCAAATAGGGTTTTCAGGTGTATGGCCGAGTGGGGATTTGGACATTCGTCTACAGATGTTTTGGCCTACAACTCCCAGAAATCTCAGCCAGTTTACCAGCTGTTAGGATTTCTGGGAGTTGAAGGCCAAAACATCTGGGGACCGACAGATTGAGAACCCCTGGCCTACAGAGTCATAGTCCAATCTCAACCTACTACACACACTGTATAAACACTTTCCCTCCCATTTTCTAGGTGCACATCAGTTTTCAAACTGCACTTCCCCCACCCCCACAATGGCACATTTTGTGATACATGCACTTTTTCAAAATTGCCATAATTATTTCCCTGTTTCTCAACATGGTTGAGAGCTGGCTCTTCTAAAAATTGCAAAAGACTACAACCAGATATTTAGTAGAAAGCAGTACCCATCTTTCCATCTTCGTGGCTATGGGAAGATGAAAAGTTTTCAAACTGCTCCTGGAATTTCTTCCAGGCAGACTTTCTCCACAAGATAAAGGAAATACACCATTCTTTATAGATAAATGTGCAAAGGATATGGCTTAATTTTTAGCATCACCTAAGAAGAAGAACAAGAACGAGAGAGAGAGAGAGAGAGAGAGGGAGAGGGAGAGGGAGAGAGAGAGAGAGAGAGAGAGAGAATGTTGAATTGGAGACCAGGGTTCAAATCCCTGCTTCTCCATAGCTATCTGCTGGGTAAGGTACCTTCTCACTGACTTAGAAGAAGGCAATGTTAAACCTTTTGAACAAATCTTGCTGAGAAATCCCTGACCTAAGTTTGTCTTTGGGTTGCTAGAAGTCACACATCATAACAAAACACATGACTGAGAGCAATATTAAGTGTGCATGTGTTGCAGAGGGAAATCATTGCTTTACAACTCTTCATTGTGGGTAGGTCTGCTGGTTGGGAAGGGACATAAGATGTTTTTAATAAGAACACCCCACTCTCCCCCTTTAAAGCAGGAATTGTCAATATGTTGGAATAGGGAAATGATATTTGAATCATAGATCTGGAAGGGAGCTCAAGGGCCATCCAGTACATCTCCTCCAGAGAAAGAGATGCCACCACACACCAAGTTGGAGGCATATTCCACTGTTGAACAGCTCTTACTGCCACAAAGTTCTTCCTAATGTTTCATAGAAACTCATTTCTTACATTTTGATCCTATTTGAATACAATTTAGATCCCTTCGGATTTAGCCAGTCTTACGTCAGCCTCTGGCAGAACTCTCTTTGCACCCATGGAGCTATATCATGGGCATGTCAAAGTAATAATTGGTGGGTTTTTAATGCTGAGGGGGTGAATTCATTCTGAATTTCAGGGCCCTTTCACACAGCCCTATATCCCAGAACATCAAGGCAGAAAATCCCAAATGATCTGAGTGTGGACTCAGATAACCCAGTTCAAAGCAGATATTGTGGGATTTTCTGCCTTGGTATTCTGGGGTAAAGGGTGTGTGGAAGGGCCCTGTGTCTGATCTTCATAGGTATTTTACTTAAGGGGTTCAGCACCTTGAATACTTCCTTAAAAGCTTAAACTAGGGGCCCTTCCACACAGCCATATAACCCAGAATATCAAGGCTGAAAATCCCACAATATCTGTTTTGAAAGGAGTTATCTGAGTCTACACTGCCATATGCTCCAGTTCAAATCAGAAAATGTGGGATTTTATTCAGCTGTGTGGAAAGGGTCTAAAACCTGAATAGCAGAGACATCAAACATCACTGGTTTTACAGCAGAACTTCTGTCCCATTCTAACTCCCCTGGTGTTCAGAAAGTCTTCTCTGTTGGTTCAGAGCAGGCAAGGTCAAAGCACAGCCCTCTAGATGCTGTTGAACTCCAGCTCCAATCAATCTTCACAAACCATGAGGACTGCTGGGTCTTGTAGTGCTGCAATAGCTGGTGGAATTCATCAAACTTTGTTTAAAGAACTTCTAAAACCACAACAATCTTAATCTAGAATTTTTAATTTGAGATGAAGCATCCAACAAAGTTATCATCAGATATACCCTCCCTGAATAAAATGAACAGATTGGTGAGACAGACCATACTTGCATGTTCCAATGTCTGAGTAAATATGTTTTGCATTGGAATATTAATGTGAATTCAGGCTGTCATGCCATAGTACAATTGCACATTGTAACCCAGAGTTACTTATCCTTAGCTGCCTCTTAATCATAAACACAGTAGACCCTCTATATCCACAGGTTCTGATTCTATGAATTCAACTATCCAAAACTTGGAAAGACATTTTTTAAAAATCCAAAAAAGCAATTTTTGATTTTACCATTTTGGTATAAGGATTAGGATACCATTTTACTACTCCAGTGTATATAATGGAACTTAAGCATCCACGGGAGGTTCTGTACAAAACTGCAGCAGATACCAAGGACTCAGTAACTGCTATGGCCCAATGCTATGGAATTTTGGGTTATATAGTTTTGTGAGATATTTACCCTTCTCTGTCAGGGCCCTCTTGTTCCAAAACAAACTATTAATCCTGGGATTCCCTAGGTGGAGCAACGGCAGTTAAGTGGTGTCGAACTGCTATAATTCTACAGTATGGATGGGATATGAGACAACAGGGCTGTGTCAAAGTGGGACAGTCATGTTCAGAAGAATGGCAATGAGGCTGCAACTGAGCTCCCTCGGCACCTGCTACCTGAGGCAGTCGTCGCACTGTGCTGATAGGAAGAGCCCACCCTGCAACCTGGTACTTTGCAGATCTCCTAAAATCTCACAGTCATCAACTGGAGGAAGACTGACTTCAAAGAATTGCCAACTTGCACTTTATCTAAGGGGTTATACCCCATATTCTGCCAAAAAAATCCATGCCTTCATCTGTTGAGAAAGCCTTCCAGCATTTTCTCAGACCACAAAGAGGCTGGACACAATTAAAGGGGACATCCTGGCAGAAATCAGACACAGAAAAAGTTGTCATTCAAAATCCCAAATGGAATAGCAGAGCAGTCTTCCAGCATATTCTGTAGCAGATGTTGAAAAGTCACCGTATGCCAGCAGACATGTTCAAAAAGGAGACTTGGATGTGAGGCTGCAGAACTGGTATTCATTAGTAATTGTGGAATATTTTCAGCCTTGACAAATCCAGGGAATTTCTCACTGATGGCAGGCTTCTAGATGGTAGTTGCCCCTCCTAGAGGTATGCAAGGAATAAGGACAAAAACTTTGTGGCGTTTTCTCTTCAATGTGGAAGAAAATAAATATTTCTTTGTAAGGGATTTTGCAGGAAAATTAATAATGAAATTTACACTTTTCCAGTGTATTTCAGGGAACTATTCTGCACAGAAATACATGAGTTGTGGACATGGACACAAAAAAAGCTGTGAATACGTAACTCATAGTTATACATTTGTATTTATTTTAGTGAATTCTGCACTGTATTGTCATTTGTTTTCTTGTACTCCTTTTGTCCTAGTGTCTAGGTTAGTCCATCCTCTGCATGTGAGACATCTAAATATTTGAAGATGCCTATCATGTCCACCTCGCAATCTCCATTTCCCCAATGTTAACCAATCTTCCAACATTTTCTTCTGCAAGCTAAACATACCCAGCTAGTTTGATGGCTTAGCAGCATTGCTATCCATAAATTCAGATGAATGGTTGGCTGCATTCCTGTCCTGATTTCTTCTCACAATCTTGTGAGGTAGGAGGAGAAATCCAGATTGACCCAAGACCACAGGTTCAGTTTTCCACTCAATGAGTTTTGTGGCTGGCTAGAGATGTGACCATGGTTAACTTGGGTAGGTACCCTTCCAGGTGAACAACAGTTCCCATTGCCCATCATCATTTTGAGCCATGGTGTATAGACTGTGAGAGTTATCAAGACATCTTGTGGCCATCATATTATGGCAGTTTTAGTCACTCCATCATGTTGGCTCTCAACAGTTTGCATTTCTCTCTTTTGCTTCCTGGATTTTTCGTCTTCTGACTTCTACCAAGGTGTTGACACACACACACACACCTGAATTTTCTAAAAGAAAGAAAGAGAAAAGTAGAAGTTTGAGATCTGGAGAGTATTAAACCACACAGAAATACACACATACACAAGCATTTGTAGCTCACAGGCCAAGAGTGTACCACTGCCAAACCCAATAAAATATAAAGTAAAAAATAAACCACATGGAACCATATGGAATTTTGGTCAAACCCTCCAAAACGTCTTCAGGGTGGAAGACTGGCTTCAGTTAGCATGGGGAGTGAGGGGAGAGAGATATACATTTCTGCACGTATCTGTTTAGTCTAGACTACTTTGTTCTGAAATATTCTGCCTTGATCGAAGGAACCTGGTCCACATCAGTGTGTGTGCTGAGGAACCATTCTGCACCATTTGCCAGGGGCATACTTTGGGACACACCGAGACATGCAGGTTGTAGACCAGACCTGTTAAACCCCACCATTGCAATCATTTTTTTGGGGGGGGGGGATATATATATCCTGTTGGCAAAGAAATTTGCTGGATATTGTTTTACCTCAACAGAGCTACTCACATATTTGGATTCTAAATAGGAATGTTGCATTGAGTTGCTATAGATACTGCCTGAAAATCACAGAGTCTTAAAGATGGAAGAGACCAAAACTGCCATCTACTTTAACTTCCTACCATAAAGAAATATATATTTAAAACAAGTGAAAAACCCAATTTCAGATTCCATTACTGCATCCCTGGTAGTGACTGTGAACACTTAAATCAAGATCTAAGAGTCTTAGTACACCACAAGCTGAACCTAAGTCAGCAGTGTTATGCAGCAGGTAAACAAGCCAATGCAAGTCTAGGCTGCATCTATAGAAGTGCAGTACTAACAGAATGGTATTATTTATTATTTTATTATTATTTATTTATTTATTACATCAAACTTGTATACCGCCACTCCCCGTAGGCTCGGAGCGGTTTACAAAAGTTTGAGTGCCCAGTGGCAACACCAAATGACACAAAGTACAATAGACATGGAAAAGACACAAGGATAGGGAAGGGGGAGGGAGGGAGGGGAGGAGTCAGCCGCGATGTCTACTGAGACACCACCCCGCCATCAAAGGAGGGCAGGCGGGGAGGGCCCAGCAGGATGGCTGGTACTAGGGTGCAAGCAGAGGGCAGAGACCAACGTCTCCCACATGGGGGTCCGTATTTAGGGTCCTGGTCTGTTTGCACAATGTCCTCATCCGTTTTAATGAAAGTCTGGCAGACCCTTTGGAGCTGCGACTGCCTATAGCAGGAGCTCCAGAACGTCCTGGAAGAGAACGTCCTCTGAGGTCTTGCTGCTCTTGTTGTTGAGCGACCGTCTACTGGACGGCCAGCACAGGCGCTGGCTCTGTGGTCCCGGTCCTTTCGGGCTCTCCAGCGGGGGCTGGGCGTGTTCTCCAGTCCGGGGTGCGGGGGACGGAGTACTCGGCTTCCTTCCGCTTCCGGCGTCGTCTCCTCCTCTTCCGGGGGCCGCGCTTCTCCCTGATCAGGTCGTTGGTAAGGCTAGGGTCCTCCGAGGGCGGGACCTCCAGGACTTCCGGTGGATTACTACTTCCGGAAGTTGCTTCCTCCCCAGGTCCCAGCACATGGTGTAGCTGGTCATCGTCAGGGCCAAAGACCTCCAGGGGCGGGACTTCCAGGGCGGCCGGCAGACTACTTCCCTCTGCCTAGGTCAGTGGCTCTCAACCTGTGGGTCCCCAGATGTTTTGGCCTTCAACTCCCAGAAATCCTAATAACTAGCAAACTGGCTGGGATTTCTGGGTATTGTAGGCCAAAATACCTGGAGCCCCACTTGTTGAGAACCACTGGCTTAGATACTTGTACTCTCATTGATGCAGCCTAGAACAGTAGTTCTCAACCTGTGAGTCCCCAGATTTTTTGGCTTTCAACTTCTTGAAATCCTAACAGCTGGTAAATTGGCTGCGATTTCTGGGTAATGTATGCCAAAATATCTGGGGCCCCACAGATTGAGAACCACTGGCCTAGGTTCACATTGGTTTTTTATATGTCTTGTCACATTCTATTCTACTTTGACCTGGAATATTGTGTCCAGTTCTGGGCACCACAATTCAAGAAGGACATTGACAAGCTGCAATGTGTCCAGGGAAGGGTGAACAAAATGGTCAAAGTTCTGGAAGCCAAGCCCTATGAGGAGTGGTTAAAGAGCTGGGCATGATTAGCTTGGAGAAGAGAATGTTAAGATGTGACATGGCATTCACAGTGATGTATAAATACTTGAAACAATGTCATATTAAAGATATGCCCCAAAAAATAGGACACAGAGCAATGGATTCAAACTACAGGAAAAGAGATCCCACCTAAAAATTAGGAAGAACATCTTCACCATAAGAGTTGTTCAACAGTAAAATATGTTGTCTCTGAGTGTGGTAGAGTCTTCTTCTCTGGAGGTTTTGACCATCTGTTAAGAGTGCTTTGATTGTATATTCCTGCATGACAGAATAAGACTGGATGGCTCTTGTGGTCTCTTCCAACTATGATTCTGAGATCCTATAAGAAGTGTACCTATGTTCCAACACACTTAAGCAGTCAAATGAAATTTCAGGAGGATAAAGGTAGCTAGGCAGATAAGTGGATTTCCCTCTTAGCCAAAGGCTAAAGAGGGAGAGGAGTTTGCCCCCTCCCACGGAGAAAGAGGAGGTTCTATGAACCTCTGGGAGGCAGGGGGCGTGGCCTCCCTTTAGGAAGGCCAGCCCCCTGAAGAGCTCAGTTGGAGCTCAGCAAGCAGAGGAGACGGTCGGTCTCCTCTTCAGGTGAGCTCTTTGGGGCATTGAGGCCCGCTTTCGGCGGGCTTCGGGCCCGGGGGAGAGGGCCTTGTCCCTTCCCCCCGGGCCCGGGAGCGGGGCCTTGTCCCTTCCCCCTTCTAGCGGCCTTGCAGGCCCTTTCGGCGGGCTTTCGGGCCCGGGAGCGGGCCTTGTCCCTTCCCCCCTTTTTTTCTTTGCCAAGCGGCCGGGGCCCAGGTTGCGGGGAGCGAGCGGAGACAGGCTCGTGCTCCCCCCGCACCCGGCCGCTTCGGGGCTGGGCCTAGCGGCCTTACAGACCCGCTTTTGGCGGGCTTCGGGCCCGGGGGAGCGGGGCCTTGTCCCTTCCCCCCTTTCTTGGCCCATCGGCCGGGCCCGGGTTGCGGGAGCGAGCTGAGACAGGCTCGTGCTCCTCCCGCACCCGGCTGCTTCGGGCTGAGCCTTGCGGCTTGGCAGGCCCGCTTGTGGTGGGCTTTGGGCCCGGGGAGCGGGGCATGTACCCTGCCCCCCATGTGCTCCACGGCTACGGCGGTGTTGGGTCGGGGACTGGCTCCCGCCGCCCCCCCCCCTCCTCGGGGTTTGGCGCCGCTGCCGCCAGGCCTTGTTGGCTCATGCGGCGCCGCGGAGGTCCCCGGCTGGGCGGCCTGCTTCCCGCTGGGCGCGACGGGGTGGGGGTTCGCTGACCCCCTCATCTATGGAACAGGGCGGGGGCTTGGACTTCTCCTCGCCCCCCTACAACGGCACCCCAGGCTCCTTCTGGGAGGGTGAATGTTTTCCTCATTACTTGCTGCCGCCATTTTGGGGCTTGCCCAGGCCTTGCAGCAGCCACGAGGTGGCTGCAAAATGGCAGCTCCCATATCGGCCGCATGGCCAGCAAAAATTGCTTACCCTTAGCAGGTATCTTTTGTGATATTAGCACTTTGTTCCTTTGAGCTTGCCAAAGGAAAAGCTCTATGCTATGCGCATCTGCTAGCCATTCAGGTATTATTCTTGTCATGTTGCTTGGCAAGCTGCCTTACTATTTTAAGGCCAATTATGTTATAACTTTCGCTGTGCATCACTCTCTTCTGACATCACTTCTGCAAAAGCATCTATTCTGTTTAGTTGATGAATCACATTCATTTGGATTTTAGTACAACATATTGTAATAGTAATAATAGGGCAAGAACCTTTATGGGTTCCCCTCACAAATGGGGCTGTATAGCCAAGTTTGCCCAGCTCGTGGGGTTAATCCTCGTAGGGTTTGTTTTACACAGCCTAACGGTGCCTCGCGGTGGGCATAGATAGTCGGGATGGGGGCACTGTAAAGCAGTGAGCCTTTTTGATACTAATTTAAGCAATGCATTTATCTTTTACCTGGGTTATTTTAATGTTTTACTGGAGGGGTGAACTCCCGACCCGTGGTATAGATTGCTGTTGACCTATGGCTGACAACATTACCAATTGGTAATAATTTCTAGCAAGGCATTTATCGTTTTACCTGGGTCATTTTAATTTTAGAGGGAAGGGTGAGCTTCTGATTTTGGTATGGCCACTGTTGCCCTTCGCCGGCAACGTTAGCAAGTAAATTGCTGATTTCAAGCAGTGTGGTTTTATTTCACAGGGGTTATTTGCGCATTAAGCAAGAGTAAGCTCACAACCCCTGGTGTGGATTGCGGTTGACCTATTGGCCAACATTAGCAACTGAGTATAATTTTAAGCAATATATTTATTCTTTTATCGGGTCTTTTTATAAAATTAAAAGACAATAAAAACTAATAAATGGATAATAATAATAATAATGATTTAATTAGAGTGGATCCCAATTCTTGCTGTAGCTTTGTTGGCCTATGCCGTCAGCGCTAGCAATCAAGTTACTTTTCATATGGGTCAGTTTAAATATCAATTTGGGAGCGCCCTCTTGACCCTTGGCATGGCTTACCGTTGACCTATCTGGTCTACAGTAGCATTTGGTTAGAATTGCAGGCAAAATATTTAATTTCACCGGGTCCCGTTTTAACTGCAATTCGAGTAAGATCCCGACCCTTGGTATAGCTTTGTTGACCTATGCCCGTCGGCACTGGCAACTGAGTTACTTTTCACCTGGGTCATTTAAATTTAACTTGGCGAGTGAGCTCCTGACCCTTGGTATGGCTCACGGTGACTTACATTGTCAACACTGGCAATTGAGTTACAATTTCAAATAATATGCCTAATTGCTCTGGGTTAATTTTAAAAATTTTAACTTGAGTGCGCCCCTGACCCTTGGCATAGCCTACGTCGACTATGTCTGTTGACAATAGTTTCGAGTTACTTTTCACTTGGGGCATTTTAAATTTCAATTTGAAGAGTGACCTTCCGACCCTTGGTGGCTTATTGTTGACCTATTTGGTCATCAGCGGCAATTGAGTTATAATTTTAAGCGATGTTTGAGTCTTTCGCCGGTCACGTTTAAACTTTAAAATCGAGTGAGATCCCGACCCTTGGTATAGCTCTGTTGACCTATGCCCGTCAACACTAGCATTTGAGTTGCTCTTTTACCTGGGTCATCTTAAATTTCAACTTGCCAGGGAGCTCCCGACCCTCGGTATGGCTTACAGTTGACTTTTAATTGTCAACATTAGCAATTGAGTGATAATTTCAATTAATGTAGTTAATTTTCACCTGGGTCATTTTAAATTCCGAATTGAGGAGCTCCCGACCCTTTGCATAGTTTACTGTTGACCTATACCGTCAACACTAGTAACTGAGTTACTGTTTCACCTGGGGATTTTAAAATTCGACTTGAGGAGTGAGTTCCAGGCCATTGGTACGGCTCACCATATGCACGTTTGTCAACGTTAGCAATGGTGTTACCAATTTTAATCCAGGTGATTCTTGTTTCACCATTTCACCTGAGGAGCCCCTGACCATGGGGTAAATGACCATTGACCTACACTGGTCTGGACCATTGGTGATTGGGTTATGATTTTAAGCATGCATTTGACCTGTCACCTGGGTCATTTTGAATTTCGACTTGAATTCAAATAACAACTTCGTGCGAGCTTTTGTTGGCTGGTATGCTTACTGTTGACCTATGTTGTCAACTTTACCAGTGAGTTAACAATTTCGCAATGTAAGTGTCATTTACTTGGGTCATTTTCAAATTGTGACAAAAGGGAGGGCTCCCGATTTCTGGTATAGCCTACTGCTGACCTATTTTTGGCAGCTCTGGCTGTTGTGTTAGACGGTTCGACCAACGTAATTCTTAATTTACCGGAGTTGGAAGTACGGTTGTCTTCTAGGAGAAACACTCTCTCAGCCCTTATTCATTGCTAGAGAGTTAAATGCCTAACCTTTTCTTAAAAGACCGTACTGCCAGGCCTACACAGGCACACTCTCTCAGCCTTTTAAATGGCGGAAGAATATGGAGAGTGGTTTTCCTTTTCTATAAAAGATGACTAGTTATCGCAGTCACACCCTCTCAGCCGTATAAACGGCTCCCGGGTTCGAAAGCGCCTTTTCTTTATAACTAAAAAGACTGGTTTGGAAAGTACACCCGTCAGCATTATAAATGGTGGAGAGTTTTAAAGCGGTTTTCTTTAAAAATACAAGAGGAATAGTCTTTGAGTCACGCCTTCTCAGCCCCACATACTTCTCAGGGTATGAAAAAGGGGCATTCTTTCTAGAACACAGGAAGATTGGTCGTTTCAGTACACCCCCCTTTTTGTTTGACCTTATTATAGGCGGGGGGAAGTTTATGAAGCGTATTTTTATTGAAATATAGTAAAGTTGGTTGTTGAGTGCACCCTATCGGTGTTATAAAGGCTTTGGGGAATTTTAAAAGCGCCTTTTCTTTATACCCCCTCAGCCTGATAAAGGGCTTGGGTTTTTGAAAGGCGTGTTGCTTTAAGCATGAGTTGATTGGAAGCCGCAAGAGGGGACTAACCCCCTTTTTCTTTAAAGCATACAGTAGATTAGTTGTTCGGTCATACCATCTCAGCCGTATAAAGGGCTGGAGAGTTTGAAAAGGGCTTTTTATTAAATTATAAGACGATTAGTATTGGAGGCTTACTTTCTTTGCCTTATAGGGTTAGGGAATTCGTAAAGCATGTTTGCTTTTTAAAAGATAAGACGTTGTTAGTCTGGTTATACCCCCTCAGCCTTAAAACGGCTGCTGAGTTTGGAAAGCTCGTTTTTTCTTAAAACATAAAAGATTAATCTTTAGAGTTATGCCCCCTCAGCCTTAAGAATCGGCTGGGGAGATAAAATAAATATATAAATAAAAAGAGAATTTTTCTGAAAGGCAAAGAATGGCTGGTCAGTTGATTTACACACCTCTGCCCTGTAACCGGCGGAAGATATTGAAAAGGCGTTTTTCTTTTAAAACACGAGATTACTCGTTTGGTATAAACATCTCAGCCTTAACGTGGCTGGAGAGTTTGCAATTGGTTTCTTTTAAAACAAAAGAAGATTAGTTGTTGAGTTACCCCTTCTCAGCCTGACCCGGCTGGAGAATTGAATGGCACGTTTTCTTTTGAACGGTGAAGGTTGGCTGTTGGGTTGCATCCTTTCGGCCTTATAAATGGCCAGAGAGTTGATGCACCTGTTGTTACATTATAAGATTAGTCAGTGAGTTTACCCTTTCAGCATTAGGGACATCCTCCCAGCCTCACATAAGGCCGGGGAGTTTGAAAAACCGTGTTTCCTTTAAAGCATAAGGAGTTTAATTATTGGAATTACACCCTCTTAGCCTTACTGGGCTGGAGAGCTTAAAAGCGCGGTTTTTTCTAGAAGGAGGTTAGTAGTTCAAGTTACACCCGCACAGATTTATAAACGGCTAGGGATTTTGAAAGCGCATTTATTTTAAACAGAAGATTCAGTTATTAGAGTTACGCCATCTCAGCCTCTTACACGGCTGGAGAGTTTGAAATTGTGTTTTCTTTTAAGCAGAAGAAGATTAAGTGTTAGAGTTACTCCCTCTCAGCCCTAAAATGGCTGTGGAGTCGGGAAGTGAGTTTTCTTTAAAATATAAGAGAATAGTATTTTGAACACACCATTTCAGCCTTATATAGGCTGGAAAGTTTGACAAATTTATTTCAGCCATTGGCAGTCGCGTCCAAGGCATACAATGGATGCTTATATAGTTAGCTACTAGATAGTGCGGGGTTAGTCCTATGTGGCTGACACTCAGGTACCACCTTCGCTGTTTTTATGAATGTCCACGTGGCGGAAATGGGAGCTCAAGGGAGTCCCGTTTGCCAGTGCTGACTCTGGCCCATATTGGGGCTACCCAGTTTCAAATTGGCAGGCTGTGCCCGAGGTCACAATCCGTGGTCGGCCATCGACCCACAGCCCAGTCGAAGGGAAAGCGTGAGGATGGCTTAAAAAAAAGGCCACGTGGGTGAGTCGGGCCTGTCTGAAGGTAGTGACCAGCCGTCAAGGGGTCCTATATTTCATTTTGGCCAACATTTGGGCCAGGACTCCATTGCCTTTTGGAATGGAGTGGTAGATGTGGTCTGCAGCAAACGTGCATGCACGGTCCTTACCCCTGTTGGTTTGAGACTCTTAGCTGAGACTGGCGGAGTTCCACATCGGGGAACGGCTTTGGCTTGCGGACGGGCAAAGCGTCTTACAAGCCCGAGCAAACTCGTACTGGCTGGCTGGCATGGCCCTGCATACACATCGTCCGGTCCACCAATATGCCATCTTGTTGGTGGTTCGGTGCGTGGAGATGTGAGTCCTCATAAAGTGGGGAACAAGGAAGGGGCCATGCGCTCATCAGTACGGGGGGTAGCACGATACCTCCTTTTTCCATGGCTAGCGACAATGCTTTGTTTGCTGAGCGGTTGGATTGTAATATCGAATTGGGCAACGTTCCGTTCGTCTAACAGGATAGGGGGTGTTAGGACTCGGTGGGGGATGGGGACTAGGTAGACACCTGTCCCCATCGGTGGCGGAAAATAGCTAGGGAAAGCCCATTGTCGGTGTGCACCTAAGGCACCTCCTTTAGGGTGAGGGCCATTAAGTTAACATTCACCTCAAAGTTCAAGTTGAGGGGTTAACTAAGTTTAATGGCCCTGGAATGAAAGAGGCTGATCTCAAGATCTCGAGTACAGACCTCTCATTCATTTCCCTAAAAGGGGTTGCCCTGGTTGGATAATCAGGGAATCCAGGTGTTTCGCCCGAAATCGATATCGTTAGCCGAGGGGGCATGATACCCCGGCTAGAATACACCTTGATTCCTGACACCTTCTAAGTTAGACTTAAGGAAAATTAAATAGGTAACTTTAAATAAAAGTTGCTCAATTTGAACCCAATACTTTGTGTCTCGTCTCTTTTTGTCAGGGGGTTGGAGGGCAAGTGGATTTCCCTCTTAGCCAAAGGCTAAAGAGGGAGAGGAGTTTGCCCCCTCCCACGGAGAAAGAGGAGGTTCTATGAACCTCTGGGAGGCAGGGGGCGTGGCCTCCCTTTAGGAAGGCCAGCCCCCTGAAGAGCTCAGTTGGAGCTCAGCAAGCAGAGGAGACGGTTGACCCACCACTCCCGCCCTTCAGCAGTAAAGATTTTTGATCGCTCTTTAACTAAGAGGATCGGGTGAGGAATTTTCTCCCCTGCCACCTTAACTGTGGAGGGGTTTTTTTGCCTACCCCTTTACGGTGTAGAGGCTAGTAAGGGGAGCGGTATGTATTAAATAGGCTTAGCGGAAAATAGCTAGGGAAAGCCCATTGTCGGTGTGCACCTAAGGCACCTCCTTTAGGGGTGAGGGCCATTAAGTTAACATTCACCTCAAAGTTCAAGTTGAGGGGTTAACTAAGTTTAATGGCCCTGGAATGAAAGAGGCTGATCTCAAGATCTCGAGTACAGACCTCTCATTCATTTCCCTAAAAGGGGTTGCCCTGGTTGGATAATCAGGGAATCCAGGTGTTTCGCCCGAAATCGATATCGTTAGCCGAGGGGGCATGATACCCCGGCTAGAATACACCTTGATTCCTGACACCTTCTAAGTTAGACTTAAGGAAAATTAAATAGGTAACTTTAAATAAAAGTTGCTCAATTTGAACCCAATACTTTGTGTCTCGTCTCTTTTGTCAGGGGGTTGGAGGGCAAAGGTAGTGGAGTGAAGGATGTTTCCCATCACACCAAATGGGTCAGTGTTGCCAAATTGTTCCGAATCAGTCTGGCAGCTACTTACCATTCCGTAGCTGAGCCAATGAATCTAGTTGCAACTAGTCATTCTATGGGACTATATTGATACATATACCTGCTATAATGTGAGTGGATGGGCAGATGCCTTTTTCTTGAGACCACATGCCTCCTTCTGCATGCATTAAAGAAACATAATCAGAGAAAATATCCCAAATTCTCACGTTCCATTGTCTGCAACTCAACTGGGAAAATCATCTTTGTTACTAATTTTTTTCTTGTAGTTCAGTCCTGTCTGATTGCAGCCAGATGTGTTTCATGCCCTATAATAAAGTGTTGAATCGAGAGCTCCCTTCTCTCACTAAAAATGCCCCCAAACACTTAGCCTATAACCACAACCTTTCCCATTAAAAAGCTCTTTTGAATCTCAGCAAAAGAAATACTTTACATTTTTTCCTTCTTAAATAAAATAAAGTTGGATTCCGTCAATGGACCTGACTTTCATTTTTACAAGATTCTGGGAGTGTTTTCACCTCTCATTCTTCCTTCCAAACCATCCCAAGAACAGCTGTTTCAGTGCACTGGAAAATGCTTTTGGAATCAGGGCCCCAATCCGGGACAATCTTTCCATAAGCAACTCCAAATGCCATTCAATGACGTGCCAAGGCTGATTTTTTTTAATGGCATTGACAACTTTCTCCACATACCTTCCATGCCTTTGAATGACATCTAGAATTTTAGCAAGGTAAATATGTTAAGGTATTTATACCTTTGCAGGGAAGATTCACCTGTTCCTCTTCTGTGGAACTGCATTGATTCTACATCCACTTCAATTGCTATGGCACAATGCTATGGAATCCTGCTATGGAATAGGAGCTGCGGTGGTGCAATGGGTTAAACACTTCTGGCAGCTGAACCGCTGACCTGAAGGTCAGCAGTTCAAATCCGCAAGATGGGGCGAGCTCTCATCTGTCAGCTCCAGCTTCCCATGCAGGGACATGAGAGCAGCCTCCCACAGGATGGTAAACCATCCGGCATCTCTTGAGCAACGTCCCTGCAGATGGCCAATTCTCTCTCACACCAGAAGTGACTCATAGTTTCTCAAGTCACTTCTGACATGAAAAATATATAGCATATAAATCACAATTTATAAATTTACAAAATGCATATAAATCAGAGTCATCTCCAGCCTCCACTGTCCCAGTATTTCCATTTCATTGTTGTTATGCGTCTCCTCAACAAGTCTGCTTCTGTACATTTTGTCTTTTTCCTTGCCATCAGCCTCACTCTGTAATAGGCTTTTTTGTGCTATACCACAATACAATGTGCTGCAGGCTTCCTCTTCCCACATTTCCCTCCCTCTTGTTCTTTCTAATTCATGTTTGTTGCCACCTCAAGGTCTGCTACACGGAATAGCAGTACTTCAGTTAGGTCCAGCAGAGGAGACAACAAAGGGGAGCATTAACCTTGCACTTCATTCCATTCAAATGCCTTTCCATTACAAGGCATTTCATTGAAAAGAAAAAGGGACATACATTCCAACTTAATTTTCCAACCCCACCCCTTCTTGCAGGCATCAGCTTAATAATATCTATGCATCGGTTCCAATCTTTGCGTGAAACACAATATGAGCAGCTATAGAACAGTGAAAACCATGATCATTTCTGATCCTGATATTCACAGCTGCCCTTCTACTTTTTTCTTTCTTGCCCTCTTTACACCAAAATAGGGAGCCCCCGGTGGCACAGTGGGTTAAACCACTGAGCTTATTGATTGAAAGGTTGCAGGTTCGAATCCGGAGCGGCATGAGCTTCCGCTGTCAGCCCCAGCTTCTGCCAACCTAGCAGTTCGAAAACATGCAAATATGAGTAGATCACTAGGTACCGCTCCGGTGGGAAGATAATGGCGCTCTATACAGTCATGCCAGCCACATGACCTTGGAGGTGTCTACGGACAATGCCGGCTCATCGACTTAGAAATGGAGATGAGTACCAACCCCCAGAGTTAGACTCGACTAGACTTAGTGTCAGGGGAAACCTTTACCTTTTTACCTTACACCAAAATGCATATTGCAGGTTGTGCCAGACACGTTTCATATGGACCGATTATAATGAAATTGACAACCCTCCAAATTGACCATGGCGCAGGATTTATGGTTCAACTAAATACCCCTAGATGGAAGCATAACAAAGTATGATTTCAATAAGCAATTTTTGACATTTTAAGTTCTTGCCCAATTTTCCTACAATATATTTAGAATGTCATCTTATTGTTTTCCCCACTGTCTTTTTAAAGATGCAAATCAATAGTGCAACTATCAATTGATCACAGCAATCTAAAGGGGCAACACAGAAATAAAGGGTGGCAGAGATGGAGGATAATAAGCTGAGGGCTTCAGACAAATCTGCCTTGCTTACCAGCTCAAATCTGCCAAAAGTCTTGACTATCAGCAAAAGTATTGCTCAGTGTTGCAATCTTTAGGGTCAGATTTCTCTAATCCATTTACATAGCTGGTTTAACTACATTAGGGTATCCCATTGTATTGGCCTCCACAGTTTATGGATAGATTCCAGAAAGCACAAAAGGAAGAAATTATTGCTGTGAAACTCATAAAGAGTCTTGGGCTGTCTGGGAAAGATTAATGGCATCTGGGTCAAAGTTGTGCAAAGTTTGTGTTTGAGCAGAAAGTAAGAGAGCTGACTGATAAGAAGAAGGCCAATTTATTTTACAGGGTTGTTGTGATGTATAGTGTACATGAAACAGTTATTCAAAGCATTTATATATTTTATGTTTTAAAAATTTACATCAGGTTCCTTTATAATGTATCAGATGAATGGATTTCAGAAGAAAATAACACAGTAGGCCTTTGGTATCTGTTTATTTTTAGTCTAAGAACTCCCCATGAATACCAAAGCTGTGGATGCTCAAATTCCATTATATACAATGGTATCGTAAAATGGAAAACTCAGAGATTTCTTTCTGAATTTTTTAATAAATATTTTCAAGCCATGGAAGGTTGAATTTGTGGATGCAGAATCTGTGAATATGAGGAGGCTATGAATGCCCTTAAACAAAGTAAAATCTACTCTAAATGCCTCCAACCACTATATATACATGGGGCTTTCCAAACACTATGTGGGGCTGCCTTTTTTTTTTTTTTGAAAATTCTTTATTGATTTTCAGAAGATTAAAAACAGAAAAAAAAGAAGAATATAACAATTGACATACAAAAAAGAAAGAAAGAAAAAAAAGGAAAAAAAAACCTGTTACCACGGGAACCCAGAGATGGTTTCCCTGGTTACACAGGCTCCAGGAGATGGAGCGTGATACAGTGTGCGCAGACAAAGTTGGGTGGAGAGCTGAGACCGCATCTTATTTTTCGCCTTCCCTCGTTACCCCATCTAGATCTCTTCTTTAATTCCTGTATTTGGGTATAAGAGCGATATATCTTAGGCTTAGTCTAATATCAAGTCAATATTAAACTCCTTTCTAGAGTACCCTCTAATTGCCTCCCAATCCGTTCTTTCCTGATCCTTTTTATTTTTGTTTCTCATCCTTTCCGTTAACCAATCCATCTGTACTGTTTCTATAACTTTAATGAACCACTCTTCTTTCGTTGGGGTTGTCGATGATTTCCAGTACTTTGCGTACAGGATTCTAGCTGCAGTTATTCCTATCCCTAAAATTTTCCTTTCCTCAAGAGATGCAGCTTCTCCCCCTATCCCCAGTAGAAAGGTTTCGGGCTTTTTCTCCACCTTGTAATTGATCATCTTACGTATTTCCCTGTGTATCATTGTCCAATATGTGGACGCCTTGGGGCACGTCCACCATGCATGAAAGAAGGTACCGTTTTTGTTCCCGCATTTCCAGCATTTTGGATCCGCCCCTCTATACATTTTAGCTATCTTCTCTGGGGAGAGATACCACCGATAGATCATTTTGACCCAATTCTCCCTGAAGGAGTTGCTTAGTGATCTCTTAACTGTGTTGCACCAAATACTTTTCCACGTCTGGGGTTGAATCTTAAAGCCTAGATTTCTAGACCATTTGGCCATGTACTCTCTTTCTTGATTATCTACTGTGTCGAATTCTAATAATGCTTTATAAATTTTTCCTAGAGGTTTGATTTCTTCCTCAAGTATTCTTTTTTCTAACTCTGTCTCTTCATTCATGAATCCCCTTTTCTGGTCCTCTCTAAACTTTTCTCTGATTTGTAAATACGGGAACCACCCCAGATGTATTCCATCTTTTTCCAGTTCCTCCTTTGTTTTGAGTGTCTGGTTCCCCTCACTCCCTCTTAAGGTATCTTTGTATGTTATCCAATTGTTGCTCGCCAGTTCTTTGATACCGTATGCTTCATTCACTGATACCCATAGTGGGATCCTTTGCCCATACATTATGTTAGAGTACTTATGCCAGGTCCTGATGAGAGAGCTCCTTACATAGTGATTTTTAAAGGTTGCATCTACTTTTTTCTTGTCGTACATCAAGTATCCATGCAGTCCAAATTTTAAGTCATGACCCTCCAAATTGGTCAATTTATAGTTTCCCAGATGTATCCATTCCTTTATCCAATTTAGGCAACTAGCCTCGTGATATAGTTTCAGGTTGGGTACCCCCAGTCCCCCTCTCTCTAATGGGTCTTGTAATGTCTTCATTTTGACTCTGGGTTTTCTGCCCCCCCAGATGAATCTTGAAATGTCCCTTTCCCAGTCCTTGAAGGTCTTTTCATTCTTTATTATTGGTAGGGTCATAAATAGGAAATTAATTTTTGGTAGGACCATCATTTTTACAGTTGCGATTTTCCCCATGAAGGAGATGTTCAATTTCTGCCATTTATCAAGGTCCTTTTTTATTTTTTTCCATAATTCTGTATAGTTGTTTTTAAACAGTCTCGAGTTTTTGGCTGTTATATTTATTCCCAAGTATTTAACCCTTTCCTGTACCTTCATGCCTGTGTCCCTCTGCAATGCCTGTATTCTTTCTTTCTTCATATTTTTTACCATTAGATTGGTTTTTCCCCTATTGATTTTGAAGCCCGCCACCCTGCCAAACTCTTCTATTTTGTCTATCCAGTCCTTTGTGGTCTCTACCGGTTTTTCTATTATTAACACAACATCATCCGCAAATGCCTTCACTTTAATATTATCCTTTTTGATTTGTAACCCTCTGAGATCCCTATCCTCCCTTATTCTATTCAATAAAATTTCTAATGCAAAAATAAATAGTAGTGGGGACAGGGGGCACCCTTGCCTTACTCCCTTGCCAATTTCCACCTCTTCTGATTTCCTTTGGTTAACTATAATTTTTGCTCTTTGTTTGCCATATATGGCATGGAATGCATTCCTTATCTGAAATCCCATATCCAGCTCTCTCATCAGGGTCTCCAAGTAGCTCCAGCTGATCTTGTCGAACGCTTTCTCCACGTCCAGGAACATCAGGGCCATCTCCTTTTCATTGTGTTTCTCATAATATTCCAGTATATCGATTATATATCTAATATTAGTTTTAATTTGTCTCTTAGGAAGAAATCCATTTTGATCCTCGTTAATCCACTTGTTTAGAAATGATTTAAACCTGTTTGCCAGAATAGAAGTGAAAATTTTATAATCAAAATTTAACAAGGAGATGGGCCTGAAGTTCGCTGGATCGCTCAGATCTTTCCCCTCCTTTCCTACCAGCGTGATGTTCGACTCTTTCCACGTGTCTGGGCCTTCCCCCTTGTGTAGTATTTCATTAAAGAGCTTCTCTAGGATTTCTACTAATTCGTCCTGGAATTCTTTATAATACTCTGCTGTGAAGCCGTCTGGGCCCGCCGCCTTGTTTCTTTTTAACAATTGTATTGCCTTGATTATTTCTGCTCTGGTGATTCTTTTATTTAATTCCTCCCTCTCTTCTTCAGATATTTTACCCAATCCACACTCCCCCAGATATTTTGTGATTGCCTCCTTATCTATATCATCTCCTTTGTATAGTTCTCCATAATAGTTTGCTATTTCCTTCCTTATTTCCTCGTCTCCCGTGAACTCCATTTGTCCTACCCTAATCTTTTTGATAACATTTTTCACTCTCTTCTCTCTCAATTGTTGTGCCAGTAATTTCCCTGTTTTGTTTGCCGACTCGAAATATTTTTGTTTAAGATATTTCAGATTCTTTTCCATTTTTTTCAAGTCTAAGAATTCCAATTGTTTTTTATAAAGGTTTACCTCTCTTCTGCTTTTTCCACTTCTGGGGTTCCTTTTTAGTCCCTTTTCTGCTTCCTCTAATTTCTGGTTAACTTCTTTCAATTCTTTCTCTCTCGCTCTCTTTTTACTGGCCTGTTTCTTAAGAAAGAATCCCCTCATAAAGGCCTTGCTTGTATCCCATATTACTTTGGTGTTACTGTTGTTTTCACAGTTGATTTTAAAGAATTCCAGGACTGTTTTTTCCCTTCTTCTCTAATCTTTTTATCCTCCACAATATGTGTTGGGAGTCTCCAGTAGAATTCCCTTTGCTTATTTAGCATTTCCAAGACAACCCATCCATGGTCTGATACTGTTCTAGTCTTTATCTCCACCTTCCTTACTAGGGGGGTCAGGCCCCCCGAGATCAGGAAGAGGTCAATTCTGGACCACATCCTATGGCGTTCCGAAAAATACATGAAGTCTTTTTCTTTTAAATGGCGATCTCTCCATATATCCCTTAATTTAAATTTATCCACCAGCTCAAAGAGACTTTTTGGAAGCTTCCCTCTTGTCTTTCTCCTCCCTCCCGGTCCAGGGGTCCTATCTATTCCCGGGTCAATCACCCCATTTAAATCCCCTAGTATTATACATTCATCAAATTCCTCTTTTTCAATCACATTTGATAGTTTCTCGAAGAATCTAGCCTTGCAACCGTTTGGCGCATATACATTACATATAAGGAACGTTTCTTTCTCCCGTTTAATTGTTACCCCCACATACCTCCCTTCCCTGTCTGTAAATACTTGTTCCGGCTTTAGGATGGGGTCTACGTAAAGGACCACCCCTTTTTTCTTATTCTCCGCCGCCGCTACAAATTCTAGTCCTAACCCATCATTCTTAAGATATTTCACATCGCTCTTTCTAATATGCGTTTCTTGTAGTCCTATTACCTTCGCCCCTTCCTTTCTTAGTCTACTAAACACCCTCTTTCTCTTATTCCCACTGTTCATCCCATTTACGTTCCATGTCAAGCACCTTAGGTCCATTTACTGGTCTTCTGTTGATAGGTTTCCTTGGCTTCTTGCTTTATTGGGGTCCTCGTCCAAGTCCTCCGAGTCTGCCTCCGGTTCCAGATCCTCGTTGTCCTCTTTTCCCACCGCTCCTTCCGTTCCAGACTCCCTCTCTCTAAGTTCCCCTCTCCCAGCCGGTGTTCCTCGTACTGGATTAGCCAAGAAGCCTTCTCTCCAGCTAGCTCCGCTGTTGCTGTCATTATAGGGTTCGGCCTCGAAGTCGTCCTCGAACTGTCTCAGGAATTCTTTCACTTTTAATACTGTGGTAAGCCAATGGTTTTTGCCTTTATAGGATACCATTATCCCCTCTCTCTTCTCCCATCTATATCTTATGTTATATTTCCTGAGAATGTCCGTGATAAAATAGTAGTCTCCTCTCTTCTGCAGTACCGAGGCAGGTATTTCTTTCAGTATAGTTAATTTCTTGCCTTTGTAGGTTACTGGCCTTTTCAGGCTTCCCTTCAGGGCCTCATCTCTAGTCCTTTTAAGTGTAAAATTCACCACCACGTCTCTCGGCATGTTATTTTTCCTTGTATAACCTGAGGGGACTCTGAAGACCCTATCGATCACCCCCGCCAGGGATTCCTCTGGTGTGTCTAGTATTCTTGCTGTTATTTCCAGTATCACCTCCCTCAATTTCTCCTCTCTCTCTTCTTCTATCCCTCGATAGCGTAATTGAGATTCCTTCTGGTGGATTTCTGTTGTTGTTAGTTTGTATTCCAAGTCCTGTGTCTTCATTTCAAGATCTTTAATCTTTTCCAGGTTTCCCTTTTGTTTATGTCTTAGTTCATCATTCTCAAGTTTAAGATCTGCCATTTGTTTATTCATTTCCACCATTTTCTTATTTGTCTCCTGCATCCCCTTCTTCATCTCTCTTAGATCTCCCTTGAGTTCACTCCTCATCTCCTTTAGATCGCTCCTTTGTTCTTCTCGCATCCTTCTCCTTTCCTCATCTCCATTATGAATAGCAGACCTTATTTCTTGGATCTCCGTTAATACCTCCCTCCAGCCTATTTCCCCCGCTCCCGAGGGTCTCCTGGCTACCTCCACTCTGTTGTCTGCCCTATTGTCTTTCCCTCTGGCTCTGGTCGTCATGATTAACATTTGGTCCTTGCCTGGGGTATTGGGTTTCCTCTCTTCTCTTCCTCTTTCCAGGTTATCGTTATCTTCCTTCTATCGTCCTCCTATCCTGCTGGGCTGTTCACTATGCCTTCTGGCCTTCTAGTCTCTTGCCCTTTCTCCTCTCCTTACCCTTGCCTTGCCTTTTTTCGTCTTCTTCCTCTCTTTCTCCCTTCTCTCAGGTTAGTGGATTTCCAGGCAGCTGGTCTCTTCCTATGTTTTGTTGTCCTCCTCCGGGTTCGCTGGGGCTCGATGGGGTTCTCCCCCCCCCTTTTTCCTTTTTTTTTTCCAGCAACTGTTTTTTTTTCCAGCAACTGTTACGTCTCCCCGGCGTCTTTTACGGTCGCGCTTTCCAGTCGTTCACCCTTCCAATCCTTCCCCTCCCTGGTGTTCGTCTCCTTACACTCCTTTCCTATCGCTTTGCCTTCTGGGAGGGCTCCACTTCCGTCTTCTTCCCCTTCCCTTTTTGTTTACATTCCAGAGGGCAGCTTATCAGATTTCAGAAGCTGTGACTAGGTCAGAGATCAGCAGCCAGATTACTAACTGGAGCACCGTACAGGCACGGGCAACTCCCATGTTATGGCAGCTCCACTGCCTGCCTGGCTGCTACTGGGCTAAATACAAAGTGCTTGTTATTATCTATAAAGACCTAAATGGTTTGGGCCCAGACTATTTGCAAAACCACATCTCCATATACAAACCACCACGGGTGTTGCAATCTGTGGAGGAGACCCTGCTCTCAGTCCCACCCCCGTCTCAAGTGAGGTTGGTGGGAACGAGAGAAGGGGTCTTCTCCATGATTGCTTCCTTCCTCTGGAACTAAAAATGGCACCCTCTCTCACTCCTTTAAAAAGCTGCTAAAAAGCCACCTATGTGGCCTAGTTTACGGAAAGGAGGAAGATTAATACATCTTTATACATAATGCTTGTTGGACACCCATCTTTGCCACATTTGGCGTCAAAAACTTTTAGTGTAATCCCATAAATGTTTGTGATGTTTCATTTGTTTATTTAAGTTGTTAATAAAATATGTTTGTACACTGGTTTGATCTGTTAACAAAAACTGCTCTGAGTCCCTCAGGAGATAGGGCAGATTAGAAATATAATGTTGTTGTTATAATATAATACTATTTTTAGGATGTACATTGTTTATTAATTCAGTTCTTCTTCAACCTTGCTATTAAGCCAGGGTCTCCCTCAATTTCCATCTTGCCCTTGGGATTTTCCCCAGCATAATATGATTATAAAATACCCCCTAATTGTTTTATTTCCTGAAGTCTGGTTGTCTTGGTCCAAACTCTCAGGTTTCTTGCTCCACTGACTAAATCAATCCATCTTTTATTATGTAATCTTTGTTGCCATGTGATGTCTCCCACTATTTTATTGAGATTGGTCATTGCTTTTGAGTAAACATCTTTTTCCTGGCTGCAATTTGCATCATTTTACAAAGCAGTATTTTCATTTATGAATAAACAACAAGAACAAAAATACTGCATTGTGTTTTAATTGCTATTAAGCCAGCTTCAATTTATGGGGATCTTATGAATAAAATACCCCCAATTGTTTTCTCGGGTCTTGTAAACTCAAAGTATGCCTTCCATTTTACCAGTATCCTTGCAGTGTTTCACATTGTAGTTTGGCTTCTAGGGAGATATGTATATTGAGAGATATCTGCATTAAAATATTTCATTTTTTTTAGTTTCATTGCTTTATATTCCACTTTCCTCTCAATATGTGATCCAAGGTGGCTGATAAAAATTAAAGCATAAATGGTTTGAAACTGTAGGTATTTCTGTGCAGAATGTTTTAAACTTCAGACAGATGTTTAAATGAGTCAGAATGAACTTCAGGCAGGAAAAATAAGCCCTCAAAATAATTTCAAATTCCACTTCAGTAGAAACTCATATCAAAATCACTTTAAAACAAATGTATGTGAGCAGAAGAATGAAAACAGACACCGTGATATAATCAGTAACACCTTACTGATTGACAATAGCCAGAGCTCAAAAAAGTTACTTTTTGCACAACACTTTCCATCTTCAAGGGGTTTTGTTGGCTGGGGATTCTGGGAGTTACAATTCAAAAAGCAATTTTTCCAGGCTCTAATGCAGTTGACTTTGAATTAAGTTTCAAACACACAACCAATGCATCGGTGTGCACCCTCTCTGTCGACTTCGGCACTGGATGCACTAATTGTGGGGCCACCTGTGTTGGCTCTGTGTTAACCTTGTTACAAAAATATCACAAAATCATATTTTCCAGCTTTGGCTGCTGCTAATTCGTCCAGCAGCTGGGTTTCCACATAAAATTAAATGAGACTGTTTCTTTGTGCCTCACCAGTCCTCCAAAATAATAATAATAAAAATAAGGGGGAAAATTTCACAGCTGAATGCATGGATGTGTTTCAATGATCTAGACTTCTACATAGAAGTGTTGGGTTGATGGAATATTTAGCTTTGCCTTTTCTGAAACTACTGTCCACCGCATGAGATCTAGGCTGCATCCAAAGTTCTTCTGCAGTATGAAACGAATGCTTTTGGGAGGCAGAGGGTGCATCTACACAGTAGAATTAATGCTGTTTCACACCACACACTAGCTGGCATATGCAGAGATATTTCTCCTCCAAAAAAGTAACCTTCTCAAGTTGTTTTAATTGTGGGTTCCTGCTTGGCAGGGAGTTGAATTGGATTGAATGGTCCTTATGGATAATGATTGCTACCTTCAAATATGGGAATGGTGATGTAGAAGATGGATCAAACTTATTTTATCTGCTTTGGAAGGAAAGTAGTGCCAAAACCATCAGATCCAGTATTTATTTATTTATTTAGAGCATTTGTATCCCGTCCTTTTCAACCCCCAAAGGGAGACTCAGGATGGCTTACAATTGGCAGTTATTAGATGCCGACAAAGAAACAGAACACAACAATTCACATAAAGAAGTCAACAGCAATAATAATACATTTTAAAAGCAATAAAATACATTAAAATATTGGCCATTAAAATAATAATCATCATCAGCAGAAATTTATTTCTTATTAATCGCTCTCCATCAAGATGCTCCAGACGATTTACACAGAAACAGTAAAACCAGATGTTGAAATTAATGACAAAATGCTGTCGTTCATTATGGATTCACTTCTGTCTTTTCTCTGTTTTCCTATATTCAAAAAGACAAATCTTTCTGTATTTGAAAAGGCTCTAGTAGTTTATACTGGAGTCTGGATGGACATGATTGGTCTGGCTCATGAGATTGGGTACATGGTGGAAGTGAGCAGATTTCCTCTCTCATGAGAGCCATCTAGCCGTAGAGTGAGTAATATTACAGTTAGAGGGTGTAAACATTGTTACTTGGCCCTGCCTACTTGCTCACTCTCTTCCAATCATAGCGATGGTAGAGATTATGTGGTTTGTGCTCTGTGCCTCCATTTTTGTGTGCCTCATGTTCTTCTGTTCTACCTTTTTAAACATGCTGTAGCATGTGTGTTACTGCTTTGTGTTGCTTTTCTACAACAAAGTAGAAATGCTTTGATAACATGGCATGTTTGCTCAGATGTCTTATTTCCAGTTTGAGTCCTCATAAGCCACATTTGCTGTAAACTGTTTTGGACTGCTTCTCTACTGCGTTTTTTTACTTTGCAAGCCCTTTTCTTGATACACCAGATAAAACATACACGGATCATGAGAGTAGAAGTTAAAGTTAGATATCAAATGCTTTACTGAAGAGCCAGGTCTTGAGATCCTGGGTGAAAAGGCACAGATCGCGCATCGCTCTCATATACGGAGGCAATGAGTTCCACAGTGCTGGGGCAGAAATAGAAAAGGCCCTATGCCTCGTACTAGTAAGCCGTGCTTCTCTAGGGCCTGGAATGTAGAGCAAATTGTGTTGGGAAGGTCTAAGTGACCACTGATGGCCATAAGAGGAAAGGCGGTCTCTGAGATATATCAGACTCTGGCCATACAGGACCTTAAACGTCAGGGCCAGTGTCTTATAAAGACTCCGGTATTCTGTAGGCAGCCAATGCAACTGTTGAAGAGCTGGCGCTATACGGCATTTCAAGGGTGTTAGTGTAAGTAGCCTAGCTGCCATGTTCTGGACAGTGCTCATCTTCTGAGTCACAGACCTGGGAAGGCAAGTGTATAACGCATTGCAATGGTCCAGTCTAGATGTCACCATGGCATGAATGACTGTCGCCAAGGACTCCCTTGTGAGGTATGGTGCCAGCTGCTTCGCCTGGCGAGATGAAAGAAGGCCTGTTTGCTAACAGTGGAAACCTGGGTCTCCATTGACAGGGATGAGTCTGGAACAATGCCCAGGCTCTTGACAGAAGTAGATGGAGATGGGGGTTTGCCGTCAAGGGAGGGCAGCGGGTACATTACTCTTGTTGGGTGGCGCGGCCACAAGATCTCAGTCTTTACCGGATTTACTTTAAGTCTGCTAGCACACAACTATTTCATCACCGCTTCTAGACATAAGATGAAGTTATCCAGTATTTCAGAGACCCCAGGTGCAGAAGTAACTGAGTGTCATTGGTGTACTGGTATCACTCCAACCCGAAACCCCTTATCAGACTGGCCAGCGGTCGAACGTAGATGTTAAAAAGTAGGGGTGAAAGAATTGCACCCTGAGGAACTCCACACACAAGAAGCTTGGTCCAAATACTCCACATGTTGTTTCCGATTTTGGAGGAATGAGTCAAGCCATTTAAGGGCCAGGCCGCGGACTCCAGACATGGCGAGACAGTCGATCAATAGATCATAGTCCAGTGTCAAACGCTGCTGTGAGATCGAGGAGTACTAGTAGCGCAGATTCCCCCTGTCAAGCTGGCAGCGAAGGTCATCAGCAATGGAGACCAGCACTGTCTCTGTCCCATGGCCAGGGCGGAAGCCGGATTGAAAGGGATCCAGGGCGGCAGACACAACCAAGTCTGAGTCCAAAAATCTCAATCATAGTCCAGAGTTCCAATCCAAGATCTCTTAATTGACAATTATCATGAGTCATTACAGTTGTTGCTCAGCCTGCTGCCTGAATGCTTGGTTCCAAAGCCAAGACTTGAGTTTCTTCCTGAAGGAGAGGAGATGTTGACAGAACATTAGAAAACACTCACAGTACTAAAATGAAATTAAAAATGAAATAGACCACCACAGAGGTGTTCTAGTTTTGATTTCCATAGTGACACAAGGTGAGACTAGTATGATGTACCAACAACAAATCTTCATTTAAATCCTGCCTTTCTCTCTCACCGGACCCAAAGCAGCTTACAACACATTAAAATCATGTAAACAACAATCCAAATACATCGATAATAAGTATAAAACATCATAAAATAACAATTTAAAACAACAATAATATACATTCACATTCTTGTGGCATCATGTTTTGGGGTGCTTTCCAGTGCTATGATTTGGTTATGTGCATTATGGATGTATATTGGACCAATAGTTCCCAATCTTTAGTACTCTACGTGCTTTGGAGTTCAGCTTCCAGAATTCTTGACAATTGGCCAAGTTGTTGGGGACTCTGGGAGTTGAAGTCCCAGACACATTCCCTTTGAATGTCTTCTGAAGTAGCGTTTAAGTTCTCCATTCTTACAGTGACTGTCTGATTGTTTAAACTATGTGGGATTTCATCTCATGGAACTTGGAATATTAATCCTACTGTTTTATAGCTAATGAATTAACACTGACAGATTTCTGAGACTATCTTCTTATTCTAACCAAAAACCACAATGTTAGAAACAACTGTATTAGATGGATAGTAGTGATCAAGCTGTTCAAGGAATCTTTTATTCACTTTTTCATTGAGCAACTCACATTAGCATTTCCTAGAATCCAGTATGGAAAGTACTGCTATAATCTATATCTATAATCAGGAAGGTGGATGGTGGTAAACGAAGCTTAGTGAGGCACATATACATCCATATGGCAGTGCATAAATCATGGTGTAACAGAATTCAAGTCAATCTTGTAATGCATAATGGGACTTAAGGAATTATAGTGTAAATGAGTCTAGGCTCACTGCTGCATGAGAGGATCTGTAGTTAAAACCCTGCTGTTCTGTTCGGGTTTACTATACACTTGTTATGTTCGGGTCATTTTTGACCCGGATGTTATTTTGAGCCAGTGAAAAGTTCTTTTTGAATACTTGTTGCATTATTATACTGTGTGTGATCATAGTTGTTCATTATCAAAGAAAAATTGGAAAAAAAACCTTTATTTTTTTAAATTTTGTGTTGATTAATGTAAAACAGTCTAATTTGCATATTACACCAAAGTAACAAACGTGCGTGAATAATCAGCTATATCTTTTACAACAACATCAACAACAACTTCAGGTAACTATTAGTACAACTAACTTAAAACTAAAATAAATGTTAACAGTATAAAAGCATTTTGAAAAAATAATAATAAAAAAAAATCAGATTTTTTTTTTAAAAATCAGTTTTTCCCCCAAAAGGTTTCTGCTAATCTATTTATTCAAAGGCAAAGAAAGAAAAGCACTTTTCCACACCCTTTCCTATCTAAATCTTTCCCCTTCTCCAGTTTCCCTTCCCACTGTCTTTCTTCTCCAGAAACCTCCTTTCCACCCCATAGCTGCCTCATTTCCCACCCTCAGCCTATACTCAAGTCAGTAAGTTTTCCCAATTTTTGTCATAAAATTAGGTGCCTTATATTATATAGGTGTCAGCTTATACTAAAGTATATACTCAAGTTTATATGATATGTGCTTTCTCCCCTGTTACTGTTTTGCATAACAAAGGTACTATTCTGAGGGCAGGGGGGAGTCACACACACCTGGTAATGCAGCCAGGCAGGCTATGAAAACAGTAGAAACACACTGAGGAAAAGTCACTCTGAATAACCAGAAACTACTCACAAGAGTAGCAAAATATCAATAAACTGTAATATGTAGCAAAAAGTAAAGGAAGGACATCCCAATACAAAGCATGGGACAATATATCTAACATCAGTAGTAATACATATCATAAGGAATGACAATCTACATGTATACAGTCATAGGTCAGATGTAATGCCTTCCAGGTGGGAGGTAACAGCACAAAATAGATGATCACAAATGGCTATTACATATCAGTCATATAGCAAAACACATGGCAATCATATATCAATCACATATCAGATATAATAACAGGCTTATCATTTATCATTTATGCAAAAATACATCAGTACAACATACCACAGGTACAATGAATTCAAGGCTTTGAGGTAAACTCTCTCAGCTGCTTCAGAAAACAGCTATTTTCAACAGCTTAGCAATTTCTGACTGAGGAAATGGGAGAGGCTAGTATTGTGTTACTGTTTTGCATAACAAAGGTACTATTCTGAGGGCATGGAGGAGTTACACAAGTAGATAACTTGATAAACAATAGTAGATGCAATAGGTAGTCTCAAAATAAACTAAAAATCCTTTGTTTTACTCAAAATATGGTATTAGATTAGTATAAAAGGCTACTGGGTCATTTTTGACCCGAACATAACAAGTGTATAAAAAACTGTAGCGCAAAAGTAAAGCACCGAAACAAAAAAAATTAAGTACCCTTAGTATGAACCCCGTAAATTAGGAAAATAGAAGGAACCACAAGTTTCAAAATCAAAAAATGAATGAATAAACAAATATCTAATTTCCAAAACAGGTCAGATTGACCCGAACAGAACAGCAGGGTTTTTAAGGCAGCATTTCAGGTGGACAGAAGACTATAATTGGACAAATAATTTAGAGGTATTAGGATGAGTGTGTGCATGCAGTTTAAAAGACTGTAAGAAATAAACACCCATGCTTTTTCCTCAGATAAGTTCTGTGAAAATATAATTTACAGGTGTAAAAAAATTCCCAAAGAGGCTGTCAGACTTTCAAAGTCATTTTACAACTGACAAGATAGGGCAGAAGTTTGAAGGGTTTTGATGAATAAAGCTTCAGAACTTAAGCTCATCACCACCACCTGGAAGAAGAGAGAAATCCATCCCCCCCTCTTTCCCCACCCGGCCCTTCGCTGATGCTTTTACAGATATAACATTACTGAATTAAAGACCCTGTGCAAGATTTGTGGCTTCCTTTAAAAGGTTTGGAGTTGAACGTATTCTGGAGAGGAATACTCAGCCAGATGGTCAATTGTCTGTTCTGATAACATGTCCAGTATTATCTACACTGTGATCTTGAAACACTTTTCAGACTGTTCTGCACCTGTAGAAGAGCCCGGGAATTACTCAATCCATTTGCCATCTAGCTTGTGTATCTTTCTCCTCCATGAAAGCATGCCTTGCTGATCAGTTTCACTCTTGGTAACTCAGCTAATTGAATCCATAGTTTCCACTGGGACACAGAAGTAGTTTGTGTGTGTGTGTGTGTGTGTGTGTGCAACTTTTTTGGCAAAATTCAAAAAATTGTTTACATCCTTAAAACTTTATTGTGATTAGTAAATATAAGGCTTGTGCACTTATTCATTATAGACGTTTGCCTTTGGCTTGTTCGGTTTGTTCAGTTGATTTGGAAGTCCATAACAGCATGTAAGAGGTGAGTTTGGAAGAAAGAGGGGAGACATAAGGGGTGCTCACACTTTTTCAGCATGTGAGCTACTTATAAAACAGCCAAGACAAAATGATCTACCTACCCACTACAAAAATGTGAAACATATAACACAATATCTGCTTTGAACTGGGTTTTCTGAGTCTACACTGCCATATAATCTGATTAAAAGCAGATAACATGGGATTTTATTCAACTATGTGGAAAGGACCTCAGATAACCCAGGGCCAGCAGCACTTAGGTGGCATTGAGAGCCTGTGGGGCAGGACTGATCCTTACTCCTGCCCTGCCTGCGATCTACCAGGATGCCCTACCCGATCTACCAGTAGATCGCGATCTACCTAATGAGCACTCCTGATCATAGATAGATCTACTTGCAGAGGTTTTACACTTTGTGTCTGAGAAGTAGGACCTCAACTCAAATCTCATGTAGCTTTGCCATGTTTTCTGCACTCTTAGTTAACCGTGTTTCCACATTCGTATCAGTCCTAACTTCAAGCCATCTGGCACCTTCCTATCTTGATACTGTTCCGCCAACAGTCCATATAACAGGCCCTGGGAATCACATGTGGAAAATGGTGGATTCTCCATGTGGCCAAAATATGTCAGTTAATCCCCCCCCCCTCACCCTGCACTCTTGACTTCTGAATTTCTGAGCTTACTCTAGAATCACAGTGAGAATGTGGAAATAGCAATTAGGTTGCTATTTGGAGAGTGACCATGCCTTTGGAGAGTGACCACATACTTATTTCCTGTTTCTCTCCCACAGTGTGTCCTCATATTGCACTCCCCCCCCCCCCAATTTTTCAGAAGACCTGTCTCCACTGTTCCATCCCCTATGAGCTCCTCCCTTATATATATATATACTAGGCCTGTTAAATCATGCTTCTAAATGTTTCTAAAGTACTTACAAAACTAAAATTCTGGGGGTGAGCACTTCACCACCAGAACTTTAGCAACACTCTAAAAACAAAGTACCAGTGCCGCCTAGTTTTCGCCTTCAGAATTTTTATTTTCTAAGTACTTTAGAAACATTTAGAAACATGATTTAGCAGGCCTAATATACCTTGGTCATTCCTATCTCATCCAGTGTTTTATCATTTTATGTCGTACATTTGGCCTGCCCAATGTGATTGATTTTTCACCTTGTTACTTTGTACTGTTTTATTTTATTCTTATGTTCTACTTATTTTATTGTGATGATATTTTTGTTGTTCTATATTTATTTTGCTGTTATGTATTACAGGGCTTGGCCTCATGTAAGCCACCCAGAGTTCCCTTTGGGAGATGGTGGCGGGGTATAAATAAAGATGATGATGATTATTATTATTATTAGGTCACAGATACAATTTTTTTAAATGGAGAAGTTTCATAAGCCATCTGGCACCTTCTGCCGTGTCAGCTCCACTGGCTGCCGGTCCAATTCCGAGCACAATTAAAAGTGGTGGACCTTTAAAGCCCTTTAGATCGACGCCTTCCCTCCTTTCAGAAAAAAAGGTAAAGACGTGGCTGTGGGACCAGGCATTTAGTGAGATACTGGACAAATGGTGGACATTAACTGATGATAAGACTATTGAAATGGACTGCAGATTGACATGGTTAACTTGAATACAGAACTGGAGTGTGTTTTGTTTAATTAATGTTATTTAATAGGTCAGTCTATTTTAATGTATTTTACAATGTAATTGTTGTTTATTGCTGTTATGAAATGTTGTTAGCCGCCCTGAGTCCCCCTTCTGTGGTAGAGAAGAGTGGGTTACAATTGAAATAAATAAATAAATAAATAAATAAATAAATAAATTAGGGACAGACTATTCTTAGCCTTTATCTTTTCTGCCTGCAGGTAGGGGATTGCTGGGTAAAAAATCACTGTTGTGTTTAATTAAAGCCAATTGATCAATCAATCAAAATTACTTGGACAAAAGGTATTTTTAACTGAGGCTGGTTCTACACTTATCATATAATGCCATTCAATATAGTCAAAGGAATTACCATATATACTCGAGAATAAGCAGAGTTTTTCAGGCCTTTTTTAGGCTGAAAAAGCCTCCCTCGGCTTATACTCAAGTCAAGGTTATTTATTATTTTACTCTGTTATTATTATTATTACATTTATTATTTTACTCTATTTATTATTGTTGCATTTATATTATTTTATATTATTTTGCTCTATTATTATTTTATTAGCTTTATTATTTTAATCTATTTATTATTATTACATTTAGTATTTTAATCTATTTATTATTATTATTACATTTAGTATTTTACTCTATTATTATTACAACATTTATTATTTTACTTTATTATTACTATTATTATTACATGTATTATTTTACTCTATTCTTATGGGAAAAATACTGTACATGAGCACATTTACACTGAAGAAAGTTAGATTAATGGTTTATTCAGAGTTGGATAGTCTTATCTTAAATTACAGTTTTATGTAAATATTAAAAAAACAATTAACCTACACACGCCTCGATTAATGTAATTTTATTGGTATCTATTTTTATTTTGAAATTGACCAGTAGCTGCTGCATTTTCCACCCTCAGCTTATACTCAACTCAATACATTTTCCCAATTCTTTATGGCAAAATTGGGTGCCTCGGCTTGTATTCGGGTCGGCTTATAGTTGAGTATATAAGGTATATGGTCAATGTAAAAGCAGCCTGAGATACAGCTTGCATAGTTAGAAATTCTTTGGCCCTTCTATGCTTTATTTTTCTAGTGCCACCATTATTTCTAAGACTATATTCTATCTGTTTCTGTAAAGAAAGTGTGGTTTAGTTAAACACATTCCACTGGCCACATTTTGTGCTTTGTGGCACAACCAATACACAATGCCTTCCTCTATAACCCTGATATCTGGAGCTGGAATTCATGCAATTCAGATTAGGGTGACACAATGCTGGAGGGGAACAGAAATAGGACTGTGAAACCATGTCCTTTGGATGTGTCTGAACTCCAACACCCATCAGGCACAGTCAGCATGGCTCGTTGTTAGAGATGGTGGGAGCTGTAGTCAAACAACATCTGGAAAAGGTTCAGATTTGGCAACTCAGAGTCAGAACAATACTGTGGTGATTTAAAGACTTATTTGCCTGTCTTGTCTGGTTTTGTGGTATTATCTCATCAAACCTTTAAACCGCTCATCTTCTGGTCTGAAATTTTTCCAAAGCTGCTACTTGAGCCTGTCATTTTACAGGCTCTTCCTGCCTTGAAACCCACTCTCAGTTGCATCTCTTGTTTCACTCGGTTTCACAGCCTGTTGGGGGAATAATAAATGCCATTCGGGATACTTTGGGTTTCATTTTTCCCTCTCTGGATCTGCCAAAAGACAAGATGAATATTTGTGGCTCTTGTCACACCAGAGGCAATAAAGGATGTGTGTGTGTGTGCGCGCACACACGCTTTTAAAGCCAATGCCTTCTAATCATTTCTCCAAGGAGGAATTTTGGAAATATGGAACAGACAGGGGTATAGCTTAAAGGGGGCCGGGGGGGAGAAGACATAGTCCTTTAATTGAAATTCCCCCTTTCTCTAATTTCTATTATTGCAATAACTTAAAACTTTAGTTGAGAGTTTAGAAATAGTTTAAGCATCCAGAGGAAAGGGGCAGGCAAGTTACTATGGGAATATGAACATAGCTAATAGAAAAGTTCTAGGTGTGAATGATTTTTCAGTGTCTCACTCTGTGGGGCTAAACATTTGGGAGTTTTAAGAGAGCCAGCATGGCATAACAGACTGAGCATTGGGGTAGGACTCTGGAATTCAGGGTTCAAATCTCTATAATAATAATAATAATAATAATCATAGAATCATAGAGTTGGAAGAGACCTCATGGGCCATCCAGTCCATCCCCCTGCCAAGAAGCAGGAAAAATGCATTCAAAGCACCCCAGATAATAATAATAATAATAATAATAATAATTTTATTTCTTGCCTGCCTGTCCTCATGGCTCAGGATGGGTTACAACAATGCAGCAAAGGAGACCCACTTATGTAATGCATCATCTCAGCTAAATTACTAAGGGAAGACACACAAGCTAGGAGAGATTGCAGCAATTATCTTTTGCCTGAGCATACTGGGAAAGGCACGATTCTTTGAGTGTTATTCTTTATTTACTGTCCTGATTTTAGAGTTTTTTTAATACTTGTAGCCAGATCTTCCAGAATTTTTTTTAAAACCCTCTAAAATCAGGACAGTAAATAAAGAGCAACACTTAAAAAAAAACCCAAATTAGGGGATTTCCAGACATGAAACAATCAGGGCACCTCCCAACAAAGAATTCCCCAGGCAGAAAGCAGCCAGGATTTGAAGCTGCAAGGCTATTCAATGTCTATCAAGGTGGCCAGTTGCAACATGTACACTTGCCCCAAACAGACAAGAGTTCTTTCTCCCACCCTGGACAGTCCACAGATATATAAACCTCATTTGCCTAGTTTCCAACAGACCTCACAACCTCTGAGGATGCCTGACATAGATGTGGATGAAACATCAAGAGAGAATGCTTCTGGAACATCGCCATACAGCCCAGAAATCTCACAGCAACTCAGGGCGCTTCCAGACAGCACTAAATCACAGGTTTTAAACAGGGGCAAAAAATCCCGGAACTTCAGAAGAGGTCCACATACAGATCTGTTGGTCCTGGGATCTCTCCCTCCATTGTCCAGTCTTGATGCTTTGTTGCAAGATTTAGAGGCTCCCAAGATGGCCACCACAAGATTTCCGTCAGAAAGTTATGTGTTTTTTTATTAAAAAAACTCTCAAGATGCAGATATATGGAGTATTGCTGCAGCAAATCACTGCAAAATTTATTTATTCATTCATTTAAAACTTTTATATCCCGATCTTCTCACCTCCGTAGAGGGACTCAGTTCCATTCTTTGTCCTGGCCAGAGAAACTGTGGCCTCCACAAGTTTCATGAAGTTTTGGGCAAACAAACAGAGTTTTTGCTTTCTACTCAAGTGTCATCTTCTTTTGAGGAACTGACCAATCAGTAACAAATATCTAAAACCTGGGAACAAAGCCAGATTTTTAAAAATGCAATGCTTTCTGATTTCAGGGACATACAGACATGCAAAAATCTGCATATTTGACTCAAAACCAGGATATTCCCATACCTGGAAGTCTTGGGGTTTTTGCCTTTTGTAGCGGTTGCTTCCGCGTTTACAAGGAACGGTGTCTAGCCACCCTCCTGTTTGTTGTGGAAGCTCCTGGGATAAAGGTACTGTCTGGATGGGCCCCTAGATAAAGTGTTTGTCACTATCATTCAACTGAAGGTAGTAATAATCCAAAAACCATAAAAACCTGTCCCAGCCAAATCGGGACCCTTGGAGAGTATGTAAAGTATCTCCTGCCAACAGCTTTATTCCCAGAGTGAGGACAAGTAACATTTCAGGAAAGGGTCAAATTACTTATTTCCTGTCACTGCATAAATGTATATAAATATACATTTGCAGTCCTGAAGGAAGATGCCTGGCATTCACAAGGGTAGCTCATGGATGCCTTTTCAACCCTTCTTCCAGTAAGAAAGCTCAACTACTAATATCTCACCTCACCAAATCATATTCATAAAATAAGTCTTTTTGAAGTTCTAAGAGAACCAGGCAATCTCTCCCAAGAGCTTGAGTGGCTTCAGAAAGATTCGGAAGTTTAATAGGAAGGAAGGAAGGAAGGGGAGCCATGGTGGATCATTACCATACAAATGTCCAGGGCCAACCAATAAATGAGTTGAAAAGTGGCCTTGCACTAAATAGACTCTTTCTTTCTTTCTTTCTTTCTTTCTTTCTTTGCTGTTGCTGTTAAAAGAAGCATAGCATTTGATTCAAAACTTTCAGAGTGGTCAGGGATCCTGGAACTGTTTTTAAACTGAGGTTGGTTGGTAATTATTAATTTTGATTTGCAGTTATGTTTGTACAATACAAGGAATGCACAATATGTTTCTTGAAAGTCATCCTCCTCTTCTTCTTCCTCTTCACAAGCCCTTGAAACATTTTATGGATGAAAATCAGGACACATGTGTCCAAGCAATATCATCATCATCATCAAAACATCCGGGTGTCCCCTGAGCAACATCCTTGCAGACAGACAATTCTCTCACATGAGAAGCAACTTGCAGTTTCTCACGTTTCTCCCAACACGAATAATAATAATAATAAATATACTTTATTTATATTCCACTCTATCTCCCCGAGGGGACTCAGATCCAATATCCGAGGATCTGATCCCAGGTTTTTTGTTTATCCCAGATTTTCTGGCAGTGTAGACTCATGTAATCCAGTTTAAAGCAGAAAACCTGAGATCAGATCCTGAGATGTAGCACCTGTCTGAAAGGGTCCTTAATGAGATTTTAGCTATTGTCTTTCAATCAAGCCCTTGGTAGCGCATTGGGTTAAACCCTTGTGTCAGCAGAAGTGCTGACCGAAATGTTGGCAGTTCAAATCCAGGAAGCAGTGTGAGCTTCTGTCTGTCAGCTCCAGCATTGCATGCGGGGACATGAGAGAAGCCTCCCACAGGATGGAAACACATCCAAACATCTGGGAAACGTCCTTGCAGATAGACAATTTTCTCACACCAGAAGTGACTTGCAATTTGGAGCCCCCATTGAGCTGCTGAACTTGCTGACCAAAAGGTCAGTGGTTTGAATTCAGGGAGCAGGGTGACCTCCCGCTGTTAGCCCCAGCTTCTGCCAAGCTAGCAGTTCAAAAACATGCTTCAGCAGAAAGGTAACGTTGCTCCATGCAATCATGCCAGCCACATGACTTTGGAGGAGTCTATGGACAACACTGGCTCTTTGACTTAGAAATGGAGATTAGCACCACCCTCCAGAGTCAGACACAAGATGTAATGTCAAGGGGAAGCCTTTACCTTTACCTTTCAATCAGCTAAAACTAGAGTCATGATTACACATGGGTAAAATATCAACAGAATTCTAACCACTGTCTTTCAATCAACTGACACTACATATATTAATGATCTCCTGGCCAACGTTCCTGGAAATACCATTGTACTATCAAGAGTAATGAGACTGTAATTAGGTTAGTGATCAGCACTTTGGAGAGTTCCCATGAGGACTGGGCCAGGATTCAGAATGGGCTCACCATCCTGTTGCCATGAAAGTCACCACATATTGATGAGGGCACAAGGCCACCTCATTTACACATCCTATGGCCTTTCTTAGCCATGATTTTCTTTCCCCGTTGAGTGTTCAGCTTGCT
Organism: Anolis apletophallus; assembly: GCA_030556195.1. Classification (NCBI taxonomy): domain Eukaryota; kingdom Metazoa; phylum Chordata; class Lepidosauria; order Squamata; family Anolidae; genus Anolis; species Anolis apletophallus. The sequence continues at coordinate 103,999,958 of JARBWK010000012.1, forward strand.
ATTTATCTTAACAGCCCTTTTAATTTTACCCTGAAAGCGAGTTTTATGATACTGCCCTTGCCAGTACATTGCTGGAGCCATTACTGTCTGAATATTGTTCCCATTAATTGTAGTCAGACGTTGGCCACCGGAATTTTTCTTCCCAACGTCCTTCTTTCCAGATTCAATTCTGAAATGTTCCTTCTGACATCCAAGAGATGTAACTGGGCACAGGTTGCAACAAGGACACCACCTGTGCTTGGTGGAGATCTAGTTTTCCCATTACCTTCACATTTATGAGGATTCCTTTCCACAGTTCAATTAAAATTTGTGTTGGAGAAATATCAGTCCCTTGAGGGCACAAGTTGACCTTAAAACACACGACAGAATAATCAAAACTACAGGAATGGTGTTGGTGTTAGGTGCCAGTTTCTCCATGCACATGTGCATCAAGTCAAAATCATGAAGAGCAACAATGGTGTGAAATCTGGAACTTTTCTTGGTGTTCCACCAACAGGCAAAGAAATGGCAATTAATTTGTCTGCAGAAGAAAGCATAGTGTACATTATGTTCTATGTTGGAATTGCCATCTGTCAGTAGACCTGCACCTGCTTCTTTTGACCTTAAATATGGTCAGACATCAAACAAACACAGCAAAACGTGTTGGCCATGGGATCGGCTCTTTCGAAGAAGAAAACAAGAAATCACTGGAAGGCCGCATTCCATTCCATGAAGGGAGAGAGGAATGAACACACAGATCAAAAGCTATTGGCTCCACTTCTTTTCTAAATTTCAGCATCTTCAGCAGTAGAGATAAATTGATTCCCATTGACCTCATCTGTGCCAAGGCTGAGACAAAACATTTTTCTCCCCAGTTTTTAATTCTCTATCCAACTGTGAAAGTATCAAAGGAAGATATTCTTTCCTTCACTAATCTAACCTGTTTTCCCCAAAGGTAATAGGAAATCAAGTTGCTGCTATTTACTTGGTTTGTGTTTAACATCACTGTAGTTTTTTGTGTGTACTGTAGCAAGAAATGAATTTTCATCTTGGTCTCAGAAGGATGTTTGGTTCTTGAAGGTATTTTATTGAATGATACTTTCACCTTGAGAGGAAGAGGAGTAGATGTAATTCAAATATGGGCCACTGGAGAGATTCTCTAGGGCAGCGTTTCTCAACCGGGGGGACAGGACCCCTGAAGGGGCTGCGAGGCAGTTTCAGAGGGATGGATCATCAAAGATCATTAGAAAACATATATATCTGATGGTCTTAGGAACTCAAGAAAGGGAAACGGAATGTTGGCAGACAGGAAAAGGGATTCAAAGATGGGCTCAAAGCTAACTTTGAAAACTCTGACATAGACACCAAGAACTGGGAAGCCCTGACGCTTGAGTACTCTAACTGGAGGTCAGCTGTGACCAGCAGTGCTGTAGAATTTGAAGAGGCATGAATAGAGGGCAAAAGGGATAAATGTGCCAAGAGGAAGGCACATCAAGCCAACCCCGACCAGGACCACCTTTCATCTGGAAACCAATGCCTTCACTGCGGGAGAACATACAGGTCAAGAATAGGGCTCCACAGCCATCTACGTATCCACTACCAAGACACATCACTTGGAGGACCACCATCCTCAGACTACGAGGGTTTGCCCAAGTAGGAACCACTTTGGCACAAAAGACTGAAGATTACTTCGCCTGTCCTTTTCATCCTTTTTGGAAACAAATGGTGAATCCTCCCACCAAAAGCCTTTCTCTGTGGTGATTGGTTGATCTCTCAGCCAAGGAGAGGGCTGTTTCTGAGACTCAAAGTGGGAAAAGTAGGCATGCTCAAAGCATGGCAGCGTGGTGTGCAAGTGCGGGCAAGGGAGAGTGTGTGAGGTGGGAGGGAGGCTTGTGCCAGCAAGTCCCTTCAAGGCATGGGAGTTCTGTGTGGGAAGTTTTTCCCAATTCTATCATTGGTGAGGTTCAGAATTCTCCTTGAGTGTGGGTGAACTATAAATCCCAGCAATGACAACTACCAAATGTCAATGTCTATTTTGGGCATATTGAGTATTTGTGCCAAGTTTGGTCCAGATCCATCATTGTTTGAGTCCACAGTGCTCTCTGGATGTAGGTTAAACATATTATACCTTTGAAAAGCTCTTACCATCAGGAAGTTATTTCAGATATTTAAACATATAGTTATCATGCCATCTCTCTACCTTCTCTTCTTGAAGGATAAATTGTGAATTTAGCCAAAATAGCATGAAGGACCCATTATTTTGGCTCAAAAACATGTGATGGGGGTCCATCATAGTCTCAGTTCTGTTTCAGAGCTTGCCATGGTGAAAAGGGGTATTCCAATGGTCCTTAGCAGTGAGCTGTCATCCCTCTTTCCAGCAGTGCATAATAACTGCTTCCCTTTGGAAATTTCTTCAAAAAATATTAATGGCAGATATTGTGTAATAGGGGCCCCCTGGTAGTGCAGCAGGTTAAACCACTGAGCTGCTGACCAAAAGGTTGGGGGGTTCAAATTCGGGGAGCAGGGTGAGCTCCTGCTGTTAGGCCCAGCTTCTGTCAACCTGTCAATTTGAATCCTCACTTGGCTATGGACATGTTGCAAACTCTCAGCATCCGAGGAACTAAAGGACAAATCCTTTCTGAAGTGTTCTGCCAGAAAAGAATAATGATAAGGATGCCACAAGTCAGAAATGACTTGAAGGCAACAGTTGCATCAACAATGGATTCCTGTTGGTATCTTATTTATGTGTAACTTTCCCTATGAAAATGGGTGAAAGATTTTGTCATCTTTGGAATACCTTCATTCAGTTCAAGATTGCAGAAATGGAGTTTTACACTTAGTGGACCCTTGGCACCTGTTGGGATTTGGTTCCAACTGCAACTCACACGAATCCCAAAATCTCTGGATGCTCTAGTCCAAATATATACAATGGCAGGGTAAATAGATCCCTTCTGTAAAATGGCAAAATCAAGTGCTTCTTTTTTGGATTTGTTTTTTAAAAATCTCAAGCCATAGATAGTTGAACCCATAGATACAGAACCATAAACATGCGAGGCTGGTTGTACAAGGCTGTGCAGTATTGATGTCTATTGCAGATGGATCCACATCTGCATGGAAACATGAGCACATCTGGTTATGTATTTTGTGTATATATATATATATATATATATATATATATATATATATATATATATAGGCATGGTTTAGAACCCAAAAATAGGGAATCGAAAATCTAATGGGGGGGGGTTATTAGTAATAGAAAGACTTACAAAAATCTTTCCAAAATTTCTAAAATGTAACGTAATTACTAACAAAATTTGTTAGTAGTGGTTTTGGCCTACAACTCCCAGAAATCCTAACAGCTGGTAAATTGGCTGGGATTTCTGGGAGTTGTAAGCCAAAACTGGGATAAATCACACTGAATTCTAGATGGGACTCTCCAAATAGGAAGGAGGGAGGGAAGGAGGGAGGGAGGGGGGTATTCTATTCTTGGAAGCAGCAAAAAAAAGGAGGAGGAGCCCCCTTGCTCCTCACTGCCTCTCTCACCCCGATCCTGAGGGAGCGAGGGCCCAAGTTTGCCCAGGCTGAGAGGAAAAGGAAGAGGCCTGAGGCTGTGAGGAATGGTGGGAGTTGAAGTCCAAAACACCTGGAGGGCTGAAGTTGACCCGTCATGAAGCATCTTCAAGGCTTTAGATCCTGGCAGGCAGAAGGGGCAGGGAGGGCCCGTCCACTCCTCCTGCCCTGCCAGGATCTAAAGCGCATCAAGGCTTGGCACGCTTTAGATCCTGTGAGAAACCAACCTAATGTATAATAGAATGAATGCTAACTTATAGAGTAAGTGCCTAAATATTATAAGTAATCAACTGGTCATATACCTACATTCCATGCACATGCAATAATACAGCAGTAATAACAATGGGTATAAGAAGAGGTAAAATTCAAGCCAAAGTATTCTGACTGGTCCCTCCTCAAGCGGTGCAAACGGGCTCTTCTCTATGAGCCCGGATTCTGCAGCAAATCCTCCCCCAAAGAATATGTATGTGCACCCAGGCAGCAAACGCTGTGCTTTTCCGGGCTTTTCCCTTTATAGGTTGAGGGAGGGGCATGCCCTGAATGATTAAGTGCTAATGTTGCAGAGACAATCAACTTACTAATGAGGCTCATAGGAGAAGAAACTTCAGATTGGGATACAGTTTGCACCACTTGAGGAGGGACCAGAGTCAGAATACTTCGGTTTGAATTTTACCTCTTCTTATACCCATTGTTATTACTGCTGTATTATTGCATGTGCATGGAATGTAGGTATATGACCAGTTGGATTACTTATAATATTAGGCACTTACTCTATAAGTTAGCATTCATTCTATTATACATTAGGTTGGTTTCTCACGTGTTTTGTGCAACTACCCCAATACTCTTTGATGCTTTCGATCCTGGCAGGCAGGAGGGGCAGGAAGCCTGGAAAAATGTAAACAGAGAGAGTTTACTCAAGAGTAAATCCACAAAGGAGGGCACTTCATCCAAAGTGCCCTCCTTGCGGATTTACTCATGAGTAAACCTCTGTTTACTTCCCTTTGCAGATTTACTTCTGAGTAAACCTCTCTGTTTACATTTTTCCAGGCTTCCAGCCGAAAGAAGGAGCGAGTTTAGGGCTTGCCTTGCCATAATACTTATTGGCAAGGGAGGCGGGAGGATGGTGAGAGAGAAGGAGGGTGCCCCCTTATGACCTAATTATGATACTTAAGAAAATCCTGGCCCCGAAGTTCTATAAAGAAAGTCCACTTCCCGGTTGGCATTCCAGATGCGGAAATACTCAAAAGTAGCATTTCTTCCGAATCCCTTCCGAATCATTTAATTTTCATAACTTTTTTCTCATGCCTTATATATATATATATATATATATATATATATATATATATATACTGTATATATATTGTATATTTCAATTTAGTCATGTTGCCTTTCAGCTCAAGAGCTTCATAACACAATTAAAACAAAATGTTGCATGTGACAATATGTGCCTTGGAGCTTTGGTGGCTGATCTCAGGGTTATTTTTCTGTCTGTCAAATGGGAAAATATCTGCAGGAGAACATACAGGTCAAGAATTTTCAAAGTTGCAAAGATGGAGTAGCCAAAACTTGGAAAGCTCTCTAGTACCCCAGGAAGTCCTGTTGGAATGGCCACATACATTTTTAGCTACTTTTTGTTCCCAGATTACAGTGGTCCCTGGTTTTATTGATGACAACATCCCGGAGGGATTTCCCAAAACTTCCCATCATAAATCTGAATGACTGAGATCATACTGAAAGCTCTTTTAATAGCCCCCGGAAACTATTCAGTGCATGCTTAAACCCCCTCCCTTCCTGGTAATAATAAAAGCCATCTATAGATCAATGGAACCTCAAGTCTTTTAAATACCCTTTATAGGTTGAGGGAGGGGGGCATGCCCTTGAATGATTAAGTGCTAATGTTGCAGAGACAATCAACTTACTAATGAGGTCAAACTCTACAAACATATGGAGACAATTTGAAACTTCAGATTGGGATACAGAAACTGCACTTTTGATTCTGAAGCTGGAGAATGTTCTGAACTGTTGCTTGAAACTTGGGGGGGGGGAGTATTTACTCAAGGTGATTACAGAATGGAAAAGAGAGAAACAGAGAGAGAGAGAAAAAAGAGAGAGAGAAAGAGCCAGACGGTGGTTGTAATTTAAAAGAAAGAAATCACAACCCAATTCCAAAGACAACGCCGCTGACAGACAATCAAGAGTCACATCAGTGCGCATTGCACAATTGTTTTCTCAAGCAGTACATTTTTATCAGCAGTTCATGAAAGCCTCATGCAGCAAAACGGACAGCTGCTAATACAGAACACTGCATTGTCAGTCCATTTAGGCTGAATATTGCTTAATCAAAACCCTTTTATTGCATCGTTGTGCAGATTAAGTTGTGCAGACTAAAACAAGATCAATTGCAAAAGCTTGCTGTTTTCTTTCAACATTGCAACAGCACAGTCTAAATCAGTGGTTCTCAAACTTCCTGATGCTGCGACCCCTTAATACAGTTCCTCATGTTGTGGTGACCCCCAAACTTTTTTTTTGCTACTTCATAACTGTCATTTTGTTACTGTTATGAATCGTAATGTAAATATCTGATATACAGAATGTATTTTCATTTACGGGACCAAATTTGGCACAAATACCTGATACGTCCAAATGTGAATACTGGTGGGGTGTGTGTGTGTGTGTGGGGGGGGGTGATTTTGTCTTTTGAGAGTTCTAGTTGCTGGCATTTATAGTTAACCGAGAACCAAAGAGCATTCTGAACTCCACTAATGAGCCAATAGAGCCAATTTTGGCACACAGAACTCCCATGACTAAGAGCATTGACCTTGAGTTTTGAAGTTGTAGTTCACTTACATCTGGAGACCACTATGGATGCAAACAATTATGGATCTGGTCCAGACTTGGCACAAATACTCAATATTGCCAAATGTGAACACTAGTGGAGTTTGGGGAAAATAGACCTTGATATTTGAAAGTTTCATTTCATTTCATTTCACTTTATTTCTTGGTTAGTCGCTCTCCACCAGAGTGCTCCAAGTGACTTACAATTTAAAATAAACATTACACAATATAAAACACACTTATAGCAATGACATTTGGCAGTTAGATATGATTACAAATGGAATGCACAGCCAAAAAGCCAGGTCTTGAGTGCTTGTATAAAGTTGTAGTTGCTGGGATTTATAGTTCACCTACAATCTCAGCGGAGGAGGGCTTTTGGTGGGAGGATTCGTCGTCTGTTTCCAAAACGGAAGAGAAGGATAGGCAGAGAAATCTTCAGTCTTCTCTGCCAAAGGGACTCCTAAGACCATCAGCAATATGTGTTTTCTGACGGTCTTTGGCGACCCCTATGTAACCCGCCTTGTGACCCTCCAAGGGTCCTGACCCCCAGGTTGACAAATGCTGCATTAGACCCTTAAGGGACATTTAGTGCTGCACTTGCATCTGTAAAAAAATAAAATAAAAATTGCCCCAAAGCCTCTAGAGCAGGCATGGGCAGACTTCAGTCCTCCGGGTGTTTTGGACTTCAACTCCCACAATTCCTAACAGCCTAATGGCTTTAACTATGAATGGCTCAATGCTATTTTTAAGAAACAGAAGACATGACTAAAATCATGCCTTCAGTTTCTTAAAAATAGCATTGAGCCATTCATAGTTAAAGTGGTGCCAAACTGCATTCATTCTACAGTGTGGCTGTATCTCTAGTCTCCTGTCTCTGTTTCTGTTAGTACTGACTGGCTCTCCATCAAAAAACTTTTATCAGAAGCCGCTTTTACAAACAGGATTCCTGTCTGGCCTTTGCGGGCTCTGCTTCCAAAACCAGAAACAAAAGGCCTAACAATAGCAAATCCTTTAGCTCCTCGCTCAAGAAACATACTTCTCTGTTTGCTTTAGTCCTATTTTTCTCCTGGTGCTTTCAAATGTTTGCTTGGTTTGTTAAGAAGACTTAGGGAAGTTAACTCCTTCCAAAGAAACCGTCGCTTAGCTTGGATGACATATACAGCCACTTGAAGCCTGCCCCCATATCTTTTAATGTGGGGTGGAGGTGGAGAGTCTTCAGCCCTGGGCCAAACCTAGTCCTCCTTGAGTCCCAATCCAGCTCTATGGGTTTCCCATTCTCCTCCATTTGGTAACTTCATTTTTGTACAGTGTTTCTCCCCATTCTATAACACTGAAATCCTCTTCCTGAGGGCAGATCTAACCTGACCCCTTATCGGGTGTGTTGCACTCCAAACTGTCCCCTCCTGCTCTCCTTGTTTTGGTAGTCTTGGTTAATGTGAGCCAAAACTGCCTTAAAGTGCCCTTGCTCTCATGTTACCCTGGATCAGTTTCTTCATTAATTTGTCCACCATGGAGCTTATTCAGATGCCCTTCTTAGTAAGTGGTCAGTGTAGAGGTGCCCTAAGCTTTCATTAACCCCATTAAGAGCTTGAAATTGGATGGAGTTACATTCCCCCAAATATATGGGTTGAAAATTTGGGTATACTCCTGGCGTCCACACAGTTTCAGTGTCGTCCAGGATTGCCTTTGCACATTATAGCTGCTGCACTGCCAGTACCCATTCCTAGAAATGCTACAACTGGCCACAGGGATATCACTGGAGAGTTTATGGGTGTGTGGACTGCACACTTGTGTGGACTGCAAGGTGACACCATCAGAAGGAGTCACCTTGTTATATATAATCATACACACAGCCTCTGGTGGCACAATGGGTTACACTCTTGTGCCAGCAGGACTGTTGACTGATAAGTCAGCGGTTCAAATCTGGGGACAGTGGGTTGAGCTCCCTCTGTCAGCTCCAGCTCCTCATGTGGTGACATAAGAGAAGCCTCCCACAAGGATGGTAAAACATTAAAAACCCAAACATCTGGGCATCCCCTGGACTATGTCCTTGCAGACAGCCCATTATTTTACACCCGAAGTAACTTGCAGTTTTTCAAGTCGCTCCAGACATGAAAAAAATCACACACACATTCACAGTCCAGTTTATATGAACGGTGGCATTCTGGATCCCACAAAGAGCAGAAAATTAGTTCTAGATCTGCTGTGGTTTCCCCCCTTAGATGTAGATAGCAGAAGGTCAAAATGTATTCAGTGATTTTCATTACTGTAGATAGAATTGGGGCACTCAGACTATCAGAAGACCATCATAGATCTGTTTGGTGAAATCACAGGAGAGGGTCTTCTTGGTGGCTGTCCCTGTGTTATTTCTTCTCATGGAAGCCTAGGTTGGCCCCATCACTGCTCTCCTGCCAGCAAGTGAAGATCTTTCTGTTTATACAAGTCTGTGTTCACGAACTGTGGCAGAAGGTCTTTTGGTTCAAGTATCATTACATTTTGAGGACCCTTTAAAAACCATATTGTTTTAACAATTATTGTTTGTCTCCTTTCTTTAATTTTTGTGTCATCCACAGGCTAGGGGCAGCCAATGAAAATACTGTATAGTAGATTCTCAGTTAACCAGCACCCTTGGGGATTGGTAGATGTCAGATTAATGTTGGTTGAGAGTTACTGCGAGAAATAGGCCTAACTAATACTATACCACATACTATACCATAGTGTTAACTCTGTATTGACTTGATATTAGTATTAAAATACAGTAATTAAAAGCAAATTTAGAGAAAATATACAAACTTAACTTAATGTAGCATTTCCACTAAAATTGTTTTCTAGTTGTGGGTTGCTGTAAATTTTCCGGGCTGTGTGACCATGTTCCAGAAGGATTCTTTCCTGACGTTTTGCCCACATCTATGGCAGGCATCCTCAGAGGTTGTGAGGATGCCAAACCTCACAAACTCTGAGGATTCCTACCATAGATGTGGGTGAAATGTCAGGAGGGAATGCTTCTGGAACATGGCCATTCAGCCCAGAAAACTCGCAGCCACCCAGTGATTCTGGCCATGAAAGTCTTCGACAATTTTTGCTGGTTGCGTGAGAGTTCTGGTTAACTGAGAGTCTACTGTAGTATACCTATTACAGTTTGATTCTGTGGCTTAGCTCTTTGAATCTGATGTAACCTTTACCCCTCCCTTGAGACTTTACAAAGCACTGGGACACCTGCAGCAGGTTTGGACATTTGGAGACATTCAATGGCAGGTGGACAGCTTAGGAGAAATATTTCAATATTGTGCCAAGTAGGTGCAGGGTCATTCCTTTGCAACCCCCTTTCCTGCAATCTTTTGCCCATGTCAACAGAAGTACATCCTCCCATCCTCCCTTGCCTGGGAAGATTTCAACTTTTTGGAACAGAGAGCAACAAGACTAAAGGGCCCTTCCAGCTGAAATACTGTAGCATTGTGAGACGCGACATTCTTTCCCTTGTTTCTCCTGGACGTTAACAGAGAAACGGGCACTTTATAGGTGAAGAATTTCCAGTAAAGCTGCCCACAAGAATGTGCTGTTCAGGCAGAAGGAGAAAAGCGTGTGAGCTTCCATGGGCGCAAAAGAGAAATTGAGAGCAGCTTGCATCGGATCTAATCAGTCGACTCACAGGTAGTGATGGAAACACGACAGACTGTTTACGAATGGCAAACTCATTCTCTTGTGCCAACTTGGGATGGGAAGAATATTTGAAAATATTCCCACCCAAAATGATTGAAAAACATGTTTATCAAATGTCAAGAAACACTGATGAGAAGAATCTTGGACTGATGAGTATCTTCACAGTTCAGATCTTACTCTATGCAGATTTTACACGTCTTTGTATTTTGCGGAAAACAGCATTTTCTGTGTCGAAAAGCTATGTGCTGAAGATGACAAAACTTGTATGTAAATGTTGCGCAAACTCTGAATTGTCAACAAAAAGATGTAGTTTTCTCATAAGGAGAAGAAAATTGCAAAACAAATGGTTTCTTCATTTGAGAAGATTAGAAACAGGGGGGGGGGTGAGTCTGAGTGAGAGAGAATCTACCCTAGCAAACCTTTTGTATCATTATCGCAATACCCCCATGCATATTGGATTTATTGAGCATGCTGATCAGATCATGATATGAATAAACATAACAGTTTAAATAATAAATGTTATTTATTTACTTTCATTAACAAAATGTTTAGAATACATTTTGATTTATTTTTTACTTTACAGCAACAGTCTTCTTTTCTTCTCCCAGGCCATTTTGTCAATTATTTTTTCTGGTTTGATAGTGATGTCCTGGTGGATGGAAATAATTGCTAATCCACTAAGTCTCCGGTCAGTCATTAAACTTCTAGATACATTTTTCACTCTCTTCATGGTTAAAAACAATCCTTCCACACTGCATGTTGTTATTGGTAGAGTAGCTAACACTAAATAATAATAATTATTATTATTATAATACAGGACATTGAACCAAGCCAACGCTGGATCTGGACCAAACTTGGCACATAAAGCCAATGTGCCCAACCGTGCATACAGGCAGGGATTGGGGAATGATTGCCTTTTTCAAATGGTAGATGTTGTTTACCTGGATCCAGAAAGCACTGAAGGCAGCCAACTTCATATCTGGACCAAACATGGCCAACTGTGCATACAGTACAAGCAGGGATTGGGGGTGAGTGACATTGGATCTGGGAGTTGCAGTGCATCCTTATCCAGAGGGCATTAAACCAAGCCAACGCTGGATCTGGACTAAACTTGGCACATAGAGCCGGTGTGCCCAATTGTGCATAGAGGCAGGGATTGGAGAATGATTGCCCCTTTTCAAATGGGAATTGTTGTTTACCTGAATCCAGAGAGTTCCAGAAGGCAGTTGACAGGCTCGACACGCTCCACTCCCAGCCACGAGTGTGGTGAGACTTCAATGCACAGGTGCAGAAGGCCTGCCGAGTGCATGAGCGCAAAGGCCTATTGTGGCTTCCGAATGATCTGTGGTGCGTTGGCACCTTCTTTGGTGCCTGGGCTATCGGAGCATTCCCCATCCTCTCCTGGCACCGAAAGCTGAAAACAGGGGCACCAAAAAGGAAAGAGAATGCGCCGAGCCCAGGCACAGACAAGGACGCCTGAGGCTCCTTCCACACTGTCCTTATATCCCAGCATCTGATCCCAGATTATCTGTTTATCCCAGGCTGACAGTGGGGACTCATATAATCCAGTTTAAAGAAGACAATCTGGGATATAGGGCAGTGTGGATGGGGCCTAGGTCTCCACTGCCAGATAATCTGGGATTAACTGATAATCTGGGATCATATCCTGGGTTATAGAACAGGGTAGATCCAGCCTGGAACAGTCAAAGGGGTTACTCTCAAGCTCTGGGACTGGATCGACACTGCCATATAACCTAGGAGAAAGAAGAGAAAAGTATGTTAGAAATACACTATTCTGTATATATGAAATAATGAATAACACCAATGACTCATTCTGAAAAATATATAAAGGAATAATAATTACTTAAAGCTGTGGTAAACCTTTTCACAGACCCCCGTATAAATACTTTTGTGGCCACAGACCCCCAAGACTTAAGATTTAAGGCATATCAAATAATTATGTCAGTTTTTCTCAGTAACATTCCTTCAAATTTAGAGAGAAAGGAAGATAAATTAATCTGTTAATGCACACACTCCTATTATAATATAATGGCTCTACATAAATTTTAAAATAATAGTGTCAACACTAATAATAATAATAATAATAATAATAATGTAATTCTTTGCAGACCTCCTGTGACAAAATCACGCACCCGCAGGGGTCCCTGGACCCTAGGTTAAGAACCATTGATTTGGACCCCATCCAGATTATATGCTTTGGACTGGATTATATGGCAGTATAGACTCATATAATCCTGTTCAAAGCAGCTAATTCAGAAACTGGATTATATGGCAGTGTAGATCCAGCCTTAGAGGGATGGAAAGAGAATGGTAACATGCCAAGATTTTCCTAAAGGCTTTTGGCTGCCTGCTTCTGTGGCATCCGTCTTTTGTTGGCTGTTGTATGTTTGATTGAATCTTGGCACAATGAATTTAGTTCAATTAAACGCAGCAGGTCCTCCCGCTTCTTAAGTAAACATACCCAAGAGACAGAAGGGATCCATTATTCTCCCACCTGGGCTCCTTGCTACAAACACAGAGGACTTTGCAAAGTCAGCCAGAGCCACAAGAGCGATTGCGGAGGCACCTGGCAGCTTCCCCTTGACCCTTCTGTCCCCGAGAGGTGGATCAGCGAGGTTGGTTTTTCTCCATTCATCTAGGGATCACGTTAAAATATCAAATGCCCATAGCAATGAAGTGGAAACAACAGCAGGCTGGACACTGGAAAGAAATAGGGTGTTTTTTAAATCTGAAACAGCATCCACATGAAAGAGAGAAGGAGCAGATTGTTTGACCTCAAGGAGTACTTATCTCATGGTTCCACCGCGATCTTAACTCATTTTTCTGTTCTGATCTGCAATCCATCTGTTTCAAAAACCATTCCAAAGAAATTTTAAAACAGATAAATAATAATAAAGCTAAATTAAAAATAAAAATTGAAAAGTCGATGACAAATCCCAAGTATCAAATCTTCAAGGAAGCAGATGAAACAATAGATCCCATGCTCAGCTGCTGCAAGAAGATTGCACAGACAGACTAAAAGCAGAGGCATAATGCCATTGCTCAGATGATCCATTGGAACTTGTGCCCCAAATACCTTCTGCCTGTGACAAAGAACTGGTGGGATCACAAGCCTGAAAAGGTTACAGAAAATGAACAGGTCAAACTACTCTGGGACTTCCAAATTTAGACTGACCGAGTTTTGGAACACAATACTCCTGACCTCACAATCGTGTTAAAAACCAAGTACGGATCTTCAATGTTGCAATCCCAGGTGACAGCAGGATTGAAGAGAAACAACTGGAAAAGCTGTCACGATATGAGGATTTAAAGATTGAACTTCAAAGACTCTGGCACAAGCCAGTAAAGGTGGTCCCAGTGGTGATCAGCACACTGGGTACAGTGCCTAAGGACCTTGGCCCGCACTTAAGCACAATTGGCGTTGACAAAATTACCATCTGTCAGCTGCAAAAGGCCACCTTACTGGGATCTGCACACATTATGCACTGATACATCACACAGTCCTAGATACTTGGTAAGTGTCCGGTGTGTGATCCAATACAACAACCAGCATAGTGATCTTGTTTGTTGTGTACTAATATTGTTTTGTTTCAAATAATAATGCTATATGATTATTAAATTATCAAAGACTCTGGTACAAGCCAGTAAAGGTAGTCCCAGTAGTGATCAGCACACTGGGTACAGTGTCTAAGGACCTTGGCCTGCACTTAAGCACAATCAGCGCTGACAAAATTACCACCCGTCAGCTGCAAAAGGCCACCCTACTCGGATGTGCATGCATTATTCGCCAATACATCACACAGTCCTAGACACTTGGGAAGTGTCCAATGTGTGACCCAATACAAAAGCCAGTAGAGTGATCTTGTTTGCTGTATACTAATCTTATTATGTTTCAATTAACAACAACAACAACTTTATTTTTGTACCCTGTCTCCATCTCCCCTAAATGACTTGGGATGCCTTATATATAGAACAATGTGACTAAAACAATGGAATATAAAACATACAGTACAATACAAAATAAAACCAATAACATATAAAACAAAGTTTAAACTCAAGACAGTGCCCATTATCCTATTGAGAACTGCCGTAAAACATAGCCAACTGCAAACAGGAGTTAGGAATAGGATAGTGCAAATTTTAGCTAATGAATTAGCGCATGTAACATTGGGACTAGACATTCTCAAAGGCCTGTCAAAACATCCAAGTCTTCAATTCCTTCTGGAAGGACAGTAGGAGGCCTGCCTCATCTCCCTAGGGAGGGCATTCCAAAACTGGGGGGCCACCACCAAGAAGGTCCTCTCTCTCATCCACACCAACCATGCTTGTGATGGTGGCAGGACCGTGAGGAGGGCCTCCTCAGCAGGTCTTAATGCTCGCACAGAAACCGGGAAGGGGGGTGGTGGTCATGAATATAGGCAGGGCCCGAGCCATTTAAGCCTTTGTAGGTGATGACTGGCACTTTGAACTGGGACTACATTTGAATATGCCACAGCCTCTCTACATTCATTGAGATTAGGGGTGCAAGACCCTTGTAAAAGAGGGGAAATGACCAAATAAACTTCTTTTTTTAATTGAGAAAACAATTTTCTGGATATCTCTAGCTCCTTCCACTAAAAGTTGAGCAAAGAGTTGTGCTGAACAACCTAGAAGTTACTGGAGAGGTCTTCTAGTTAAAAATCCGTAGCTCCTGCAGTGCAACTTTATGGTCAATTTCCAGCAAACGTTAACAATATAGTCACATTGGAGGACCTAGAAATTCCTAAAGAGAGCATATTATTCAAATCTGCCAATCATCACATCTGCAAAAGCTAGGATCATAGATTCTGTGAGGAATGGAGAAGCCGACTTTGGAAGAAACTGCCCTCAGCCTTTGATTTATTTTATAATGTAGATTAGGCTACATATGAACATGAAATTATTATATTTAGAGGATTTGTACCCCACCCTTCTCTACCCCCGAAGGGGGACTCAGGGTGGCTTACATGGGCAGCAATTCGATGAAACTCAACTGCAGCTTCAAATTGCATCTGGCTGTATGTAGCACACTTTCACATGTTTGAAAAGGAACATATTCAGTCATCAATTGTGCAAAGTGAATATGAATCCAATGGATGATTGACTGATCTTCTATGATTTGATGATTTGGCAGAGTGAGAAAAGGAAGAACTGCAAGCCCTGTCTTTCTGAAATGTCTCTCTAACTTCTATTATTCTGTTGCCTTATGAAGTGAAATGCTTCTTTAGGGCAAGTGAATGGCATTGGCTATGTCTATGTCTGAAAACAGCTTCAAATCAAGTTCTTCCTTCACTTCAAGCCATGCAATACTAGTGACATCTGGTGGACTATTGAAGAATTTAATAGGGTGGCATATACACTGTAGAATTAATGTAGTAATACCAATTTAACTGCCCTGGCTTCATAATATGCAATACTGGGTTTAGAGTTGAAAGGTCTTCTCTGCCCAAAAGTACTGGTGGCTAGCAAACTACAACTCCCAGAATTCCATAGCATTGAGCCATGGCAATTAAATAGTATCAAAATGCTTTAGTCCTGTATTATTTGTACAGGTTTTATCATCATTCTTTGCAGTCTGAGGAAGAAGACTATTTTGGAACTCTGCAATAAATAACTCATAGCTTTAATGCGCATTGACTCCCAGCTGGCGAGGGAGAGTGGAGGGGATCCAACTGGGAACCACTGGAATCACATGCCTTACCTCCGGATCTGAACGGGGCCGTTCTCAGGCGACAGAAGGGAAAACCAGGGAAGGGAAAACCCTTTCCGAAATGGCGATTTCTTTACGAAAAATGGCAGAGGTGGCTTCATATTTCACTTCTGGGGTGCTTGCAGCATGTTAAAAACGTTTCTAAAGAAAGTTTTAAAAGAATTTAAAATGAATTTTGTAGGAATACGACGAACCTAACCAGGCCTAATAGATATGATAGATCCTCTGCTATCCCACTTTTTCATCAGCTTTCAAAATGTTTGTTTTCTTTTCAGTCTTCGCCCTTTGTTCTCAGATTACTTGAGAACAAAATAGAAGGAATGTGTATCAAATTTGGAGATGATACCACATTGTGAGGGATAGTTAGTACTCCAGAGGACAGGATCAGGATCCAAAATGGCCTTAGGAAAACAGAGAGATGGACCAAAACTAACAAAATGAACTTTGACAGAGAGAAATGTATGTACTACACTCTGGCAATAAAAATGAAATGCACAGGTACAGGACGGGTGTCACCTGACTGGAAAACAGTTCATATGAAAGCGATCAAGGAGTCTTATTGGTCCAAATCTGAACATGAGTCAACAGTGTGTCATGGCAGCTAAAAAACCTAATGCAATCCTAGGCTGAATCAATAGGAGTATAGTGTCAAGAACAAGGGAAGCCATGGTCCCAGTTTATTCTGCTTTGGTCAGGCCACATCTGGAATAACTCTGTGTCTGATTCTGGACATCACAATTTAAGAGGGATATTGACTAGGTTGGAAGGGGTCCAGAGGAGGACTACCAAAGCGAACAAAGATTTGGAAACCAAGTGATATAGAATCATAGAGTTGGAAGAGACCTCGTGGGCCATCCAGTCCAACCCTCTGCCAAAAAGCAGGAAGATTGCATCGAAAGCGCCTCTTTGACAAACTGCTTAGGGAGCTGGGTATGTTTATCATGGAGAAAGGAAGGCTGAGAGGGGACATTATAATCCTGTTTAAATATTTGAAAGATATGTTGAGGAGGGGGTCAAGCTTGGTTTTTTGCTGCGATGGAGACTAGAACACAAAGGAACAACAGACTGAAATTGTAGGAAATGGGATTCGGAAAACTTTCTTGATGGTAAGAGCTGTTTGGTATTGGAACATGCTGCCTCGGGGTGTGGTGAAGTATCCTTCTCTGCACGTTTCTAAATAGAGGGTGGATGGCCATTTGTTGAGGATGCTTTGATTGTGTGTTCCTATATGGCTGAATGGGGTTACATTAGATGGCCTTTGTGGTCTCTTCCAACTCTACAATTCTATGACATTAACTAATATGATTCAATCAATATTACTGCCTCTGAATTAGCTAGACTTTATTAGCTAGACTGTCTAGTTACAGTATTATGGTGCCTCCATCGGTTTAATTGAAATTCCTTCTTCAACACAAGAATGAAAGATACAAAATCTTTCTCTCCCCCCTTTCTCCTCATGGATTTTTCAAGTATTAACTAGAACTTTGTGGAGTTCACAGTTATCTTCACTTGAATTTGATTGTTGTGATGTTATAAAATCTACCGTTTTATTCACTTAGCTTGGATCTAGGTGGCGCAGCAGCTGGTTGATTTGGAAAAGTGTATGATTTCCCATCGCCAAGAGAGCTGTCATGGACTCCATCTCCCAAGGTCCCCTATGCATTGGCCCTTCCTGTCGGGGAAACATGGGAATTGCCTTTTGAAAAACTAAAACTGACATTTCCTAACTCCTACAAATTACCCCAAGTGAACATTTCCTGAAGCTGTGGTTCATCATAGTGTGTTCAAGAAAAACAGAGAAGCTAGGAAATGCTGCACTTTCTTTTAAAGTTTTTAAAAGAGTTTGGATGGCCATTGTTTGGGAGTGCTTTGATGGTGTATTCCTCCATGGCAGAATAAGCCTGTACTGGCAGAATAACCCTTGTATAATTCCATGATAGAAATTTGGACATTTTGAAAGCAGCATCAAAGTGGCAAGGCTT
This sequence comes from Anolis apletophallus, assembly GCA_030556195.1. Lineage (NCBI taxonomy): Eukaryota > Metazoa > Chordata > Lepidosauria > Squamata > Anolidae > Anolis > Anolis apletophallus. The sequence continues at coordinate 104,017,736 of JARBWK010000012.1, forward strand.
TTTACGAGATTGCACTCCTGGAGAACTTTTCTTTGCTCCCAACGCCTTTGGTACACCGCTTCCATCTCTACTACTTTGTGAAAACAGAAATCATTGAATCAGAACAAAGTCTGGCCCATGTTTCAAAGTCTTTGTTTTACTTCTCGGTCTCCTGAGTTTATTACCTCTGAGGAGGGTGTTTACCCAAGTCTAGCAGCATCACATTTGTTTTCACAGTGTTTTACAGCCTTGGGTTCCTTCATACAAAGGACAAGATGGTCTTCTTGGGTTGTACATATCTGAGAAGGAGGAAATATCCTCCTTGAAAGTGAAGCCTTTATCAACTCAGTATATGGTTGCTGTGGTTAAAGAAAAAGAAATGGAGGAGCAACATGGAACCATAACTGATAAAGGAATGTATGATCAAATATGCACAAATTGTTGGATGTAACATAGAATTAAATAAATGGGGGAAATGTGAAAATAAAAGCTTGTGCTATGACCTTAGAATAAAGTTTTACAAGATGATGCCAGCAAAACTTGCTAAAATGTATAATTGTAGAAACAATACCTGCTGGAAATGAAAGCAACAAGAAACTTTATATCCATTGTGGTGGTTTGCTTAAAAAGCAAGGGATTTCTTGGGAAAGAGACAATAAAAACTCTGTAGGGATTTAAAAAATCAAATATGCAATTGGAATTTAAATTACTGTTATTACTCCCTGCTGCCTTGATGATGATGAATGACAAATAAACAAACAAAACCGCTGAACCACAAAGTACTGCACTACATGATAATTGCAGCAAGGATGTGATATGCATAACATTGGAAGAAGTCAAATCTTCCAACAATAAAATAATGGACTGTAAAAGTTTTTTTTAAGAAAAGTAGAAGTAGATTATTGGCTATCAAAGTTTGTGAACCATTTCTCTCCCTTCCTTTTTGTTGTTGTAATGGATGCAGTTACTAGAGAGCTGCAGAAACCAGCATCTTGGTCTTTGTTGTATGCTGATGATGTAATGCTTCTGAGGACAAGAAAGAAATTGAATGTCAAGTGCAAGCATGGTGTGACCAGTTGGTGCAATTCAATCATTGCCTCAATGTCAAAAAGACGGAGTACCTGGTGATCAACGAGGAAAAGATTGCTACCATCCAGGTGGACAGGGTGAATCTTCCAAAAGTCTACATCTTCAAGTATCTCAGATCGATGTTAAGTTTCAATGGCAACTTTTTGACATTACCACATGGATTAATGCGGCTTGGATGAAATGGCACTTGGTTGCAGGTGTACTCTGCAACAAGATGCCTGATCATCTAAAATCAAAAATCTATCAAACTGTCATAAAACCTGCCACAATATATGGAGCTCAATGTTGGTCAGCAATAAAGGAAGCAGAATGCTGCCTTCGTTTCATGGAGATGAGGATGCTACAATTTACAGATGGCATCACACACTTTGTTGCTGTGTGTGTGTGTGTATATGCATTTTTGAAAAATATGTATAGAGTTTATTGTTCTTTTTGATAAATTTAATCTTGAACAAAGGACAAGGAGGAGCAAATCTGGCAGGCTTACCCTGTCAATTTTAAACTATACATTTTAAATTGTTCGGTGTACTTTCATATGTGTACTTTACTTAAATATGGGGACTGTTCCATTATCCAGGCAGAAGCCACAAAGGGGCACTAGACAGAGAAGGATAGTCCATTTTAGGAGAGGGGGAGGGGATTGAAGGAGAAAAACTATTTCCCCCATTTTTATTGATTGTATTGTTTTTTTTATAATTTCTATTGTTTTGATGTTGTGTGTTGTTGAGCTTGGCCTCATGTAAGCTGCCCTGAGTCCCCTTGGGGAGATGGGTGTGGGGTAGAAATAAAGTTAATAAATAGTAATAATAAAATAATAATTTTCCATTGTTCCCCTTCTTTCTTTGAAAACACTTTTTTCAAAAATAAAAATCTTAGCAACACCCCCCCCCCCAAAAGGCAAGATTCTGGCAACTGGACTAATTGATAACTGACCAATAGAGGGAGAAAGCATGGAGGCAGTGACAGACTTTTTATTTCTAGGTGCAAAGATGACTTCAGACGCAGACTGCAGCCAGGAAATCAGAAGACATTTACTTCTTGGGAGGAGAGCAATGTCCAATCTTGATAAAATAGTGAAGACTGGAGACATCACACTGGCAACTAAGATCTGCATAGTCAAAGCAATGGTATTCCCCGTAGTAAGATATGGAGGTGAGAGCTTGACCATAAGGGAAGGCTGAGTGAAGGAAGATAGATGCTTTTGAAATGTGTTGGAGGAAAGTTCTGAGAGTGCCTTGAACCATGAGACTATCCAACCAGTCCATACTTCAGGAAATAAAGCCCGACTGCTCATTGGAGGGAAGGATATTAGAGGTAAAGATGAAGTACTTTGGCCACATCATGAGAAGACAGGAAAGCTTAGAGAAGAGATGGATGCTGGGGAAAATGGAAGGAAAAAGAAAGAGGGGCCAACCAAGGGCAAAATGAATGGATGGTATCCTTGAAATGACTGGCTTGACCCTGAAGGAGCTGGGGGAGGTGATGGCCGACAGGGAGCTCTGGCATGGGCGGGTCCAGGAGATCACAAAGAGTCGGAATCGACTGAATGAATAAACAATAATAAATTCATAACTAATTTTGCTATGGTTATGAATCATAATGTAAATATACGATATGCAGAATGTATTTTCATTCACTGGACCAAATTGGGCACAAATATCTGATATGCCCAAATTTGAATACTGGTGGTGTTGGGGCGTCCATGGCTGAAAGTGAGGAGGGGCTGAGATGCCTATAACCAAGGTGAAAGAAGGAAGTCCAAAAAAAGCTGGGTTGCAGTTGAACATCAAGAAAACCAAGATTATGGCAACCAGAGTGATTGATAACTGGCAAATAGAGGGAGAAAACGTGGAGGCAGTGACAGAGTTTGTATTTCTAGATGCAAAGATGACTGCAGACGCAGACTGCAGCCAGGAAATCAGAAGACTTGTACTTTTTGGGAGGAGAGCAATGACCCATCTGGATAAAATAGTGAAGAGTAGAGACACTGGCAACAAAGATCGGCATAGTCAAAGCAAGGGTATTCCCCGTAGTAACCTACGGATGTGAGGGCTGGACCATAAGGGAAGGCTGAGCGAAGGAAGATAGATGCTTTTGAGCTGTGGCGTTGGAGGAAAATTCTGAGAGTGCCTTGGACCGCAAGATCCAACCAGTCCATACTTCAGGAAATAAAGCCCAGTAGCTCACTGGAGGGAAGGATATTAGAGGCAAAGATGAAGTACTTTGGCCACATCATCATGAGAAGACAGGAAGGTTTGGAGAAAACAATGATGCTGGAGGAAAAGGAAGAAAAAAAGGAAGAGGGGCCGACCAAGGGCAAGATGGATGGATGGTATCCTTGAAGTGGCTGGCTTGAATGTGAAGGAGCTGGGGGTGGCCACAGCCAACAGGTGAAGGCGAGAACCAGAGAGATGGTCTGGCATCTTTTAAAAACAAAAGGCTTTCTGCTATCTTGGGTCCCCCCCCCCCCCCCAAGCTCCCTTTCTTTTCTGCAACCCTTTGAACCTCAAAGAATATATTTGTCTAAGGACCAGCTGATTGTCAAAACTTGCCGGTTTCTCGAATCCATTTGTTCCTGTTGCCACAAAGGGCTCCCATTAGCGGCCTGAAGCCATGGACTCTTTGTGCACTGAGTTTCATGCAGACGAGCCAACAGGGGCAAGCCCTGAGCGGTTTGGGAAACATAGTTTTCTAAGGACTCTCATGTATTTGGACTCTCCTCAGGCTATTAGCGAAAAGGACTCTTTCTTATAGGTCAGGGGCTTGGATTCATTAACATATGGACAAATCTAATCAAGGGAACTCCAGCTGCTTTGCTTTGAACACATTCCTGCTTCTCGCTCCCCATTCGCCAGAACAGAAGTGGCACTGTTTCACTATTGGAACGTCAGGGAAAAATAAGAATATGGAAGCAAACAAGGTAGAGTCAGCACATGACCCTAAACTGACAATGGCAGGACAGTAAACCGCCAGACAGGAGAACAGTGGACACTTAAAGGTCAAATGGGGACTGGTCCTTATCCCAAATAAGCTTGTACTAACTAACCTACCCAAACCAGGAAAACTGCTAAGTTTGGAAGATTGGAAGTTATATGTGCTTGGGTTTATGGCTAAGGTTCTACCAGGGGGATTGCATACTTCTGATATAGATCAAATTGATTATTTGCATAATGACGTAAGTCATGTCAATGCCATAATTTCCTTTATTGACCTTGATTTGGTTAAATTTGTAATAAGAGCGAGAGATCTATTTGCAAAACATGGCTTAAGGTTATCTAGATATTTTAAAAATGTCCCTATACAGCATGGAGGCCCAGAAGGTAAATTTAGAGGGGAGGAACAACAGCCACCACTATTGGATCAAACTTCAGCTGCCCCAGCGATTCCATCCAATCAACACAAAGCTGGTCTGGGGGCGGGAAGTGGGAAATTTGAATCTGTAACCTTATACAATGGCATATGTTTTCAATGTAACTTTATGACTGCTTTGCGGCAAGGACGCTGCAGTGGTCATCCTTCTCAGCTGACGAGAATAAACAAACTTCGGTGGCACCTTCTTCCGGACTTCTTTGGTGAGATCATTTGGGAAAGGGATTTTTAGTTTGCTTTTTAAAACTCGCCAGAGGTTTTTTTGCTGAAATCCTCACTTTAGGGGTACTTCTGGGCCTCTGCCCCCTATGGGCCACGCTGTTCTAAATTGTGTTGGAACACAGGGAGCTCTGAACATATGAACTTCAAAAAACAGAAAAAAATATGCATCCCTAAACATACGACTTTCCTCTCCCTACATAATGATTTTCTTAATGATTTTCTTACTGTCTATAATTATGGTTCTCTGTATTTATTTATTTATTCAATCTTATATTCCGCTCCTCCCTGCAGGCTCGGGGTGGATTACAAATATAATAAAACATGCTGCGCACAACAATTTGCAGCTTGCAATAAAAACATAAAAACACAGGACGATTACAAGAAATCATTCTGTAGCGGCAATTTGGAGTCCCAAAATTCCTCAGGCAGTAACTTTTTACCTCAGGCGACGTCTCCGTGCGAGCGCAGGGGCAGATAGATAACGCGACAATCTTTACTGTGGTACAATGAAGCCAAACTTTATTTACAGGACATCAGCTGATGGGTTCGGCCCGCAGAACTAGCTGCTAAAGGGCAAGAGCCCCGAACGATCTCCACACTTTGATTTTATACAAGCAATGGCGACAAACCCCGTTGTCCCGCCCTCCTTCATGCCCCGTTACTGGCTGGCATTCATGAACTCATTTCATTATCCAATTAAACAAAGCATTATTCTAGCATCTCACTCCTATTTGTTAAAATGCATGGCGTAGGTATTAATTCTGATTCCCAGGGTATGTTATCTGCTTCTGATGCAGCGTGTTCTCAAAATGTTACATATCTATGCAGCTTCTCCCTAGCATTCACAGGGAGGAGTCTCTAATTGCCATGCGCACAATATTGTAAACAAACGCACGTTGCTAGCATTCGGCCTATCAGGGCCGCTCTTATCTAGAAGGCACATGATGTTCCCTGGCAAATCACTGCTTGTGCCTTTGTACCAATCAGAGTAGCTTATTCTCGTCATTATTACTTGGCAAGCTACCCCGGTATTCTGAAGCCTATACTGAGCAGCACTCTCTCCTGACATTACTTCTACTAAAAGCATCAATTTCCCCTTTATAACTCCATTTCTTTTTGTAAATGATTTTCTAGCTACCAAAATCATCTACACAACATGCTTTTAGCTTAAGGATTGTCCCAATCCAGTTTCCAGTCCCGTTTCTCTCTTTTCCTTACATTTCTCGCTGCCTTGACTGTCTGGCGTGCTGCAAAACTATAATATCTCAATAAAATTGGCAAACAACACAGAATGATTGTTACAGAACATAAGATCACAAGGATTAGCATTATTAGAGACTTTAACCATTTCAGATTTGGCAACCAACTTGTCAGAAATCCCCAGAAATCTTCTGAATTTTCATAAGACTTCTGAACTTGATTAGCAACTTGCTGAATCTTTCTCATATCCACCTCAATATCTCCTGTCATGTTAATATAATGACAACATGTGGTATTTAGCCAAACGCATAGGCCCCCTTCTTTTGTCAGCAAATAATCTAGGGCCAATTTCTGCTGTATTACCATCCCAGCCAGAGAATTAACCTCTATTTGCAAATCACCTGTCCCTCTGGCTCAGGGCGGCCCGACCTAATTTGAAGTACGCGAAGAAATTTTGTCGCCCCCGCCGCCACCGCCGCCGCCACTCACCGCCGCCGCCACGGCCACACTGCTGCCGCGCTGCGCGCTGCGCTCTCGCGCCTCCGCCATGCGCCCGCCGCGCCGCCGCCGCCGCCTCCGCGCCGCTCGCCTCCGCCCGCAGCGCCTCGCCTCCGCCCGCGCGCCTCCGTCGCAGCGCCGCCAGCCCGCCTCCATGAGCCACGCCGCCCCGCCGCCGCCCGGCCCCATCGGCCGCGGCACACCTCCCGGGCGCACCTTTCAGGGCGGCGGCGCATGCGCAGCGCGCGCGCACTCGCTCCCAAAGCGCCGGCCGCTTTGGAGCCAGCGCGCATGCGTTGCCCTGCGCCGCCCGTCCGCACATGGGCAGAAGCACCTACAGGCGCTATGGCGCCTGTAGGCGCTCTGCGCCGCACGCCCCCCCCTCCCACGCGCGCCTGCCGCTTTGGAGCCAGCGCGCATGCGTGCAGTGCAGGTCTTGTGCATGCGCTCTGGCTCCAAAGCGGCAGGCGCTTGGGAGGAGATGCGGCGTGCGCAGAAGCGTCTACAGGCACTATAGCGCCTGTAGGTGCTTCTGCATCTTGTGGACGGCGGCGCAGGGCAGTGTGGCGGCGGTGGGGCGCGGAGTCGGCGCGGCGCCCCTCCAGCCGGTGGGTGCCCCTCCCAGGCGATGGCGCTCTACGCGGCCGCGTAGGTCGCGGAATCCCTGGGGCCGCCCCTGCTCTGGCTGTATCATTTGCCAACAGCTCCAATTCGTAAGATAATACACGTAGTTGTCTTATATTCCATGCCACTCCCATACCTGGTGTCATGACTGCCAGGAACCTTTGTGTCTCTGTGAGAGATGTGCGGTCTGTGTCGTATCCATATTTATCTATTGAGTTGGTTAATCTCTTTTGAACATGCATATGTAAATTGATAACTGGTGTCTTTCTGGGGTACATTTTCAACCCTCCTGGTCCCAAAGTACCTATGGTGCAAATTCCATTCCATGCTATGGGCAGATATCGTCCCACCCACCTGCCACAAATCCATAAGTACCCTTCTGGAAGGTTTTCCAACTGATTACCTGTATGACAAGCAGGTATGTCTTGCATTAAGTTAACTAATGCATCTTTCTGATGATTTCCATACAAAATGTGAGTGCAATTTGAGTACTTCCATCCCCAGGTCCAAATTCCTCTTGTCTTACGGCCACAATGTGACATGTAGCAGTCATGTACTGTGATGGTGTAATTACATGCTGGATATGCCCCCAGCTCAATTCTATTAAACAGCTCATATTTTCCCTCCTCTCTGTTTCTTGTAGCATATATAGTATTGTCTGACTCCCATTTAAAGCACAGGGGTGCTTCTAGCGCTGGGAAACGGTGTGAAATCATGAACTGAGCCTTGTCTGCATCATGTTTGTTGTATGTTTGTTGACAAATAGTGTCATTCCAGCCCTGCAACGTTAATAGAGCTGTTGGAATCACGGGCCACCCTTGTTTGTGACTGGATGGGCCGTGGCTGCAAACCCAGCAGTCCTTGAGGCTAAGCTCATGTGTCATGTTGGTAATTAATTTATGGAACAGGTTTTGGTCCCACCCTCCATGTGTTCCAGTTATGCATAGTACTAGCATCAAAGTCATGTATCCAAACACAGTCCTTACTCCTGTAGGTGGTTTTCTCTCATGTCTAGGTCCCATTAATATCTCAAACCACCACCTTATTTATTTATTTATTTATTATTTATTATTCGGGTTTCTATGCCGCCGACTCCCTGAGGCTCGCGGCGGCTCACAGGAACCGAAGGTACAACTACACACAAGCAATGCGATAAAACATCTAAGACAATTAAACAGTAGAAACAGCAAAATACAAAACCCCCAGGTACAGTTCAGAAATTAGATAGCGTGACACCCCAGGACAGCGGCTAAAGCGGAACATGGGCAGGACCTACTCACCGAAGGCCTGCTTAAACAAATAAGTTTTGCAGGCGTGTCTAAACGGGAGCAGGTCCTTTATAGCCCGCGTTCAGCCGGAGAGGGCGTTCCACAGCGTAGGGGCTATAACGGAGAACGCCTCCGAGTAGATGTCAGTTTAGCCGATTTCGCGAGGGTATCTCTAACAAATTAGCATCCTCGGAGCGTAGTGATCTCGGGGACAGTGTGGGGTGAGTCGGTCCCTCAAGTACGCTGGCCCCAGGCCATGCAAGGCCTTAAAGGTAAGAACCAACACCTTGAAGGAGATCCGGTGCTCGATTGGGAGCCAGTGCAGATCCTGCAAAACAGGTGTGATGTGGCGGCCTGCTGGGGTTCCAGACAGGAGCCGGGCGGCAGTGTTCTGCACCAGCTTGAGCTTCCGGGTCGCCGACAAAGGAAGGCCAACGTAAAGCGCGTTACAGTAATCCAGCCTTGAGATGACCGTAGCTTGGATCACCGTGGCCAGGTCATTCCGGGAGATATAGGGGCCAGCCTCCGAGCCTGTCGCAGATGAAAAAAAAGCAACCTTGCTGACCGCGGAGACCTGGGCCTCCATGGTCAGCTGGGAGTCCAGATGGACCCCAGGCTCTTAACGGACGGCGATGGGCATAGCGCCACACCGTCCAGGGTCGGAAGCTGGACATCTACACCACCCGCGCGGCCCGACCACAAGATCTCCGTCTCACCGGATTCACCCTCAACCTACTGGCACGCAGCCATCCAGTAACGGCCTCGAGGCAGTGTTGGAAATTATCGGGGATGGATCCCGGCCTGTCCTCCATCCTCAGAATGAGCTGGGTGTCGTCAGCGTACTGGTGGCACTCCAGCCCATAACTCCGCACCAGCTGTGCAAGCGGCTGCATGTAGATAGATAGATATTTATTTACGGTCAAGGACCAACGTCACATTGTACAGAAAATAAAACAATATAAATGTTAAAACTCCGTTCAACTCTACAGTTTAACACCAACAGTATCTAGCCTATTGTGTTTCCGCGTTCAATTTAATATGCTGGTTCCTCGTAGCTAGAACGGCCATGAGATATTTGGCCACCTGGTTGGTTGTCTCCTTGTGTTTGTCGTCGAGCAGCCAGTATAGGTAGAATTCCTCAGATCTGCCAGGTAAGCGGGACAGTATTGGCGAGATTAAGGAGAGGCGGGCATCCACATGCAGAGGGCAGTAAAAGAACACATGCTCTATAGATTCAACCGCCCCTACGTCGCAGAGGCATATACGTTCATGATAGGGTGTTTTTGTGTACCTGCCCAGTAGCACAGCGGTTGGCAGAGCATTAACTCGGGCCAGAGTGAACACTTTCCTGTGTTTCGGGTTTGTAAGATTTGTTAAATAATTTTGTGTGGCAAAGGGTGCGTTAGTACTGCATTTGAATAGTGGCTGGTATCTGGCACAGGCTAGATGTTTTTGGTAATCTATATCCATTGTTCTGCACCTTACTGCTGCTCTAGCATTCGTATATCCCAGGAGGTCTAGTTCTTCTTCCTGTAACCCTGATAGTTTGAGGTTTCTGAGAATCATGTTTTTCCATGTGGACCTAAAAGAATCTGTCAGGGTTAAAGGGGCCAGTCCTTTTGGTAGGTGTTTTAACTTTAGCCAGAAGTTTAGTGTAAGAGTCTGGACTCGTGCCTCCATGGAAGGCAAGCCCGCTTCTAGGCGTAGGGTGTTGTTCGGGACGCAGCATGGAGTTGCTAGGATACTTCTCAGGAATTTGGTTTGGACTTTTTCGAAAGTGTCCAGTTTTTTGTAGGCACATACCTGTGCGCCGTACAGAAGTTGGGCAATTATTTTCGCTGCAAACACTTTTGTGACAGCTGGGATATATTGGCCTCCCTTGGTGAAATAAAAATTCTTAATGGCTCTGCAAGCTCTTTGCACGTTGTCTGTTGCAGATTTTATCTGTTCGTTCCACCGACCCGAGGAATGGAACGTGATCCCCAAGTATTTGTATTTGTCTACTTGTTCGATGGGTAATCCATTGATAGTCCATTTTGGTCTGATTTTTCGTCTGGTAAAAATCATTATTTTGGTTTTACTGTAGTTTATAGTTAGGAGTCTTTATCACAGTGTCTTTGAAGTTCTAATAATAGCCTTTTTAGACCAATTTGTGAGTACGATACTATAGCCGCGTCATCTGCGTATAGCAGCATGGAGATTGGTCTGTAGGCTAGATGCGGGGGGTGGAAATGATCCCCCTTCAGGGCTTTTACCATGGAATTTACATATAGATTAAATAATGTGGGGGCCAGAATACATCCCTGCCTAACGCCTCTGTTGGTAGGAACTATTCCAGAGTAGTGGCCAGTCTGGGAACATCTTACTCTGAGTGAGGTGTTGTGGTATAGCCCTTGTATTAAGATTAAGAGTCTTCTGTCTATTGATGAGCACTCTAGTTTCTTCCATAGTTTGTCTCTCGGGATCAGATCAAACGCAGATTTGAAATCAATGAAAGCTGTGTATAATGCTCCTCTGTCTGGGGCAGAGTATTTTTCTGCTAGATGCTGTAGGATTAGACATTGATCCAGGGTAGAACGTCCTTCTCTGAACCCAGCTTGTTCCTCCTCGAGAATGTTCTCTTGGTCTATCCAGTCCGTCAGCTTTAGATGTAAGTGAGAAGCATAAAGTTTGCTAACAATGCTTAGCAAGCTGATTGGTCTGTAGTTTGCTGGGTTGGAACGTTCACCTTTTTTGTATATCGGGATAATTGTGGCTATTCCCCATTCTGTAGGGAATGTGGCTGTCTGGTCTATCCTGGTAAACAGACGTGCCAAGACTGGTATCCACCAGTCCTTGTTTGTCTTTAAGTTCTGCCGTTATATTGTCACAGCCAGGGGCCTTACCAGGCTTTAATCTACTAATTAAATTCTTGATCTCTAACTCAGTTACCCGGGCCAACTGGGTGTTGAATCTATATCCAGGTTGCCCTTTCTCATAGTAACCGTGCTGGGCGTATACATGTTTTTAAAATATTCTTCCCATGTGTGTGCTGTAATATGGCAGCCTACGCTGAGGGCACCATGTCTGATGTCTCCTGCAACGATTTTCCAGAACAGAGCTGAATTATTGGACTTTGCAGCTGCAATTAATTTATCCCAGTCACTCTTCTGGGCTTGTGACTTTTTTTGTTTAATTACTGCTTTATATCTTGCTTTTATGGTAAACCAATCCTGAGGTATCTGACATAAGTTCTTGCTTCTGTATGTTTTATATATCTTCATCATATCTTTTTTAAGGGCTTTGCATTCACTGTCAAACCAAGGTTTATGTGTGTGTACTCTCCTATTCATATTATTGCAGTGCTTGGCAGTCAATAACTGTGTAATTGTGCAATCACATTTTGGTAGAGTGGCATCACGTCGTCTGGTTGGGTAGTTAGAAGTATTTGTGAGTGTATTTGAAGAAGAGCATCAGATTGCAGGGCGTTCTTAACTGCCATATCTAAATTGTGTGTCCATTTTGCTCTGATAGTCCTTGGTCCCTCTTGTGTTTCGCAGGAGGGAGTTTGTTCCAAATAAGTATTTCTGTCACAGGTCTTTAGGTTGAGTGCTAAAGGTAGATGGTCACTGGTCAGCTGTTTGTCAACCCTAAAGTTTTTCGATTAGATCCAGTCCTCTATAGGAAACTAATATATAGTCAATTGTTGAGGCTCGTGAGCCTGACATATAGGTAAATTCCCTGGCTTGTCACCAGTCACAGAGCCGTCAAGATTACAAGATCTAAATTGTTGGACATATGTAGTAAGTATAGCCCCGCGTAGTTGTGACCTGCGCCCTTAGATTCTCTCTTTGGTATTGGATGGGCGGTATCAGATTTTAAATGGTTTTGGTGGAAAAGTCAAAGAGGTCAGAGTCATTGTGACCCAGCCTGGCATTGAAATCGCCCACTACTATCACAAGTGCATCGGGATATGTGGTTGCCCATTTGTCAATGTATTCCTCAAGCTTTTGCCAATCTAGTTTGACTAAGCTTCTAATTTTCCTAGGTGGGAGATAAACATTAAATAGTGTATTTGGTAGAGTTAAATGTGATAAGAGTAGCAAGGGCTAACTGCAGCAAGGGTTCTAGCTTAGTAACTTTGGTCTTCAGTTTTGTGGATACAAACAGGTTGATTCCTCCACATGCCCTGCCTCTTTTGGTTTTAGTTTTGGCATTTAGTGAGTGCGATTCGTAGTTGTGCAACTCAATGTCATCAAGTGCCCAGGTCTCTTGCACCAAAATGAGGTCAAATTTTTGAATGTATCCTAGAAATTCAGGTTCAGCCTGCTTGCTCCGCCAACCCGCAATATTCCAGGAAAGGATGGATAAGTGAGCTTGTTGTTGGGGAGGTATGCCTATGGGCCGATTATATCATCCTGTCCTGTTGGTTTCAGCCAGACTTTTCTGTTTAGGACCTTCTGCGATTGTGATGTTATCCATTTCTGATGTTATTCTACTCACATTTGAGCTCCACGATTTGCTGATCTTAATTACGGGGGTAAAGGGAACACGTTCCATGGGTGGAGAGTTCGCCAACTCTTCTTTCCCAAGGTATCTCATGTCAGTCCAAGTGTCTATGTCCTTTACAAGACTTTTGTTGGTGTTGCTGACTTTTGGACTACAGTTCTCAATCTGCTGATTTTTGGGATGATTTGTTACTGTGACTTCTCTCTTATCCAGCTCCAGTAGACTGCTGGGTTTTGATCGATCTTCAAAAAATCTAGTAAGGAACAGGTCCAATCTAGCAAAAAGGTTCTTGGTTTGATAAATGAAATGAGCTATGTCTTGATCCTTAAAGGTTACAAGGGCATGTACCTTAGTGTTATTGTAGTCCAAATATTCAATGTCTAATATATCTGATTTCCTCATTGCCCCTGGTAAGACCTCACCTATGACGTCAAGTAGATGTTCCATGTGTGTCTTGTCTGTTATAGGTTTCCCTATCCTAGGATAATTTAGGAACACCAATTTATTTGGGATCAAAGTTAATTTTGGGTTCCATCCTGATTTAAGGGTCTTTTGTCCTCTCTTTCCCGCGTGGGGTATAGCATTGTTGACTTGGTGTCAACCCGTCCTGCTACAGAGTTATTGCGTTGTTGTTGACTTTTTTCTTCAGCGTCTTCAACTTCTATTTGATCTTTCTCTGGGCTTTTGGTTAAGTGCTTGGTTGCTGGGGTGTTATAGTTGTGTTTTTTTTTCTCCTGTTGCTTCTTTTGCTTTTGGTGCCTTCTTTGTTGCTCTTTGCTGACTTGGGTTTATTCTGTCCTTCAAGCAGCTTCCAGAGTTTGAGGAGGTCTTTCTTTTGGCCCCAGGGCCAAATTGTCTCTGTTTTTTTTCCCACAGCATTTGATGTTTTTGCTTTTCTTTCCTTGCTTGGGAGGTTCTTTCTGTCTCTTTGGCTGCTCCTGCTTACCTGCAGGCATCTTCTCTGTTGGTGTTGGTGTTGAGAGCTGGCTGTCTTTTCCCTTTAGCTTGTGGTCTATTTCGATAATGGCTTCAGTAATAGCTGTTAACATTCTATTACTGCTGGCTAAAAAGTTTTCATAAATCCCAATTCACTTGCTATATTGGAGATCTTATCCTCAAGCTGCCTGCTCAGCATTCTATAATCTGGGGTTGGTTTCGGTGTGCATTCCACACTGAGTTTGGGAGCAATATCATACTTTTTTCCCATGTGGGGGGTTAATTCTGATCCTGACTCGGTCGAGATGTCCTTCTCCAGTTCTTCCGACTCCCCTGCAAGCATGGATTGCAAGCTGCTGTTACTGCTGCTGTGCCTTCTATCAGGTGCTGCAGATCCACTCCACGCCAGTTCGTCTGCCAGATTAGGTGAATTCACCTGTATCGGAGAAATTGTGACTACATCCCTCAGGTCAATTGTCCAATCTAATGCTGCAGGGCTTGAGCATATCTCCTTCTCCGCCTTCTCATTCACCTCCTCCGCTTTCTTATCATGGCTGAAAAACTGTGTAATCTTTGTTTGTGTTGGTTCTTCCCCCTTTTCCTTCCTTCTCCGGGTGTTGATTGCAGCTTGCGCGTGGAAAGGAGTGACAGCTGCTTGTAATTGCTCCTTGTAGACACCATCTTAAAGAGATATGATGGTCTTTTCTCTTCTGGGGGGAATACAGCAAGGAGGTCTGTGTTGTTTTGTTATTTTTGCAGCTAGTACGTTTAGATATAAAATAATTCCAGTTGATGCAACCACCGGTCTTTAAGTTGGAAAACCAATCTCTCTCTGGGCTTACTCTCTGCTTGTAACTGGGAGCAAGGAGTCTTAAAACGCTGTCTGTAGATGTGGAATTCCCTTTGGCAGTTCTTCTATAAATTTCCACAGTTCAAAGCTGATAAGCATGAAGCCTCCAGTCCTCCCACGTTTCAAACAATGATAAGCAATGAAAAAAAGTCCGAAAGAGTCCAGCAAAAGGGAGAACTTAAGCCAAATATAGTAATAATGTGGGAGCTTTCTCACCATGCGTCCGCTCCCGTCGAGCTCCTCCTCCCTCTTCCACATGTAGATGTTGAATAACAGAGGGGAGAGAATGGCCCCTTGCGGAACTCCACAAACTAATGAGGAGCCCTCGGAGACCACCTCGCCCCTCCTCACACGCTGAGACCTTAAGGAGAAAGTCTTAGGTACTTTCCATCTACGTTCCGTTGGGTCACGTTCGCTTGACTGCAGGCCGTTGGTATCCGTAGAAAGTTCTTCAGTGACCTTGTCGTCCCTCAGACTGGATGTTGACGCTTTTTGCTGATTTTTATCTTTAACGGGTCTTCTGGACAGCTGGAAGACTCCCAAACAGCCGGAGCTCGCTTTATCCTCGTATAATGAATCCATGGACGGATCCCCTCGACTTTCACGGCAGTTGGCGAGCCAGCAGAACGACATAAGGCCCTCTCCATCTCGACTGCAACAGTTGAACGTTCCACTCCTTCACCAAAATCTCGTCACCTGGAGAAAAACAGTGGAGAGGAGTGGTAGGGAACGGTGGTCGCAAATCTGCAGTGTATTGATTCAGTTTTTCTAACTGTCTCCCTAGCATCTGAACTTGCTGCAATGTCTGTTGATCTCCTAACACATGGCTATCCAAAGGCAGTTCATTTATAGTCTTTAAGTTTAACGGTGGTCTTCCGTATAGTCTCTCAAAAGGGGATAACCCTGTTTTCTTGTGAGGCGTGCACCTGACTCTCAGTAAAGCCATTGGCAAAGCCAGTCTCCAATTTAGTCCTGTCTCTTGACAAATCTTTGCCAAACTGTTTTTCAATGTCCTGTTAACTCTTTCCGCCCTGGCGGACGATTGGGGGCGATAAGCGCAGTGAAGGCGCCATGTGATGCCCAGTAACTTGCTCAGTCCTTGCACAACTTGGTGTATGTAAGATGGGCCGTTATCTGAGCCAATCTGCAAAGGCATTCCAAATCTAGGAATAATGTCTTTTAAAAGAGCTTTTACAACTTCTGTAGCTCGCTCAGTCCTGGTAGCATAAGCTTCCACCCATCCAGTGAAAGAATCAATGAAAATCAGTAAATAACGAAATCCACCACTGGGTGGCATCTCTGTAAAGTCAGTTACCAAAGCTTCAAACGGCCAGCAGCCTTGATGCTGGACTCCCGGGGGTTTCAGGGGTCCCTCTCGTGGATTATTTCTCGCACATGTCCAGCACCCCTGAGCAGCTGCTGCGGTTAAACTATGCAAACAATCTATGTACATTTGCCTCTCGAGCAAGGCTGCCAGGGCTCCTTTACCCAAATGGGTGCTCTCATGGAACTGTTGTACTATGTGCCACGCTTTCTCTTTAGGGATGAAAACGCGGTGGCCTAGCATCACGATGAAGTTTTCCTGCCACTCCCCTTCTCGCCCAAGGCCCATTTCTCCTCATCCTTGGTGTAATGACATCTTTCTACTGTAGGGCCTGAGCTTGTGATTTCTAACATTACGGAAGTTGGCTTCTGCAATGCAGCTTCCCGGGCAGCCAGGTCAGCCTGCCTATTCCCTTGGACTACCGGGTCATTACCCCTCTGATGTGCTTTACAATGCATAACAGCAACCCGTTTGGGTCTCCACACAGCGTCTAACAGAGCTATCACCTCATCCGCATACTTAATGCCCTTTCCAGCCGACGTCAGAAAGCCTCTTTCCCTGTACAGTGCTCCGTGAGCATGCAACGTTATGAACGCATAACGAGAATCAGTAAAGATATTAACCCTTTGGCCCTCAGACGGTTCCAGAGCTCGAGTCAGGGCGACCAGCTCGGCTAACTGCGCAGACGTCCCCGGAGGCAGAGGACCGGCTTCCAAGACCCCGTCCTCCCATGTTACGACCGCGTAGCCGGCGTATCTAACCCCCTCTCGC
The DNA here is from genome assembly GCA_030556195.1 of Anolis apletophallus. Taxonomy (NCBI): domain Eukaryota; kingdom Metazoa; phylum Chordata; class Lepidosauria; order Squamata; family Anolidae; genus Anolis; species Anolis apletophallus. The sequence continues at coordinate 104,034,354 of JARBWK010000012.1, forward strand.
ACGAAACTGCTCCCATCCGTGTATAGGGTTAAATCTGCCTGATCCAGCGGGGAATCGCGCAAATCTGGGCGGCTGGAATAAACATGGTCCATTACTTGTATGCACTCATGTTGTGACAGCTCTGAATGACTTGGCAGCAAAGTGGCTGGGTTTAACATAGGACACATCTCGAGGGTAACGAGCGGATTGTCACACAGAACCCCCTCATACTTGGTCAGTCTCTCATTCGTGAGCCATCTTGGACCCTTGGTGTCTAGCAATGCTTTTACATGATGTGGGACTCTTACAATGAGTGGTCTCCCTAGTGTAAGCTTAGTGGCTTCCCGAATTAAGTCCACTGAAGCTGCAACGGCCTTGAGACAAGGAGGCAAGCCTCTAGCTACTGTGTCTAGCTGTTTGGACAAATATGCTACCATGTCCCTAATCTTTGCGTGAGCACCCCCACCGCTGTACCATCTCGCTCCGCAGCAAAGAGGTAGAATGGCTTCTCTAAGTCTGGCAGGCCTAATGCTGGAGGGGAAATGACAGCCCGCTTCAACAAATTGAAAGCTTGGTCGCATTCCTCCGTCCACACAAATGGGTCTTTGTTGCTTCCTTTCGTGGCTTGGTAAAGGGGCTTCGCTATTACGGCATAGCTTGGGATCCAGTGTCGCACGTACGAGGTGGTTCCAAGGAACTCTCTCGTCCGCCTCCTGTCTGTAGGTGTTGGAATGGCACAGATAACTTCTCTTCTTTCTACTTCTAAGACTTTGCTTCCCTGGGACAATCCAAACCCCAGGTACTTGACTTTCTTTTGACATTATTACTTGGCAAGCTACCCCAGTATTCTGAAGCCTATACTGAGCAGCACTCTCTCCTGACATTACTTCTACTAAAAGCATCAATTTCCCCTTTAATTCAGGGTTACCATTCCTCAAAAACCTCCGGCCCAGAGAACGCCGGGCACAGAGGAAGCTGGGCTAGTTAAAAGCCAGTCTGAAGAGGGCAGTCTTGCAAGCCCTGCGAAAGGGGGCAAGCTCCGAGATCGCTCGGACGTCATCAGGGAGAGAGTTCCATAACACCGGAGTCACCACAGAGAAAGTTCTCTGCCTGGTTGTGGACAGATGGCAGGAGCGGATTGATGGTACCAATAACAAATTCCGTTCTTCTGAACGTAGTGATCTCGGGGGAACATACGGGGTAAGGCGGTCCCTCAGGTACGCAGGCCCTAGACCGTGCAAGGCCTTAAAGGTTAAAACCAGCACCTTGAAGGCAATTCGGTACTCAATGGGAAGCCAGTGCAGTTGCCGAAGGATGGGAGTGATGTGCTCCCTCACTGATGTTCCCATCAGCAGGCGAGCAGCGGCATTCTGCACTAGCTTGAGTTTCCGGATTGTCGACAAGGGAAGGCTGACGTAGAGGGCGTTACAGTAGTCCAGTCTCGAGATGACTGTCGCTTGGATCACCGTGGCCAGGTCCTGAGATATGGGGCCTGTGTGGAAGGGCCCTGGGACATCAGAGGCCCCTTCCACTCAGCTGAATCAAATCCCTTTGATTCTGGAATATATGGCAGTGTGGACTCAGAAAACCCAGTTCAAAGCAGATCTTGTGGGATTTCCTGCCTTGATATTCTGGGTTATATGGCTGTGTGGAAGGGCCCCCAGAATATCAAGGCAGAAAATCCCACAATATAAGGTTTGAACTGGGTTATCGGAGTCCGCACTGCCATATATCCCAGTTCAAAGCAGATAATATGGGATTTTATTCAGCTGCGTGGAAAGGGCCCAGAAGATCTCCACAAGCCCCTTCCACACAGCAGCATAAAATCTCATATTATCTGCTTTGAAACTGGGATATATGGCAGTGTGGACTCAGATACCCCAGTTCAAAGCAGATATTGTGGGATTTCTTGCCTTGATATTCTGGGATATATGGCAGTGTGGACTCAGACCCTTCCACACAGCTCTATATGCCAGAATATCAAGGCAGGAAATCCCACAATATCTGCTTTGAACTGGGTTATCTGAGTCCACACTGCCATATATCCCAGTCCAAACCAGATAATCAGGGATTTTATTCAGCTCTGTGGAAGGGGCTCCAGAGAGCCATACAGCAGGATTTTCCCAATCTTTGGTCCTCCGGGGTTAAATTTGGACTTCAACTCCCAGAGTTCCTAGCAGTCGGGCAAGATAGCTGAGGCTTCTGGGAGTTGAAGTCCACTGCGAGTTGAAGGACCCCTCCTCCTCCTGTTTAGAATGTAAGGCACCTCTGTAGTCGCCTATGTGTATATATGGTTTGTGGGGAGGGGAAAAAAACCAGGCGTTCTCTAAGGACAGCTCAGTCCCTCTCCCCGCGCAGGCGCACTGAGGCGAGGGGCGATGCCGAGGCCGGAAGTGGGGACGGGAGCGAGGCCCCCTTGTCATTGGCACCCGGGGTGAAGGAAGGCCAGGATGCCCGGCTGCGGGAGCGGCGCTCGAGGCCTGGGCCGCCGGCTCCTCTTCCTCCGTAAGCGAAGGCCTCGCCCCAGGCGGGGTCTCACTTTCTGGGTCCTTTTGCGTCAGGCGGCGCTGGGGGAATCCTGCCTCGACCTCGGTGCCTTGGAAAAGTTACTTCTGTAGGACTACAGCTCGCTTGGGAGGGCTCTGGGAGTTACTTCCCCAAGCCTTGCAAGGGCGGCCTGTTGGGAGCAGGGCTGGAGGAGGCTTCCCAGGTTCGCAGCCTGAAAACGAAGTCAGTTTTACACATTTGTACAGGCTGGGGACTCTTAGGCCGCTTGCAAAATCCAGATTATCTGCTTTGGCAGTCTGGATTATATGGCAGTGTGGACTCAGATAATCCAGTTCAAAGCATATAATGTGGATTATCTGCTTTGACAATCTGGATTATATGGCAGTGTGGACTCAGATAATCCAGTTCAAAGCATATAATGTGGATTATCTGCTTTGGCAATCTGGATTATATGGCAGCGTGGACTCAGATAATCCAGTTCAAAGCATATAATGTGGATTATCTGCTTTGATAATCTGGATTATATGGCAGTGTGGACTCAGATATTCCAGTTCAAATCATATAATGTGGATTATCTGCTTTGGCAATCTGGATCATATGGCAGTGTGGACTCAGATAATCCATTTTAAAGCAAAGAATGTGTATTATCTGCTTTGATAATCTGGAGTATATGGCAGTGTGGACTCTTATAATCCACTTCAAAGCAAATAATGTGGATTATCTGATTAGATAATATGGATTATATGGCAGTGTGGAATTTTATAATCCAGTTCAAAGCATATAATGTGGATTACCTGTTTTGACAATCTGAATTATATGACAGTGTGGACTCTTATAATCCAGTTCAAAGCATATAATGTGGATTACCTGCTTTGACAATCTGAATGATATGACAGTGTGGACTCTTATAATCCAGTTCAAAGCATATAATGTGGATTATCTGTTTTGGTAATCTGGATTATATGGCAGTGTAGACTCATATAATCCAGTTCAAAGCAAATAATGTGGATTATCTGCTTTTACAATCTGGATTATATGGCAGTGTAGTTTCATATAATCCAGTTCAAACCAAATAATATGGATTATCTGATTTGATAATCTGGATTATATGGCAGTGTGAAATGTTATAATCCAGTTCAAAGTGAATTACCTGATTTTACAATCTGGATTATATGGCAGTGTAGATTCATATAATCCAGCTCAAAGCAAAAAATATTGATTATCTGCTTTGATAATATGGATTATATGGCAGTATGGACTCTTATAATCCAGTTCAAAGTGAATTACCTGATTTTACAATCTGGATTATATGGCAGTGTAGATTCATACAATCCAGTTCAAAGCAAATAATGTGGATTATCCGATTTGATAATCTGGATTATATGGCAGTGTGGACTCTTTATAATCCAGTTCAAAGTAGATTATGTGGATGATCTGCTTTGACAATCTGGTGATATGATAATATTTTATTTCTTACCTGCCTCCCTTTGTGGAAGAATTAAAACACATAAATAGTGTTATTATTATTAATACCACGCTTTAAATATAATTAAACATAAGCATTCTTTTAAAAATTCCCAGTTAAAATGTATTTCTATTAAAGCTCCATATGAAAGCCTTTTTCTATAAAATATATATGAAAATACATATTAAACTCAAGGCAAGTTACAGAATAATTAAAACACATAAACATTGGAATTAGTATTATTATGGTTATTTGTACTTCACTTTATGTCCCCCAAAGCGTCTTAACATAAAAACATCTGCATAAATATTTACAAATATAGAAATATACAAACATTAAAACAGGATTGAATATTACCCATGTTTTTTTTAAAGTTCCAGTTAAAGTACTACAAATCCACATATTAAAATGTATTTGTATAAAAGTTACATTTCTATAAAATACATATTAAACTCGAAGCAGGTTACAGCACAATGAAAGCACATAAACCACTAGTAAGCTGTTGGGAATTGAAGTTCAAAACACCTGGATGGAAGGCCAAAGTTTGCCCATGTCTGGTCTAAAAGAAAGGTGTGGAATTCTAGTGTGGGAATTGGCCCCCCGTTTCTTGCAATGTAACTTGATCTTGAGGGCAGTGAGAAGGTACTTTTCAAGTTCAATACAAGATAAGCCTCTTTTATCCAGAATTCGTGCATCAAAAATTCTCCCCAAATCCAAACTGTCCAAATGGGTGGCTAAGATTATAACACCTTTGCTTTCAATGCACGCAAATGTTTGGGAATGCACAAAATGATTTCAGATATGTGTAATATTCATATGTATAAGATCAGTATGAAACATACAGGCCCCAAGTTAGGAACAAGATCAGTTCTGTAGGTTTGTTCTTAAGTTGAACTTCTTTGTAAATTGGAACAGGTACATTTTTAAAGTGTAGCTCCAGCCAAATACACACACACACACGTGCATGCATGCATGCTGCTTGGATAGCATAGGGAAGGGCTAACACCCCTGTGGTGTTTGTTTTGCTCTTGTGCCCCTGTTAAGAAGATTTCATTTCACTTTATGTCCCTGTGATTTTGGAAAAAAAATTGGCTTGTTGTGGAAACAAGAATTGGTGAAAAAGCTACGGTGGAGACACCTTTTTCCTATGATAGCTCTTTCAGAAGTGAATTTCCCTTCCAAATGGTAGATTTCTCAGCCTCCATTCTTAACTAGGTCTTTAAGATCATCCGGAGAGGCCCTGCTCTTGGTCCCTCCTTTGTCGCAGATCCGGTTGGCAGGGAGAAGAGATAGGGCCTTCTCAGTGGTGGCCCCTTGGCTATGGAACACCCTCGCCTAGAGACATTAGATCGGCCTCCTCCCTGCTAACATTTCAAAAGAAAGTTAAGACCTGGCTGTTCGAGCAGTTATTTGCAGATGCAGTATAATTGTTTAAATGTGATTTATGGAATGATATGATGATAAATTGTAATTTATGATTTTAATTGCTAATTGTTTACTGTTTTTATATAGTTATTGCTTTAATTGTTTTTGATTATATTTTATCTTGTGGGCATTGACTGCCATATGTAAACCGCCTCAAATCGCCTTTGGGCTGAGAGGGGCAATATAGAAATATAGTAAATAAATAAACTATGAAACTTCATAAGTCGGACGTTTGCCTGCGTCAGTCGGATGCTCGTAACTCAGGGACTGCCTATATAGGCTTGGTTCCCATCTCCCAAGATCTTTTGTTAAGTGTTCAGAAATCCAAAACATTATGGTCTCAAGCATTTTGAGCAAGGAAGACTCAGCCTGCACCACTGACAGCAACAGAGCTTTTCCCTTTTAATAGCCCTGGGTTCTGTTCCAGTCTTGAATGCAGATGCTGTCCCAGCATTTCTTCTTTTTACTCCTATTCCATCCTTGGATACTTTTCCTCTATTCTCTTTATTTCTTCATTGCGCTATTAAAACAAAGAGTTTGATTTTAGAACTGGAATATAAGGAAGACACCAGAGTATATTGGTTTGAACAATGAACTAGGATTCTGGAAAGCCAGGATTCAAATGTATATAGAAGCACACTCGTTGACCTTGGGCAAGTCTCTTAGGTGCATCCACACGGTAGAATTAATACAGCTTGGCATCAATTTAACTACAATGACTCAATGCTATAGAACGGGTGGGCAACTACCGGCCCTCCAGGTGTTTTGGACTTCAACTCCCAGAAATCTTAAGAGCTGGTAAACTGGCTAAGATTTCTGGGAGTTGAAGTCCAAAACACCCAGAGGGCCGGTAATTGCCCACCCCTGCTATAGAACCATGGGAGTTGTAGTCTTACAGATCTTTAGCTTTCTCTGCCAAAGAGTGCTGGTGACTCACCAAACTGGAAACCCCAGAATTGTATAGCATTGAGCCATGACAGAGATGTCAAACTGCATTGATTTTACAATGTAGATATATCCTAAAAACTAGAAAGTGCTACGAAAAGAGGAAGACCGCATTACAGGTGGATTGATTCAATAGAAGACACAAAACATAAATTCACATTGGTGCTTTGTGCTTTTCCTGCATGGCAGAGGGTTGGACTAGATGGCTCATGTCTCATCCAACGCTATGATTCTAAGAAGAGTTTTCAAAATCAGAGGGGAGTTATCAATAATAGGGTCTTTTGGGGGTCTTTTATTCCCAGACTCAGTGTAACTTAAAGTTGACTAGAAGGCACATTACAGCAATAACAAAAATGCATTTCATATCCTCCTTTTTGGAACTGTTGTGTAATTAGTTGAGAATTTCCCCTATGAAATATAGGGACTCCAGGTTGTTTGCGGCATCCACAAAGTACAAAGACTTGACAGTTTGAAAAATAAAACAAAATAAAACCCTAGCAAGCCCGAATGCCTGTCTGCAGTCCTGGAGGGTTTTAGATTCGTTGTTGTAATGATTTCCCTGAAGCATCTTTCTACATATAATAGTTTTCTATAATGACTAAATTTCTTTGTCTACAACCTTCTGTTCAAGAAAGAGCCAAGAACAAGGAAGCAAAAATGAGTAGATAAGGCTGAGATCTGAAATCAAAATATCATGAGCTATACCTAATTTGGCTTTTTTGAGGCACACGGTTAACAGCAATTGCAAGTTAGCTATGAACTTATTTAATTTATTTATTTACTATATTTCTATACCGGCCCTCTCTGCCCGAAGGCAACTCGAGGCGGTTTACATATGGCAGTCAATGCCCACAAGATAAAATACAATCAAAAACAATTAATTCAATAATTATATAAAACAGTAAACAATTAGCAATGAAAAACCATGAACTTGATAAACTGCAAGCTAAAGGACACAGATCCCATTTCCTTTTTTAAAAAAAACTCCTCTAATTTTCCCTTTTGCTGTAATAACAAATGCCTCCTTGAGACTTGGCACACATGTCCTTTGAATTGCAATTAATTTGGACAGTTTCCATTGCCTCCTTGTTTCATTTTTCCTGCATTCCTGCTGTTGAGCTTTCTTTCTCTTCCTGCTTACAGGCAGCCAGCGGGCTGCAGGAAACTGCCCGAAGAGAACTATGTATCCCATACTGCAACTGAAGAACTTTTGGAAAGCAGGGAATTATTCCAAACCTTTAGTATAAATGGGAAGCCATAAGTGGACAACCATGTCGCAAACCTATGAATAGGATTATTTGCAGAATAAGGGCACAAAAAGCAAACCTTTTCTTACTTGGGACAGGCTAATTCTTCTTGAGAACATTAGTTGAAGTCTTTACAAACAGATTATTTCTACTTGCTTTGGCAAAATACTCTGCTCCCTCAGAGGTTTTGCCTTTACTATCTTGTGTTCATAGTGGCTGGATTTGTTTCCACAATGATACAAAACTGCCTCAGATATTTCCTTGCAAACTGAATTCTTGGTATTGCTTCAGGTGCATGTCCTCTCCTTTCAAAGAGAAAAACAACTATTGTCTCCAACTATCTGTTTCTACTGGAAATATAATGGAGGAAAGGCAGCTGGTGGCAGTCACAATTGTTTTATAGTTTCTAAACACTGCGAATGAAGAGAATTACCTGAGAGTGGGATAATAAAGTCATAATAACACCTGAGTTTTGTGCGAGTGTATGTTCTGTTCTTGGACAAGTTCTCATGTTTAAAAAAAGGAAAATCAATAGGCACTTTTAAAAAACAATTGGGAACATTTTATGTCTTACGTTAAAAAGAAAAAAATACTTGTAGGATTTGAAGAGTAGTAAAATATAAATGAAGTTAGAGGCTAGAAATTGAGGTTTTTCCTATAGTATGATAGTGGGATAATAAGTAATTTTGCATTTAGTACATCTTTGGGTTGGAAGGTGGAAATAGATTTTAGCCTCCCTCCCTTTTTTCACTTTAGGAGTGAGTGGGAAAATTTTCAGAGCATAATAAAACAGTTTAAGTAAGGTTTTAAGTAATTATATACAACATGACAATACGTAACATGCAACATATAATTGATATACACACACACACACACACACACACACACACACACACACACACTGTTCTATTTAAGGTCTAAAGAGTGTTTTCTAAATAAGTCATGGCATATAGCTTATCTTCACTGGTTTATTGCATTTTCAGACCACAGTTATACTCTGATCCAATAGAAAATATACATGAATACCCTTGCTTTGTTAGTAAAATTGTCCCATCTAAAGTTGTACTGCATTACATTACTCTTTTTTACTTTCCTTCTCTCTCTTCCATGAAAACTTGGCTAAGTGACTAGTTGACAGAATGTATAATTCAGCCTAATTTATGGGTACTATAGAAGTTCATAGTGAAATTATGTGTATAATTTTTCTTGTATATTTTTCTGTTTTTTAGTGCAAAAAAATGGGGTACGGCATTGTTCCTATTCAGCAACACGGAAGAATCTTTACATCACAAAAGACACAAAGGTCATTTGCCAGGGTTTTACTGGCAAACAGGTGCGTATTTCAGTGGCCAATTGGTTTGTTTACTCATAATATAGCAAAGTGACTCTCAAACTATGTGTAGAGAGCCCAAGAGGGTCTTTGAACTTAGAGAAGGAATCTGTTTCTATAGAAGCTGATGTATATGGGTACAGTGTGGACGGAATGAGTTAAATCAAAGATCTGTTAAAGTCGGCACACTCTTTCATAATAGCTGATCAGAAAAGCCTGATGAGTTAAACTAAAGGTCCATCAAACTCAGCATCCTGGTTCTAGTAGTAAGCAGGTGGTTGACTCAGGAAACCTTAGGAGATGGAAGCATTGTCCTTTCAGTATCTGGTATTGAATGATATAGTTGGCATTAGTATCTATGGATTTAATCATTCATAACTGGAACACATTTTTCAAAAAAGGATACCATTTTACTATGCCATTATATATAATGGTACTTGCTCTTTTAAATTAAAATGAGCCATCAGGCCATCTAGTGGTCAATAATTTTCATTCCTGCTTGGGTGTCCTGTAACAAACAATTTTCCTTCTGCAATTCTTGAGTTACGTTACATGACATTCATTGGCTGACCTTGAATAATAGTATCCAAATGCTATTCCACTGTAAATTTGCTATTGTATTTTGAAAAGTTGTGTTTCTCTTTGATTTGAATTTGCAGAGTTACTTCCAAAGAAAAGATCTGTGATTCTTCTTTCAGTACAGAGTTGACTTTTGTTTTTTGTCCGGCCTACAAGAGTGCTATAAATCTTACTGGCTGTTAGAATTCATATGTTAATTCTAATAAGTACTTTATGCTTGGTGTTTTCAAAAAATATATTCTGGATTTTTGAAGTTATAGCAGTTCAGATGATTGCTGTACAGTTTCACCATCTTTCTTCCATCAGTATTTCCTTACATGACTAGGCAATAAACATGTCTCTCAGTTGTGGCAAATTATTTCAGTAGGACTTGTGCTCAGTGTCATTATACTTCTGTTCTTATTTGGGTTTTGTCATATTTGTATCTCTCTTGCAGGGCACCTTTCACAGTCAACAGGCGTTGGAATATGGCACTAATCTAGTAGGAGGAATTTCACCAGGCAAAGGGGGCAAAACTCATTTGGGCCTTCCAGTTTTCAACTCTGTGTCGGAGGTAATGTTTGGTTCCATGAAGTGTAGATTGCAATGCTTGTTACATTAGGATAGCAGATCCAAAGATTGGATTCTGTACCAGTTGCATTAGTTGCTCCTTAAAATGTTTCACAGTATGGCACAAAGGATATTTTATTATTGGAAGGATACGTGAGTACATTTACATTGAAGAAGGTTAGAATAATCGTTTAATCATAGTTGGACAGTCTTATCTTCCAGTTTATGTACATATTCATATACATTTAACCTACTGATTCAGCAATTAATGTAATTGTGACTTCATTTCCCACCCTTGGCTTATACTGGAGTATATAGAGTATTCACCCCCCCTCCCCCAATCCAAACTTCAAAAAAAACTTCTAGACTCAAGCATTTTGGAAATAACCTGCACAAATATTTGGATGGCAAGAGAGAGAGAGAGAGAATGAATGAATGAATGAATGAATGAATGAATTGATGGTCCTGTTGACAAGAATATTCTTAAGGCAAGCTGAATATTTCCTTAATATAACACAGTTTTGTCAATGTCCTTTAATCTTTAGGCTATAGGAAAAACGGGTGCTTCTGCCTCTGTCATATACGTGCCACCGCCATTCGCTGCTGCTGCAATCAATGAAGCCATTGATGCCGAAATCTCCCTTGTTGTGTGCATTACAGAAGGTATTCCTCAACAGGACATGGTGCGTGTCAAGCACAGGTTGCTTCGTCAGGACAAGACTCGGCTTGTGGGCCCAAATTGTCCAGGAGTTATCAACGTAAGGGTTCAAGTGACATTAAAACAGAACAGTATCGTTTTTCTTTTAATTATTTTTAAGGGAATGGAAGGCTATAGATTTTTCCTGAAGACTAAAGGATCTTGCATTATGGGATCCTTGTCCATCTTTTGAGATTGTCATCTTGATAAGCAGACATCTTCAGATAAATCTCTTTCTCCCTAAAATGATTTATGAATTAGTGTGGCACATGACATGGGGTTTCCAACCAGCTTAAAAAGCATCTTATCTGCACAATCCACTGCTTTTGTAGACAATCCGACAGTGAACTCCGTTTATGCAAAATGCTCATGCTGGGAGCAAAACATCTAGATAGCAACTTCACAAGGCTCAATGTATGCCCTAGAATGGATCCAGAATTCTCTATAAAGTTTAGCCATTCTGAACTGAGTAGACACTTGTCTTCCTAATGGCTTTTGTGCTAGACAAGGAAAGGCTTTTGTTCTAGACAAGGAAAGAAAGCCTAATATGATCAATGTTTTTTTCTTTTCTAAACTTATTTTCTTTTTCAGCCTGGAGAATGTAAAATTGGTATCATGCCTGGACATATTCACAAGAAAGGAAGAGTTGGTAAGATCTCAGTTTAGTCCGATGAATTCATTGGAAACAGGAGAAATGTGTATCATGTAGTATATTTATAGCTCATTTAATGTCCCAACATAAATCAATTGTTAGTGTTATATAGAGTAGATTCATTGAATCACAAGAATGTACATAATTGCTGACTTTCAAGATCCCATTGTGTCAAGAAGTCTACTATAGTTAGGACCAAGGGTTTGGAGAACAAGCCCTATGAAGAGTGGCTTAAAGAGCTGGGCATCTTCAGCCTGCAGAAGAGAAGGCTGGGAGGAGACATGATAGCCATGTATAAATATGTGAGAGGAAGTCATACGAAGGAGGGAGCTGGCTTGTTTTCTGCTGCTCTGAAGACTAGGGCACATAACAATGGCTTCAAACTACAGGAAAGGAAATTCCCCCTGAACATGAGGAAGAACTTCCTGACTGAGAGAGCTGTTCAGCAGTGGAATTTTCTGCCCCAGAGTGTGATTGAGGCTTCTTCTATGGAGGCTTTTAAACAGGCTGGATGGCCAAGTGTCAGGGGTGCTTTGAATGCGATTTTCCTGCTTCTTGGCAGAGTGGGGTTGGACTGGATGGCTCATGAGCTCTCTTTAAGCTGTTTATCTGCAATTATCCTTTTCCCCTCCTTACCCTTCAGGTATTGTATCAAGATCTGGCACATTGACATATGAAGCTGTTCATCAGACAACTCAAGTTGGACTGGGACAATCCTTCTGTGTTGGTGGGTTTTGAGAGAGACTCAGTCCATGTGTAAGAAAACACATACAATTGTCGAAACTACTTAGAAATGCTAATACACTTTCCCTTCTGCCTTTTCTTTTTCTTTGGAGTAGTGCTCGATTGACATCCCCCCTCCCCATACCCTTTGCAATGGGTGGTATTCAGAAGACTTTATAGCCATTGGAATGTGTCATCAGAGTTGAATTATGGGAATCACAATTCCAGGTGCTTCTGAATAACGTTAGAGACCCATACATTGTAACCCTGAAATTGGCTTCATGGTTACACCATGCATTGATGCCTGAAGCTCGTCTGGTGGCACCTTCTCTGATGTCCTGTGGGATAAACAAATAAATTGTCTGGAAGCTTGGGGCCCATTAGCAACTGGATCATAATAGTACTGTGACAGGTTTGTGAAATCTTGTCCTAGTGTCACTGTAAATAAAATAATTCCTATTAGAGCTCTTGGCACAATTCTAGTTTAGAGCTTTCTCAGGGCACTTCACAAGTAACCTTTTCCTCTGAAGATGCCTGTTTGGCATTGGGCAGAGAAGATCTGAAATAAGATGTGATAGATGTCTTTCTCTTTACAGCATGAAAGAAACCTTCAGAGATATGTGCTGCTAAAAGTAGTTGTGGCTTACACAATGTATCAGAACATTGTGTAAAGATTTTATTGGCTTTTTGAGGTGCAAAATGGCTCAAAACTGCCTCCAGGCGTTTCCATTTCACTCCCCTGGTCCATACCCACTCCAAAAATGCGTCTGAAAATAAATTTCAAAATGATTGTACATGAATTTTTGTTAGGAATGCTGGAGTGCCATCTCTTGTATTATAAAATGTCCCTTTCCAGTGATATACATACGGTAGTATTTATTTATTTGCTCCATTTGTACCCCACCTTTCTCACCCCCGTAGGGGGACTCAAGGTGGCTTACAACTCTGGCAGAATTCAATATAGTACTAGTTTAAATGACCTATTTGTTGTAAGAATGTTTGAGACAGATTTCAACTATTTTTAATTTTATGTATTTGAAAATTGATTTTTAAACAATAGCTGCCAAAATGTTTTATATTCTGAAATAATTGTTGGGAAGTACAAAAATGATGTTGCCATTGAAGTAAAAAAAACAAGTTTAAAAATACAACCTTGAAAGCGGGCAGTCCCTGGTGTCTCTCAAGCACGTTTTCGCCTCTGATTGTCTTTTTTAAAAACTTCCTTCAGGAATCGGTGGAGATCCATTTAATGGAACGAATTTTATCGACTGTCTGGACGTCTTCTTGAAGGATCCTCACACTGATGGGATTATACTGATAGGCGAGATTGGCGGAAACGCTGAAGAAGATGCTGCTGACTTCCTAAGGAAAAACAATTCTGTAAGGTTAAATGACCTCAAGATTCTGTTCTTAGGGAGGAAGAAGAAATTGTTGTTTGAAAAAATAGCACTGACCTTTATTCAACTCTAAATCCATTGGTTTAAATCCAAAGATGCCTTCCCATTCACAGAACGACATTGACAATTTTTTTTACTAATATGCTGCATGAGAACAGGGAAGATAAGTCCATATATGCACTGCTTTTTGCACAACTTGCAGAAACATGACTTATTTTAACAAATTTGTTTGTTGTTGTCTGAATATTTTATGCTTTGTCCGAATGTTTAAATTTTATGGTTTTAATTAATTTTAAGTTCACAGTTATATGGACATACATTTCATTGATTAGCCCATTGGCCATAGAAAAGCATTGGACATACACATGCAGCATATAAGCCACAGTACAACATAAGTCAAAGTTACGTGTAGTAATTAGTTATTATGATTTCTTTGTGTACTGGGTGTTGGCATTGAATTTTTGCCATTAGTATGTTGTAAATCACCATGAGTCTCCCCAGAGGTGAGAAAGGCAGTATATAAATAGAATAAATAATAAATAATTGTCATTTTGCACAGATTTTCAGTTCTTAGGTAGTTTTTAACCATGTCTGGTGAAATTCCTAAGTGTTTTAAGGGCTCAAAATAGTTGTGCTAAAAACATTGCAACATTATACCTCTGCCCACAGATCAGGCATGGGCAAACTTCCTACCCGCTGTTAGGAATTATGGGAGAGAGGGCTGAAGTTTATCCATGCCTGATCTAGAAGGACAGTACATTTTTGGAATTTTCACAGTTTTTTTAAACTCTTGGGAGCTATAATAATAACCTCAGGATAAGTGCACTGTGCCCTCCTTGGCACTAAAATATGCTGGCAGGTCTTTTGATTTTCCCCCCTCTTAAGTAATATTATACAACAATAATAAAACCTTACTTGTATACCGACCCAAAGGGTGGAGATACTTGGGGTCATTGAAGCCCAGGTGTGCCAATGTGCTTTCACACCACCTGTCAATTTATGGTGACTCTGTCACTGCTTTAACGGCACATTTGGCCTGTGGGTCACAGCTTTCTGGTTTAAATATTACCTTGGGTTTTAAGCCCAATTTTTTTTCTGTTCAGGACATCCATTGTACATCGATTGATACTCCTTTTTTTCTGTTCATGATTCTCAGTCAATTCCTTTAGCACTAACTCACTATTGATTACTGGAGCCCCGGTGGCGCAATGGGTTAAACCTTTGTGCTGATAGGACTGCTGACCGAAAGGTCGGTGGTTTGAATCCAGGGAGTGGAGTGAGTTCCCATGTGTCAGCTCAAGCTTCTCATGCAGAGACATGAAAGAAGCCTCCCACATGATAGTAAAACATCTGGGTGTCCCATGGGCAACGTCCTTGCAGATGGCCAATTCTCTCACAACAGAAGCGACTTTCAGTTTCTCAAGTCGCTCCTGACACGAAAAAACAAAACAATTATTGGTTACTTATAGTTTTGTTGTCTCTTGGCTGCCACTACCATTAACCGCACCTGCTGAAGTAATTGAATTTCTTGCCTTCTCACCTTTCCTTTTATGACACAAATCCTCTTTCCTCACAGGGCAAGGACTCCAAGCCAGTTGTATCATTTATAGCAGGAGTTACTGCTCCTCCGGGCAGGCGAATGGGCCATGCGGGGGCTATCATTGCTGGAGGGAAAGGTGGCGCAAAAGAGAAAATCACTGCCCTTCAAAACGCCGGTGTCATTGTCAGTATGTCTCCTGCTCAGCTGGGATCTACTATATACAAGGTTAGTCAATAGATGTATAGCTGTGTTAGTCTGGAATATCGGCATGCATGGGGGAATCTTGTAGCAGCTTTGAGACGAATGTGTCAATATCCTCTTTGAATTGTGTGGCCCAGAACTGGACATAGTATTTCAGGTGAGGCCTGACCTTAAAACAGAATAGTGGGGTGCTATTGCTTTTGATGACCAAGAGCCGATCAGTTGGAGCCATTAAGAAAAGGCAGTGAGCATTCAGGGCAAGAGTTTATTTGCAGATATGAAATTACTTATTTGGGTATAGAGAGAAGCATCTCGCAAAAAACTTGTCATGACTATAACGAAGCCTTTTTTTTCTTTCATTTTTTAAAAATCCCTCAAGGAGTTTGAGAAGAGGAAAATGCTGTGAGAGGGGAGGAAGAGAAGGTGCTGCCATTGGAAAGAAACCGGCCCCTGCAGAAGTACCAGCACAGCCCTCGCTTCCGTCCATGCTCTGTGCTTTTCTCCGACTCCTTTTTCTTTGCTGATTACAGCCAACATCAGTCTTATGGATCCAGCTTTAAAGCCACAAGCTTTTCTTTCAGTGGCTCCTTTGTTCAGATATGATTGTACATCATAGCAAATGAATAAATCTACCACTATGAAGCTTGGTACCTTCTTTTCTTTCCCCTTTAGTCATTCTAATGCAAGCAATTAGAGCTAAATACCAAAAATACCTAGAAGCTTTAAGATTGCAGATACTTCAAAGTAAGTGCTTTCCCCCCCTAATGTGAGTTTTTTAATTTTGTGTTGTCGAAGGCTTTCATGGCCGGAATCACTAGGTTGCTGTCAGTTTTTGGGGCTGTATGCCCATGGTCCAGAAGCATTTTCTCCTGACCTTTCACCCACATCTATGGCAGGCATCCTTAGAGGTTGTAAAAAAAATTAAAATACTTTATTTGGTATGTATAATTGTGGGCAGGTCCTCTGGTGGTGAGTGAGCTAAACCACTGAGCTGCTGAACTTGCTGATCAAAGCTTGGTGGTTTGAATCTGTGGAGCGGGGTTAACTCTGTTAGACCCAGCTTCTGCCAACCTAGCAGTTCAAAAAATGTGAGTAGATCAATAGGTATGCCGGCCACATGACCTTGGAGGTATCTACGGACAACACTGTCTCTTCGGCTTAGAAATGAAGGTGAGCACCACCACCTCCAGAGTCGGACATGACTAGACTTAATGTCAAGGAAAAACCTTTACCTTTATGATAGTGGTCAATATAAAAACTAGTAATAACCACAGGTTATATCCAGTTGGTCAAGTTGCACACAAATACACAGTTAAATTTTGCTAAGCAGCATAGAATTTATAAATTTATAATAATAATAATAATAACACCAATAACAGAAGTATTATTTTGTTTGTTACCTGCCTCTTAATGGCTTGAGGCAAATGCATCAACATAAAATACATGTATCAAAACACCACTATAAAATGCATACACCAAAACACATTGTACAAAGGACGAAATATATGTAGGGGCAAGAGAATTAAAAACCAAAATTCATGGTTCAAAGTTGACTTGGTAGGCCTGCCAGAAGCGATGGGTCTTCAGTTGTGCTTGACGTTTTGTCAACTGAAGACCCATTTCTTCCTTCAGGCCTACCCCGTCAACTTTGAACCATGAACTCTAGATTTGCATTATATTCTTGCTGTATTCACAATGGCTAATAAGCTTTTAGCAACTGAGGGAAAGGGTGGAATAATCAAGACTCTCTCTCGCTCTCTCGCTCTCCCTCCCCCCCTCTCCCTCTCTCCCTGTGTGTGTGTGTGTGTGTGTAATAACAGGATGGGTGGGTCTTGATTGATCTCAGAAGTTGGACGTGTGAGTTGATTAAGACAGATTGAGATTTCTTGCTGTCTACTTCTGACCACCTCCACTTCTTTCTGCTCTTTAAGGATGTGCCATTGTAATGAATTTGGTTACTATTTCCAAGATAACTATCATTGTGAGTGTAGTGTTCCTTCCACTGGATCCCACATACTTTGCACTCCCAACGTGTCTTCTGCTTCTCAGTGTCCTATTTCCTTTTTAAAGAAAGAGAGCTTCCAGTTTGCTTTTCCCCTTCTGTACACTGTGCTCTCCCACTGCGAACATCTTGTGCCATATGCTGTGTGGGAGATCAGGTCTTTTCCCAACAGGGATTCACTTGTACAACATCTGAGCTGATGAATGCCCCCCTTATAATCTACACTAATTGGAGATACGCTGTTTTTGGTTCCAGAAAAAGTTTAATGGGCCCAGATCTATAGAATTATGTAACCACCATATCTGTAACCCAATTGTGTTTGTTTAAACATGTATTTCTCAGTCTGTGATGGATCGGTGAAGTATGGATGTTGAAACACACAGTTCACCAGAATGAGCAAGTCACTTGCATGTCAGAATATAGCTCTTACATTTTAACATCTTCATAAAACTCCAGTTTTCATATTGTGGAATATCTTTATTAGGACAGCTTAGAAGGCATAACAATGTTTATAGGCCTTTGAGATCTTTCAATCCCTTCGTCAGGATATTAAAATCTGAAGTGCTTGTCTCAAATACTTGTCATGTTTGTACCTTTTTGGTTGGGCTCATAAAAGTATACCACAATATGGATTATGTGATTTTTCTTATGGCCAATATGTCTATTTTTGTGTTTTGTGGCTGATGTAAAAGCCTTGATTTATATCTCTTTGATTAATGTTGTTATACTATTTTCTTTCCTTGCTCCTGTGTGATACACCCTTTTATGTTGCTTGAACTACTAATGAGTTGCGGCATATTTAAAAAGAAGATGGAATCTTTATTGTGGATACATATTTTTTTGCGGATAATTGCCAATGGTCCTCAACTGCCAAGATCTGCTACTTCTGGGCACAGATGAGGTGCAATGATCATAAATGAACCTTATGGCCTATAGCAAAAATTGATGACCTTTCAGTTTGCTTTCATTTATGAATGGAAATAAAATCAACAAAAGCAAAACGAACTCAGCTGCTCACAGAACATGACATTAATTAAAAGGAAAAAACACATAGAAGCTGGATTTTGGGAATATGGGAATAACTGCAATTGAACTGAAGTTTTCCTGGTGGGATTGAGTCCAATTCCAAAGCTCGTTTTTTTTTTTTTTTGCTTTAGTGGCAACAGCAAGGTACTAAATGCAAGTTCATCTAAAAAAAGTTCCAGCCAAGTGGTTCTCAACCTGTGGGTCGCCAGGTGTTTTGGCCTACAACTCCCAGAAATTCCAGCCAGTTTATCAGACTTTAGGATTTCAGGGAGTAGAAGACCAAAACATCCGGAGATCCACAGGCTGAGAACCACTGTTCTATATGGTTCTTAGCCTTTCATCCTATAGTTGCTTGGGACTATTTCACTCTTGTGGTCTTTATAAGTCTTAAGGTTTTATATTTTTATGGGTGTATAATAGCAGGCAGTCCTTACCTTGTGTGGGATGAAATAGAGTGGGTGACATAATGAGTTTCCTGCACAGCTATTGTCATCTCTCAGAAACTGCTAATTGTTTTCTGTGATGAAGGAACTAAAGAAGCATAGTACTAATCAGTTAATTTTTATGGTGACTGGCAGCTATCAGCTACAAGATGGTTAGTACTGGCCATTCAGGTTCAATGGTGTTTACAGCAAGGGTGGTAAGCTATAGCGCAAACTCCGAGATGTGGCTTCCTTAATTAATTCAATCCACCCTTAGTGTTGTCTTCCTCTTTTCTGATTGGTTGTGTGGCAGGTATATTAAGATGCAAAATATAAACATCGTGTTTCCACAGTATGATCTTCTCAAGAGTGGCATGGACTCCCCTTTCTGTTTCACCTCCATTTTGCTACCTACTGCTTTCAGTTGAAGATTGAAGATTTCGACTGCTGAAAGATTGTTTTATGCCCATTAAATACAGGGGCAATTTGAGGTAGGGGGATATAGGGATGACAAAAATGGGATCCAGGAACCACAGTCTGACCACTCCTGTTCTAGGTTGAGATCAGAGCAATAGACCTTGGAAATACAGGCAGTCTCAGAGTTATGAACATCTGACTTACAAGCAACTCATAAATATGAACGGGGCAGAGGTAACCAGCTGGGGAGTGGTGGAGCTACCTCCCTGTTTCTCCCCAGCCAAGGTGAACAAGACTGGTGAAGAAAACTGGCAACAGGCTCCTTCATCCTTCCTCTCCAACCGCAGCTGGGGAGTTTTGTCTTCTGTCCAGCTTCCTTCTTCAGAGCCTTGGCTGAAGAGGAATGTAACGGAGCCTGTCAGCAAGCTCCCTCCCCTCATCCCCAGCCAATGCTGGGGTGAGTTTCACTTAAAAGATGTACCTATGCTGACTTATAAACAAATTTAGCTTAAGAACAAACCTACAGGACATAGCTTGATCACAAGTTGGGGGCTGCCTGTAGTCAAATCACATCCTACTCCATGCATCTCATTGTTTCATAGTAGACATGAATTTCCTATTGAACTTTGCTTCTCCATACACCCAGTTTCAGCAAATATAGGGAAAAACCATTCTGCCAATGTTTATTGCTTTATAGTTTTATGGTGAATAATAAAACTGATAACAATGTGGCTCCTCTCTGCTGAATTGTGTGCAAACTACTTTTGGACTCTGAACTCAGCAACTGAGATAATCTGAGGACAAGGCGGGTTTGGGAGGGGTTTGGGAGGGGGGTGGAAGGAGGTGTGAGAAATGGGAATTTCATAAGCAGCTAAAAAGTGTTGTGATGCAGCCAATGATACCTAACGTACCTAAGCCATTAGTGATACCTGATGTTGTACCTAATGTCAATGGGGAAGATGGATCTAATGCTGTACCTAATGTCAATGAGGGTGATGAACTTGCGAGTCAGCCTGAGTTGAGTCCAGAAAGTGAGAGCTGTGCTCCTGAAGCTGAAGGCCAAATTCCTGAGAGAGGCCCACAGCAGCCTTCTCCAGGGAAAGAAATTCAGAAGACGATTTTGCCAGGTGACAAAATTAATGAGTCGGGAGATAGGAAGAGCACCTTAGGTTGTGTGCAGATAATAATAATAAGGTTGTTGTTGTGTGTGTGTGTGTGTGTGTGAAGGGTTTTCTGGCTATATGGCCAGGTTCTAGAAGCATTTTCTCCTGACATTTCACCTGCATCTATGGCAGGCATCCTCAGAGGTTGTGAGATTGTGAGACTTCACAAACTCTGAGGATGCCTGCCATAGATGCAGGTGAAACATCAGGAGGGAATGCTTTTAGAACATGGCCATATAGCCCAAAAAACCTACAAAAAACCAGCGATTCCAGCCGTGAACGTGTTAGACAATACATAATAATAATACTTTATTTATATACTGCCCTATCTCCCCGAGAGGACTCATGTGTGGTGTTCCAGCCTAGTGGCCATAGACAAACACCGGGGGTCCCACCTGATCAGGGTCAGATTGGGGGTGATGGGTGGCCTGACGGATATGGGTCTGCAGAGGAAGACTTAGCCTGGGATGATGGATGGTTACATGGGTATGTGACAGCAGATGAGGATAATGATGACTCCATAGAATTTAGTTCTGAATTTGACAGTGAGAGGCCCAGCGACCTTGAGTCCCATGAGAATTTCTGCACTCCCTTGCCAGGCGAGCATTCCGAGGAAAGAGAGGATCGAGGTTCCCAGCTTGATAGTGAGACATCCGGGGATGCTAACGAGCCGGAATTCGACAGGAGGGCCAGTATCAGATCCTCCCGGAGAGATTGGAGTTTGAGGAAGGGGGTGCGCTGGGCACATAGGAGTTAGTTTCCTTTATTAGATTGTGCTCAAGCCTTTCTAGTCAGACCTGAAGCTACGTTCAGTTTGGAAGGTTTCATGCTCAAGATTCTAAGTTCCTGTGACTGCCGGAGCGGTTTGCCTTGTTACTCACATTTGTTTTCCATGGGACTTAAGCCAATTCGGCTTGCCAGCTTGTGAACTCTTTGGACTATCTTTGGATTTACTTTGATTGCCTTTCCATCTTTATACCTTTGGACTATTTTCTATTCTAAATAAAAGTACATTTATTGCATCTGCCTGGTGTGTGTGATCTAGGGGGGGCTGCCGCGATCTGAGGTGCAACATCATGGCAGTTTCCAACACAGGGCAAAACATTCAATGGCTGAACAACACAAAAACATACAAAAATGAAACATTATAAAACATAAACATAATCCTTTTAAAACAATAGATTCCCAGGCAAAGCGACAACTCACTCATTAGCAAAGAGATCACTATCTGGCTGTAAAAATGTTTTTTTGTCTCTGCATGGGACGGGATACTTTGTACTTTTAAGGGCATTTTATGGACTTGTTTCATTTCATGGTTTTGGATTATCTTGTAATTGGATTTTAAGCTTCCCAACTTCCCATTTTTACTTTGTACTTTGCTTTTTGGTTTTGGACTATAATTTTTACTGCTTTGCTTTTTATATAATTTTCAATGAATTGCTTGCTGATTTATGCTGGCCTGTGGTAGTGTTTAAGTACAGAGGTGTTCCTGCCTGGGATACAACAAAAAGTGGGATTGGATCATCCATGTAAATATAGGTGTAAGTTAATTTTAAATTCCTTTACTGTAATGGTAGTCCACACTGTCCTTGTTAATAGGTGTTCTGACATCTCTGAACTTCCAATTGTTTAAAAATAAAAATGATAGTTACAAATTGATCCTAGGAAATTTTAAATTACAGATGAGAGGCACAGCATCTTCTCGAAGGCTGGCATTTTAGTGAGAGCATCAGGTCAATCGATATGGCGCAGTTAAGCCATGGCTAAATCCGTTGAAAGCAGTCCAAGTGTAATAAAATCATCTTCTTGTACGTCATATGCAATCAGAGAGGTAAACCCATCCTCATAAGAAGAAAATGATTTCCCCCGCAGCTCTTGCAAAATCACTACAAATGTTCACCTGCTTCCAAGAGGATGTCTTAATAACTCTGAAACACCAATTTTGCTATCATATTCAGGGCCTGAACAGTAAAAAATCATGGCAGCACAAAAGCTAGCGCTATCACCTTAATGAAGCATCGTCCTAATTCATTTGGGAGTTGTTAAAAAGTTGGACATTATTTTCTTTGATAAAAAAAAAGGAAATGGAAGGAGCTCATGTGAAAAGGTTGCTTTGTCAGGTCTGATTTAATGTCTGAGCAATCACAGTATAAGGGGGAAAATGTAGTTTCCTTCAATGATTTTCATGGTCTTCTGAGAATCTTATTTGCAGAGCTTCTTCTTACTTCTGCCAAGGAACAGAGCTAATATGGAGAAGGCCAAAATGAGGGCATCGTCACCCCTAATAAAAATTCTGAAATGTTCCTTTAGTCCCCAAATTTCTGGGCTTGTCTCAGTTTGAAACTAAAATCAAATGGGTTCCTGATTATCAACCAAAGTAACATATACCCACAGATACAACAGTGTATACAAGTCAATAATCAATGACCAGTATTGAAATATAAACTTATATTGGGTAAACAAGTACAAATTTACAAATATAATGTTGATGCTCCATACAGCAGAATTCGAAGAGGCACAAATGGAGGGCAAGAGGGAGAAATGCGTCAAGAGGAAGGCATGTCAAGCCAACCTTGACTGGGACCTCGTTCCACCTGGAAATCGATGTCCTCACTCTGGGATAACATGTGGGATAACATACGGATCAAGAATAAGGCTCCACAGTCACCTACGGACCCACCACCAAGACACTACACTTGGAGGACCATCATCCTCGGACAATGCGGGATCGCCTAAGTAAGTAAGTAAGGTAACTCCTGGTGGACATCACTCATTTCAGTGGGCTTCACTATTATCCAGTTTCCTGTTAAACAGTAATAGTGTGTGCAGAGGTCATACCTTATGTACGTTTTACTCTGATCCACCAGAGCTATTTATTACTCCAATGTTTATGACAGTAACCCCATCTCCTGTACCATTAGATATAGAAGGAAACTAAGTGCTGGTCTTTCTAACATTATAAATCTTCCAGCCTGGTCCTCTTCCATAGCCATGGCTTTACTGCTTGCTGACAACTCCTGGAAGGGAGCTTGCAAGGCCTGTAGGGAAAAAGAAGATTGAGTGTGCTTTTCACATTAAATAACCATCATCCATGGAGAGGTTTCTGTCACTCACACAGCAGTGCGTTCTCCTTGTATTCTCATTTCCAGGTGACAGCTCTGATGTTACAAATCTACCCGAATGCTGTTTCTGATGTACTCAGGGAAAGAAATGGAAAAGGAATCAGAGCATTAAGAATTGCAGGCCTGGTCTAGCTTGTGGCTGCTCCAGTCTTCTGCAACCCAGACTTCACTACTACAAGGCCCACCATCCCAGTGATGGGCATTGTAATCCATCTAGGTATGTTTAGCAAAGAGAACGTTAAGAGGGGACGTGAAAGCCATGTTCAAATATTTGAAAGGATGCCCTGTTAATGTGGAGCAGGCTTGTTTTCTGCTGCTCCAGAAGCTAGGGCAAGATGGAGCAATGGATTTGCACTCTTGAAAAAGAGATTTTACCTGAACATTAGGAAGAACTTGATGATGGTAAGAGCTGTTGAACAGTGAAATATTCTGCCCAGGAATGTGGTGCAATCTCCTTTCTCTGGAGGTTTTGAAACAGTCTGTGTGGCATTGTCGAAGGCTTTGTTGTGTGTTTTCTGGGCTGTATGGCCACGTTCCAGAAGCATTCTCCTGACATTTCACCTGCATCTTTGTCAGGCATCCTCAGAGGTTGTGAGGTCTGTTGGAAACTAGGAAAATGAGGTTTATTTATCTGTGGAATCTCCAGGGTGGGAGAAAGAACTCTTGTCTGTTGGAATGTTTCAATTTGCTACCTTGATTAGCATTCAAGCAGATTCAAGGTCTGGCTTCTTGCTGCCTGGGGGACTAATTTGTTGGGAGAGGATTAGCTGGCCCTGATTGTTTCTTGTCTGGAGTTCCCCTGTTTTTGAGTATTGTTCTTTATTTATTGCTATGATTTTAGAGTTTTTTTTAATACTGGTAGCCAGATTTTGTTCATTTTAATGGTCTCCTCCTTTCTGTTGAAATTGTCCATATGCTTGTGGATCTCAATGGCTTCTCTGTGTAGCCTGACAAGGTAGTTGTGAGACTGGTCCAGCATCTCTGTGTTCTCAAATAATACGCTGTGCCCAGGTTGGTTGACCAGGTGCTCTGCTATGGTTGACTTCTCTGGTTGAAGTAGTCTGCAGGGTCTTTCATGTTCCTTGATTTGTGTTTGGGCAATGCTGCATTTGGTGGTCCCTATCTCGGTTGCATTTCATGGTACATTTTGTAGCCTTCAGATCATATAAAGACTCATTCCTGTAGCTATAGCTTAAAGTCTTAGGTGTAAAGATGTTGCAGGTGTAAAGCTACATATGCTATAAATATTATAATATTTTCAGGATGATCATCCAGCAGCCAGTCAGCCTAAATGCACAAAACAACAGCTCTTTCTAAAAACCAAATAATTAAACTAAAACTGCTGTATTTTAGGCATATCATGAGGTAATGTGGCCCTTGGAAAAGATTATCATGCTTGACAAAGTGGAAGGCAGCAGGAAAAGATGAAGACCACATTACATGTGGATTGATTCAATCAAGGAAGCCGTAGGCCTGTGTTTGCAAGCCCTGGGCAAATAAATCAATGACCAGGGCACTTGGAGGTTCCTCATTCATTGTTATTGTGTGTCTTCAAGTTCTTTCTGACTTATGGAGATTCTAAAATGAACCTATCACAATAAGTTTGGGGGCATCTTTCCTCAGAGGAGATTTGTCAGTGCCTTCATTTCAGGCTAAAAGAGTGAAATTTATCAGAAAACAACCAGTGGATTTTCACGGATGAACATGGAGTTGAACCTTAGTCTTCCAGCTTCCTAGTCCAAGATTCAAACCACTAAACCAAGTTAGTTCTAATAGATAGGGCCACCATATACCAAAGCTGAATTGAGCGCAACCAGGAGGAACAGCAAAAACAAATCCTATTTCAGAAGACTTTTCTGCTTCCATGTCAGCTCATACTCCATTCTTCAGCCTACTATCTAGTCACGAAACTTATATTGAGCTTGCAAGTAATGAAGCCTACTCTGTGACCATGTCAGATCAATGCAGTACCATTTGTGTGTAGCAGGATTTGATAACCCTTCATGTTGGAAAGAGGCCAAGTGCTTTTTCATGTCCCCAACAAGCAGTCCTCTCAGTTCAATTTACTTATGTGTCATTCCCAGCATTGTAGTTTTCAGCATTTCAAGTTATTCTAGCCACCTGAAACACCTCGAACTTATACAAGCTCTTCCTCAGAGTAGTATGAGCGCAAAGATTAATTCTGAGACAGATTCTGTTAATTGTGGGGAAAATGGCACCAAATAGAAAGTCAACAGATAACAACTCCCACAACACTGCCCCTATTTTATTTAGTTATTGTATAGAAATAGGTGTATATTTCGCTTTGCAATTTACCTGCATAATCATCTGACAACAGAATGAAGAGCCATACATGTCCTTATAAATCCAGACAGGAAAAAAATATGTTTTTACACCATTTTGTAAAGGTAGATCAAGACTAAACAATCCTGTGTCTTTAAGACTGGTCAAAAGTCAACAGGAAAATAGATTTAAAGATGGGTTTAAAGCTAACCTTAAAAACTGTAGCAGAGACACTGAGAACTAGGCCCTTGAGCGCTCTAGCTGGAGGTCAGCTGTGGCCAGCAGTGCCGCAGAATTTGAAGAGGCACAAATGGAGGGCGAAAGAGAGAACTGTGCCTAGAGGAAGGCTTATCAATCCAACCCTGACCGGGACCGCCTCCCACCTGGAAGCCGATGCCCTCACTGCGGGAGAACACGTGAATCTGGAATAGGGCTCCACAGTTACCTACGGACCCACCACCATGATCCTATACTTGGAAGGTCATCGTACTTCGGCTACAAGGGATCGCCTAAGTAAATCAGTAAGTAAGTAAGGTGAAATATTACCTGACCGATTTATATCTGGGGGACTTACAATAATATTGATTTAAACCAATGAATGGTAGTAATTGTTTCAAACATGAAAAACATATGTAACAGTTCAGCCATGAAAAAAACCTAAAAAATTTAAAACTGGTTAAACCAATTGTATAAAATGCAACCATGAGAAATGAGCACCCTGGATAAAATCAGTTAGGCCTCAAAGCTTTAATGAAGAGCCATGTTTTGACTCGATGCCAAAATTATCCCAACGTTGATGTAAATTGGGGCTCCAGAGGGAAGTGGTTCCACAACTGAGATGCAATGACAGAAAAGGTCCTTTCCTATGCTCACCAATAGTGTATTTGTCCCAAAATTGATGACTTTGAGAGAAAAGCAGATTTTTAAGACCTTTCTCTAGATAGGAATTTATTTCCTTATGGGTTTCCAGGAAAAGCAATTCTCGTTTTTAAGCCCTCTCTCCAAAATCTGCTAAACCTGGGACCTTGGTTTAGATATTAGCATTGTGGTAGAACCTAATGTTTTCTGGTAATTATATTTAGCACAAAAAGTGAAGAAGAGTTCCACAAAAAGAATATATCCCATTTTTTCTGCCAGTTTGTTCCTTTTTGTAGGGTTTCCTCTTATGTTTAGAGATTCCTCTTCATTTATTTGTGTGTGTAGCAAAATGGAGATAAATAGACCATGGAGCCAAACAGATTTGGCTCTATGATTATAAGAACGAAAGCAAATTAAATTAATTAAGAGTTAAGAAAGCTCTTATTGGGTAGGAAAGAAAGTGCATTAGGTTTGTAAGACTGTCCGTGTTGCTATGAAGTTGTAGGGCTATTTGCTGCCAGTTGAAGCTGCCAAGAATCTTAGAATAGAGTGATGTTGCTATTTCTGAAATCTGGCTGCAAATGAGTTATTTGAATGCACGGGGTCCTGAAATATCTGAAACATGGGAGAGAACTGCAGAAATATTTTATGGCCCAGTACCATTGGGGGAATAGAAAACTGGGTCTTACTACCTCCAACATAGTCTGAATGACATGAATGTTCCTTTTATGCTCTCTGGATCTCCAGCTACCAGTTAAAGTGGTGGTAATGTGGTTTTCAGACAAGCTTGCAGTAGGAAGAAAACTGCTAAAATATCTCTATCCTTTGAGAATAAACTTGATGGACAATTATATTACCGTGTTTCCCCGAAAGTATGACACCCCCAATTGTAAGACATATCGGGGGTGTCAGAGGGGTCGGCTTATATAAGCCGTACCCCGAAAGTAAGACGTACCGCGGGCGGCATGGCGTGGCTTCTTGGCTGGGTGACGAGAGGCTCCCAGAGGGGCTCAAAAGGGGCCCGGAATCCTCCTCCTCTTCTTTCCAGCGGCGCCTTCCATCCTCCTCCTCTTCCTCCCAGTAGCGCCTTCTCCCTCTCGCTGGTTCCACCCCCTCCCTTCAGTGAAGGGAGGAGGGGCGGAGCCGCCGCCGGCGAGAAGGAAGAAAGCGCCGCCGAAAGTCCCACCCGCATGGCGGCTCAGGCGTCTTTCCCCGCCACCACCCCGCTCGTCCACGCTCCAAACGGGAGCCGGGCGGCGGCGAGATCTCCTTGCAGCCGCCTCTTCAGAGAAGGGAAGACAGACAGGCGCAAAGGGAGCCCTCTTGCGCCTGTCTGTCTTCCCTTCTCTGAAGAGCCGGCTGCAAGGAGATCTCGTGGTTTCCCTGCAGCCGGCTCTTCAGAGAAGGAAGACAGACAGGCGCAAGAGGGCTCCCCTTGCGCCTGTCTGTCTTCCCTTCTCTGAAGAGGCGGCTGCAAGGAGATCTCGCGGTTTCCCTGCAGCCGGCTCTTCAGAGAAGGGAAGACAGGCGCTAGAGGGCTCCCCTTGCGGGCGAGCCGGCGGCGGCGAAAGCGCCTGAGCCGCCGTGCGGGCGGGACTTCCGCTGGCGCCTTCTCCTCTCACCGCCGGCGGCTCTGCCCCTCTTCCCTTCAGTGAAGGGAGGGGCGGATCCGGCGAGAGAGAAGGCGCCGGTGAGTCCCGCCCCAGGGCAACTCAGGCGCTGCCGTTGCCCGGCTCCCGTTTGGAGCGCGGACGAGCGGGCAGTGGCGGGAAAAGACGCCTGAGCCGCCATGCGGCGGGACTTCCAGCGGCGCTTTCTTCCCTCTCGCGGCGGCGGCCCGCCTCCTCCCTTCACTGAAGGGAGGGGGCGGAACCGCGAGAGGGGAGAGGCGCTGCTGGGAGGAAGAGGAGGAGGATGGAAGGCGCCGCTGGAAAGAAGAGGAGGAGGATTCCGGGCCCCTTTTGAGCCCCTCTGGGAGCCTCTCGTCGCCCAGCCAAGAAGCCACGCCATGCCGCCCGCGGTAAGTCTTACTTTCGCCTTACTTTCGGGGTACCGTCGGCTAATGTAAGCCGTACCCAGTAAGCCGTAGTGGGGATTTTGGGGGTCAAAAGAAAGTAAGACGCTGTCTTACTTTCGGGGAAACACGGTACTTACTTGGCTAGAATCATAGAGTTCGAAGAACCCAAGGTCCATCCTATCCAACCTTTTCTGTCATACAGGAATACGAATGAAAGCCCTCCTGCAAAATGGCTATCCAGGGAACCTGATAAAGAAGCACAACCTACAAACTATCTACAGACCCACTAAGAAAATCCAATAAATGCTTCATTCAGCAAATGGCAAGAGAGATCCACTCACATCTTCAGGAGTCTATCATATACCGTGCAACTGTGGGCAAGTCTACATAGGGACCACCAAACGCAGCATTGCCCAAACATAAATCAAGGAACATGAAAGGCACTACAGACTAACTCAACCTGAGAAGTCAGCCATAGCAGAGTACTTGATGAACCAACTTGGACACAGCATATTATTTGAGAACATAGAAATACTGGACCACTCCAACAAGTACCATGTCAGACTACACAGAGAAGCCATTGACACATGTGAACGATTTCAACAGAAAGGAAGAAATCATTAAAATGAACAAAATTTGGCTACCAGTATGGTTTTTTTTTTTAAAAAACTCTAAAATCATAACAGTAAATAAAGGACAACCCTCAAAAACAGGGAAACAAGAAACAATCAGGACCAGCTAATCACCTCCAAACAAAGGATTGCCCCAGGCAGTAAGAAGTCAGACCTTGAAATTGCCAGACCATTAAATGGTAATCAAGGTAGCAAATTGAAACATTCACACCTAGCTCCAACAGACAAGAGTTCTTTCTCCCACCCTGGGCATTACGCACACACACACACACACACATGCGTGCGCACACACCCTACTTGTCTAGTTTCCAACAGACCTCACAACCTCTGAGGATGCCTGTCATAGATGCAGGCAAAAATTCAGCAGAGACTGCTTCTGGAACATGGCTATAGAGCTCTGAAAACTCACAACAACCCAGTGATTCCGGCCATAAAAGCCTTTGACAATACAATCTCTGCCACTATTTGCGAATTAATCCGAAACTTTGGAAATATTATATGTTCCAGAACTGTCCAGCTGGCATGGCTTATACTGTGTCTGAAGGATTGTGAGAGTTCTCTTCTAAAAAATCCAAGCTCTGAGCAGTTCCAGTGTCCTGTGTGGGTCTCTTGCTTTCCCTTGAAGGCAAACTCCTCTGGCTTCAGCATCCTTCAACGGCCATTTGCCAGGCTGTTTCTACTCCAAGATTTGTCTCTCTCTTCACAAGCTTTTATACCTGTGCTTTAGAGATAGGAAGCCATTAATCCTCATACTAATCCTTGTTGTTGGCACTCCAGACATCCATTTCCTGCAAAGATAGCTGGGCCTGATGGAATCTGAGTGCTTCTTAAAAAAAAAAAACCAAGTATCAGAAGGGATGTGAGGTTGGCGGGTAGGAGAGAATGAAGATGTACTTCACATGGAATGCATCGTTGTAACCAGAGAAAGCTGGGGAATTTTCTCTTTTCTGCACCCCAATGCAATTTCTGGTGTTAAGGGGTCTGTTTAAATCAGGAATGGGAAACTGGTGGCCCTCCAGATGCAACTGGACTCTGTTCCTACCAGCTCTTGTCAATTTGGAGCTTACTAATATCTTTCATTTATTTGTTTTTGTTTGTTTAAAAAGACAACAACAGCAACAACAGATTCCTTTATCCTTGGACAGAATCCAAACCCCAATGATGTGACATTCCAGTTAGCAGCCTCTGATATATTGTGAAACTGATAAGTTTGTATTGTTATTGTTGGTTACATTTATATCCTGCAATCTCCTCTAATGAACGTAATAAGGTGTTCTCCTCTGTTCCTCCCCCCCCTTTTTCCTTGACAACAGTGCTATGAGACAGATCAACACAGTTCCAGAAATGAGTGAAGTTCTACATCTCCCCAAGGATTATTTTTTGGTTCTCAACACAGACACACATCAATTATTGTGTGGTGTGTATTGAAATAGGGCCACCCCATCGATTTCATAGGGGTTTCTTTATCAGGTGATACTCAAATGATGGTTTTGCCAGTTCCTTTTTCTGAAACTGAGCCTATAGTATTTGTTGGCAGTCTCCCATCCAAGCATTAACTAGGGAGATGGTCCTGCTTGGCTTCCAAAAACAGAGAAGATTGATGTCATTTAGGTTTTATATTTTATATGTGTTAAAAAATGCAGTAGATGCAGAGAAACATTCTAGCCCAGGCATGGGCAAACTTTGGCCCTCCAGGTGTTTTGGACTTCAACTCCCACCTTCTTAACAGGTGTTAGGCTGTTAGGAATGGTGGGAGTTGGTCCAATACACATGGAAGGCCGAAGTTTGCCCATGCCTGATGTAATCCCTGTAGATCAGTGGTTCCAAACCTTTTTCTGTCCAGTGACCGCTTTGACCAGGGACTGCTTTGACCAGGGACCACTTGGCCAGAGACCACTTTGACCAGGGACCACTCTCCAACCTTAGTACCAAAAGGGTTATGAATCGGTTTTGGGTCAAGTTCAGATTTGATTTGGTTATTTAGGGTGCTGATACGGACAATTGCATAGGATAGACCACATCAGCTCCAGTAACCATCTGCTCATCCACAGAAAACTATATTTAATAATTTAGAGCTGATGTGGTCTACCTAAGGGGTTGGGGCTGGTCAGTGACAGGGAAGAAGGAGTGGCAGGTGGTGTGAAAGGAGCAGAAATAAAATAAAATAAAGAGGAAGGAGGCTTGCAGACCAGATTTTTATCCTCGCGACCCACTGGTGGTCCGTGGCCTACATGTTACGATGATGGAGACCAGCCTTCCTTCATAGCCAATGATAAAAATGAGTCACCAAACAAATTCTACCCAGACCATCCCTTGGGTGGCAATCAAATCTCATCTCTATTACTGGACATCTAGGGAGCACACCAGACATACACCTTTAGCTTATTTCACTGTGGATTACACCTTCCTTTGGAGGTGTAATCCCTACTATTACTGCTGCAGACTAGGTGGTTCCAAATAATTGGCCCTTTAATACCTAAGTTCCAGCTCTTTAGCATGTCCATCCGCTCAACAGTCCTGACATTATAAAGCCCAAGGACATTATTCACCCATCCCTGCCACTGAATTTTGCACTTCCCTTTAGCTCTATCTAGGAATTTTGTACAAACTTAGAGCCCTCTGAACTCAACACCTTTATTGCTCCCATGGTACTGTTTTCATGATATTATGTTTTATTGCAATATGTTTCTTTTTAGTTTTGTTCTGTTTTATTCCATTATGTTTTAAATCTGTGTTCTCTGGGCTTGTCCCTTTGTTAGTGGCCCCAAGTCCCTTTGGGGAGATGGAGGCGGGGTATATTATTATTATGCTGACTAGTGCCTGCTTGGCATATGTAACATGATTCCTCAGCAAAAGCTTATCTGACATGTGAGACCCCACATACAGCTCCATTCCCATCAGCATAGCCTTTTGCATCAGAATCCCTCCACCATGGAAAGGTACACCACAGTGGTCCATGCTCTGGTTACATCCCGTATAGACTACTGCAACGCTCTCTACGTGGGGTTGCCTTTGAAGACTGTTCAGAAGCTGCAACTAGTCCAACGGACAGCAGCCAGGTTGATAACAGGAGCGGCATTCAGAGAGCGTACAACTCCCCTGTTGTGCCAGCTCCACTGGCTGCCAGTTTGCTACCGGGCACAATTCAAAGTGCTGGCTTTAGCCTTTAAAGCCCTAAACGGTTCTGGTCCAACTTACTTGTCCGGACACATCTCTCCCTATGAACCATCAAGATGTTTAAGATCATCTGGAAAGGCTCTGCTCTCGGTCCCGCCTTCTTCGCAGGCGCAATTGGCGGGGACGAGAGACAGGGCTTATTCAGTGGTGGCTCCTCGGCTTTGGAACACCCTCCCTAGAGACATCAGATCGGCCCCCTCCCTCCTGACATTTCGCAAAAAGTCAAGACCTGGCTGTTTGAGCAGGCATTTGTTGATGAAATATAACAGTTTAATTAGATATATGGAATGACGACGATGTGACGGAAAGTGATTTCAACATGATGCTGAGACTGTAATTGTATGTTTTAATTGCTAATTGTTGTTATATGGTCATTGTTTTGTTACTTGTGTTTTTGATTGAAGGGCAGAGACTGCCTTGTGTAAACCGTCCCGAGTCGCTGAAAGGGGTGGTATAGAAATACGACAAATAAATAAATAAATATATGGCACACACACACACACACACACACACACACATTCACTAGGATTAGAAACAGATGGCCCATGAGAAAGCGTGAATAAATACATTGCTATTTTTTTAAATTCTGAAGGAACACTTCTCTGGGAATTTCTAGGTCCTCCAGCAGACTTTCCACTGTAAGCTAACCATAGTATCACACTAGACATCCTAGAAATTCTTAGAGATGCGTTCACTCTAGAAATCTCAGAGTAGTACTCCAGCATGACTGGAGGAAGTTGACTCGCACTGAAAGATCTAGAGATTTTGAGAGAGAAGATATCAATCAAATCCTTGAATAACCAGATCTGCAAATGTGGAAGGCTATGTGTGCACTGTATAAGATGTATGGACTGCAGTGCAATGAATTTTCTAAAGCAGAAGAGGGCAGTCTATGCTCAGAATGAAAAACCAAATCGCTCAAAATAAGTCTGAGGATGAGGAAAACATAGAAGTTCCTCTTCACAAACTGGAAGGCAAAACAGCAGCCTTGGTTCATCAGGCAGTCCATAGCTCAAGTCTTCATCTTTTTACTTCTGTAATAATGAATCTGTCATTACAGCCACCTCTTTATTCATCCTTTAGAACTAGCATTGACCCCAAGTCAGAATGTACAGTATGCAATATTTCTTGAATTTTCTGAAATACGGATTCTCTGCCAATTTTCTCAGCCTTCCAGGACCCTGTTTGTCTACCTTTTGAACTCAACCTCCCCTTTACATGGCTGGCCAACAGGTGCATCAGAATTAATGCAGTTTGACTCTACTTTAGCTGCCTAGGTCAGTGCTATGGAATTGTGGAAGCTGTTGTTTTGCAAGGTTTTAGGCTTACCAAGGGCCCTTCCAGACAGGCCCTATTTCCCAGGATCTGACCACAGGTTCTTTGTTTATCCCAGATTACCTGGCAGTAGGGACTCATAAAACAGGTTAAAGCAGAAAACCTGGGATCACATCCTGGGATATATGGCCTGTCTGGAAGGACTCTTAGAGTGCTGGTGCCTAACCAAACTAAAACTCCCAAGATTCCATAGCATTGAGCCACAAGAGTGGTGTCAAACTGCATTAATTTTATAGTGCACATTCGCCCAAGGTTTAAAAAACAGTGGGGAAAAGTGTCTGCTACCCTGGAAAGGTAATTATATTTCAAGACTGTAGTTCTGTGAGCCTCATGGCCTGGACCTTCTTCTCTGGTCATCAGGAAAAAAGGGAAGAATCTCAAGGCAGGGGCATCACCTTGAAATTACTTGAAATTCTCTCTCTCTCTCTCTCTCTCTCTCTCTCTCTCTCTCTCTGTGTGTGTGTGTGTCACAGGAGTGTATGTGTGTTTGTGACATGAGTGTGCCAAGTCCTTTTGTTGTTGCAAGATATTTGGAACATCCGAAGCAGATAGTTTTCTGTACAAAGAAAAGTATTTTCAAGGTATTGAAAATAGAGCTTTAAATAGTGTTCTTTTTCTGTTTTGTATGGAGCTTGTCAAACTTCAGCTTTCAACCAGAGAAATATTTTGTTTTCTTGTTAGACTTGATGTTTATTATTTGGAAGGCAAGCTTTACTTTGGCACTCCTTTGCTTGTCTTCCATGTCAGTTATTTACAATATGTCATATGGGGTACAAGTCCCCCACTGTTGCTTTTTCCATGTCACAGTCAACTCTCTCTCTCTCTCTCTCTCTCTCTCTCTCTCTCTCTCTCTCTCTCTCTCACACACACACACACGACTCCCATATCTACAAAGGTAACCATAGTTTCACATCACAGCTCCCACAATTCCATAGCACTGACCTAGGCAGTTATTTCTTTCGTAGAAACCAAGCTTGGCTCAGGAGGAGGAGGAGGAGGAGACGACTGTGAGGTGCTGGGAACAGCCAGCCCTCCCTCTCACGCAGAAGGAGCCCCTCAGGATGTTCTTGTGGAGGGCCCACACCGAGAAGTCCACCCAGAAGGTGCTGGACCCATGGAAGGACAATCTTATGTGCTTTCAGCATCTCAGGGTACTTATGGATGCTGTGGATGGAAATTTATTTATTTATTTAAAACATTTATATTCCACCCTTCTCACCCTGAAGGGGACTCAGGGCGGAGCACAGCATATATAAGCTGGGACAATAATTCATTATATTCATATATAAACATTAAAAACATTTGTCTCAATATTAAAATATACTGTTTAAAACCATCTTGATCATCTGTGTCTAATCTAATTGGACCGGTAAGGTATCACTGCTGTATTGCACTGTCCTGAAAGCTTGGTCCCACAGCTAAATTTTTACCATCCTTCTGAAGGACAGGAGAGAGGGGGCCGATCTGATCTCACCTGGAAGGAAGTTCCATAGGCAGGGGGCAATCACCGAGAAGGCCCTCTCTTTTGTTCCCCACCAATTGCGCCTGTGACAATGGCAGGACAGAGAGCAGGGCCTCCTCCTCGGATCTTAATCTCTGTGGTGGCTCATAGCGGGAGATGCATTTGGAAAAGGTAATGAACTTAATTTTTTAAAAAATTAAGTTTTTTGAGATTGAACCAGTGAACTGTTTTAAATTGAATATTCATAATGGTTCATAATTGTGTTTAATTGTAACTGTGGTTTTAATGTACTCTGTTGGCATCTAATGGCTGCCTGTTGTAAGCCGTCCTGAGACCCTCTTTGGAGGTGAGAAGGATGGGATATAAATGGTCAAATAAATAAATAAATAATACCCTCCATTGCTACATTTCTAGGAAAAGAACGTAAAATATGGAATTATCTGAGAAGCTCCTTAAAACAGACTATCTTAAGAGAAAGCCCGCTTGCAACTTTTTCATTTAAAACAATTGAGTAAAATAAATGGGGGACAAAACACTTCATGAACTGGCCCAGAGGCCTTTCCTTTGTAGTGTTCTTAGCAGTAATACTTTGCAATACCCCTTGCATTTAGAAGTGCTATGGAAACTGGATTCCCCCAGTGCCTTGTGCTTTTGATGCAGTCTTTGAGGCTCTGGTTCACTTAGGCGCTTTTGATCTGTTTTAATCACATCTCTTTGATGGTTCTTAGGCCTTTGGGTTTTGCACCCGCCGCTCCTTCTTCTTGCAAAAAGTTGTGTTCCTGCCTTTCGAGCCAGCAAGGCGATTATGGTGATTTATAGGTTGGTTTACCTGATTCAGAGAGGGATGTGATGGCAGGGATCTCTCATTCCCTGTCAAATGAGCCATTAATTCCAGAGCTGTGAAAATGTTTGCCTTAACTTTTCCAGGGGTCCCAAGGCTCATACATCTCTCTCTATTTCCTCAGATGGATGAAGTCAATTAAATCTTCTATTAAGGTTTCTCTCCCCCTGCTCCAATTTTGCAGATGGTCTTTTGTATTTCCTTATAGACTAATACTGCTAAAACTACATGCAGAGTCAGTTATTCTGTGGAATATCAGGTTCTTCTCTATTTCTAAATCAAATCAATTTGAGAAGCACAGATATGGTCTATTTTCCCCAATAAGGTGTTACTTTCATATCTGCCAGCGGTTACTATTTACAAAATACTATGGGCTAAACCCAGTTCTTGCCCCAAATAGATCCCTTCAATCAAGTGATGCAGGTCAGTGCTTGGTTAACATCCTATAGGAAGGAGGCAGAGACTTCACAACCTCTGAGGATGCCTGCCTACCATAGAGGAAGGAAAAATGTCAGGAGAGAATGCTTCTGGAACATGGCCATACAGCCCCCAAAATTTACAACAACCCAATGATTCTGGCCATGAAAGCCTTCAACAATACATTCAACATCTCTACGGAGAGAAACTGTTCCAAGACAGACCTCACAACCTCTGAGAATGCCTGCCATAGATGCAGGCGAAACGTCAGGAGAGAATGCTTCGGGAACATGGCCAGGTAGCCTGAAAAACTTACAACAACCCATGGACATCAGTATTAGTGAGTTCTGGTCAGCATTGCTAAGCACACAGTGCTGATTTCAGGCCTGAAAGCTTAATTAACAGCGGCAGTGGCAATGACCTGGAGAATATACCATCCAGGTTTATTTTTCAGGAGTCCCTCCAAAAATTTCTGTCTTGCTAGCATGACGGGCAGTTGTGCCAGCTGGGGATTTCTGGGAGTTGTCATCTGAAAAATCAATTTTTCCAAGCTCCCATCTCCAGTCCTGCATGTGCTGGCTGCAAGACTAATGGATCACAAATGTAATATTGAGAATAAATCAAAAGTTCCATCTTTTGGAAAATGGTTCTCATCATCTGATGGCTCTTTGAAAAGTGACTCTTTCATTCAGAAGAATCAAGGGTGGAATCTTCATTAAAACCTCATGATAAGTTAATTCAAATGCGTGGTTACTGAACTTGAAGACATTAACCTACAATAGATTTGAAGAGGGGTGATTTATTTCATATCACTAAGCCCTAATGTGTCCATTGTCTGGAGGTTTTGGTTGCAGATGTCTAACGTTTGACTGTGAGAAACAAAGTGGGGAGAGACCAGGCAGCCTTCCGCTGAAGCCTCATGCTGTTTATATATCATTTATAAGCTACTTTTCTCCACAGTTTAAAATGGAGCCCAGTTGACTCCCCCTCTACCTTTTCATTTTTTTCTTTCCCTTCGAAAAAGTCCATTTTGAGCAAGAAGAAAGGACTGTAATTCTGTTCCTATAGAAACAGACTTTAATGAAGGTGATTTTAAACACTGGAATAATCTTTGTCCGCTTGGAGGGAAAAGGGACAAAGCCAGTGTTTTTGCCTTTCATGGTAATGAGTTGCTTTTAGTTCCTGAATTGCCTTTTTGGGAGAAGGGGGCAAGGAAAAGACACATTCAAAAATCAGAATGGAGCACGAAAAGAGGGATTGCAATCTACAGTGTCGAATTAATACACATCTTAACTAACACTTTTCAATGCTATGGAGTTGCAGTTATATAAACTCTTTAGCTTTCTCTGCCAAAGACTGCTGGTTCCTCACCAAGCTACTAATACAAATACTCCATAGCATTGGGAAATAGTAATGAATTATTACCAAACCGCATTAAGCTGACAGTGCAACGACTTTGTCACATTGGCCCGCACATCACACATATTCAAGGAATTTTAAGGAGATTTCCCACTTCTAGGTAAAGAAGAGCGATAACCTGCTGTAAGAAGAGAGTATTTTTCAGGGAACTGGGGTTTTCTTTTTGTTTACTGGGGGATTAATAAAAAGATTAAACTGTAATGCCAAAAAGTGGAGGAGGAGCTAATATTACTTCCTGCTTGCTTTCGTGTCAGGCGGATTTGCGTACTGGGAGGGCCCTTACTGTTACGGGCTCCTGAAGTACCAAAGGTACCGAAAGAAAAGGAGGAAACAGAAGAAACAAATTCTGTGCACAAGTCTACTTAGTAGCAAAAGTCAGACCCCGGTCTTTCTATTTTGCTATTCATAC
The DNA here is from genome assembly GCA_030556195.1 of Anolis apletophallus. NCBI lineage: Eukaryota > Metazoa > Chordata > Lepidosauria > Squamata > Anolidae > Anolis > Anolis apletophallus. The sequence continues at coordinate 104,072,593 of JARBWK010000012.1, forward strand.
CAGGTCATTTAGGGTTTCTTCAAGTGGTTGGTTGTATCTTGCTTGTTGGAAACAGGCACATTCAGCTACACTTGAATCAAGTAGAAACCCCTTCCTCCCCATGCCAACCTTTATTTTATTGTTTTCTGCAGAAATACCAATGTAACCTGGCACTGAATATCTATGTTTCTCCAGCCTTCTTCAGCAGGCAAACATAAAAGATTTGATAAAAAGATACTTCCCACCTATGCCCTTTAGCTGAATTTGTTATGTATTATCACATGGTCCCTATTTTTACCATTGTGCCAGTGAGGAATGCTTTTTGCTCTTATTTTTCTTGCTGCTTTGATGGTCCAGTTTACCGTTCTTTGCTGTTCATTAGTGGATTTAACCTCTGCTGACTGGTTTTAATATCATTAGCCACCTAGTAAATTATGACAGTTGAAAGGTGGTCTATCAGCCAATTAGCTCAAATAAATAATGGTTTTATAATCCAGTCATAGCTATGATGATATCGAGATAATTATCTCACATCGGTGCAAATACATCCACATATATAGGTAGTGAGAAGCTGTTGTATGGGGCAGATTTAGAGTGTCCTAAAAAGCAGCAAATTGTTAATTGCGTTGAATGTTATGTTGTTTTTGGTGCTGGAGAGGCAGAGAAAACGACCTAATCCAGCTGTCCAGGTGGCCTCAAAACTGGCAGATACACCAAAGCTTTCCCCAACTTTGGCTAAAGTGGAGCAAAGCTGGGTTGAGAGTAGAAAGCCGCACTACTCATTGGAAATTCCTGTGCATCTTGAAGACTGGCAAAACATGTAGTTCACAAGTACAGAAGCAGAATTCAGCAAGGGTAACTGTTTTATAGTATGAAACACCTCAAGCAGGCTGTCAGAGTACCATTGGATTCACAGGGATTTAGGCAGTAACAAGCACACCCACAAGCAAGCAATTCGTTCTATAATGTTGGTGTTCTGCATAAGTATATTATCTATATATATAAAAGGAGAATGGTCGTGCAACGGGACGAATGGACAGGAAAACTACACGCCCCCGAGGCACAAAAAATACCCAACACATTACCACCTACCACGAGGTACCTAGAGGGCACAAAAATTCCGCCCTAGGTACCTCGCTAGACCCTCAAACTACACCCCCAAAACTGCAGCCATAGACCACAATGTTGCGGCGCTCACTCCAATGCAATTCCCTCTTTCCCCCACCAGGGACAATGGCACCGGCTCCCCCCCCCCAAACCGCAACCCCTCTCCCTCTGTCCCGGGAGACATCACCACCTCCTTCCCCACCTACCAACCACTCCAGGACCCGGCCCCGTGCCACCGCCACCGTGCCCACCTCCACCGCAACATTCACCACCTCTTCCGCTGCCTCCATGCGGCTCCCGGACCCCACCAGCACGGCCCCTGCCATGCCCACCTCCTCCAACACTTCCACGCCGCTTCCTGCAACACCCACATCGCGGGAGGAGGCGGCCGCGGCGGCGCCCGCACGACCCTCCACCAGGAGAGGCAGCGAAACGGCGAGGGAGAATGGCACGGCCACGGGACTACAATTCCCAGAAGGCTCCGCGCGGCTCACCCGGAAGGAGGGTGGAGACAGGGCCGGAAATAGGCCAGAGTGGCTGCGGGGGGCATACTGGGAGCTGTAGTCCCCAGACCCGCCCCGCCTCCTCCGCCATCTCCAAGCCCCTTCCAGCCCAGGGGTAGGCGACCGCCGCCATGCCCGCTTCGTCCACCCCCTCCGCCGCCTCCTCCCATCCTCCCAGCTGCTTCGCACTGCCCCCCCCCACCACTGCCAGAGACAGAGAGAGAGGCACAGAGCCAAAGGTACGAAGACTCAATGAGAGAGAGACAGATTAAGACTGAGGCAGAAAGACTGATAGAGAAAGAGGGAGATAAAGAGAGAGAGAGAAACAGAGACAGGGAGAGAATGATACAGAGACAATGATACAGAAAGAGAGACAGAGAGAGAAAGAGTGATAGACAGAGAATGATAGAGACAGCATGATAGAGATAGAAAGAGAGAGAGACAGAGAGAATGAAAGAAAGAGAAAGAAAGAGTGATAGAGAGAGAATGATACAGAGAGAATTATACAGAGAGAGAGTGATAGAGAGAGAATGAAAGACATAGAAACACACAGAGAAAGACTGCTACAGATTGATAGAGAGACAAAGACAGGGACAGAGAGAGATACAGACAGACAGAAAATGATAGACACAGAGAGAGAGAAAAGAGAGAGAGAGAAATAGTGAGAGAGAAACAATGGTAACGATAAAAAGAGAGATAGACAGAAACAGATAGATAGATAGAGAACAATACAGAAAAAAATACATTGGGCGCAGCAAAGCGCACCGGGGACAGCTAGTAGTATATATTATAGTACAACCATCACTAGCTAGTAGGCATGAGAAAAAAGTTATGAAAATGAAAAGAAATCGGAAGGGATTCGTATGTATGGGACTTTCAAGTTTATACGCATCGCAGGGCCAATCCCGGAAGTGGACTTTCTTTTCCGCACCCCCTGGGCCCAAATTTTCGTTAGATTAGTAACTATTTCGGATGCCCACCTGTGACGATCTCGGTCACCAAAATTTACTAATTGACACTCCCGGTAGACTCCCACCAACCTAATGGGTCATTAGGATTTACTTTACTAATTAAACTCAAATTAAATGAAGTGTCTGTAGCGTTGGCCTTTAAAACAACCCACCACCAAGAATGTAAACTGAGGAGACCGAAAGATGACTGAGGCTTCTTTTAAAAGTTAATAATTAAAAAGATTTATTAACAAGAACGAGGCTATTAAATAGGCACAGATCGTATTGGTTCTACTGAGAGGCAACTGGCGTACGGTTACAGCAATGATAAACTAAGAACAGCGTGATGGTTACAAGATTATACTATATGTGCTAGAGCGTAGAGGTTTCAGACTAAAAAGGCTATTAATTCTTCTTAAGATCTTTCGTTCAGTTCCACAGACAGTACTGAGACTTGTCTCCCAACTCCCACCTAATAGTTCCACTAGATGGTTGTTGTACTAAACTTCTGGAACATCTAATCACCTAGATCGTTCCCTGAGTCTGGCTACTACTGGGTTACTCGTAACCCACACAGTCTAAGAGTCCAACTACCTGTCACTCTATCTCCAGAGATGACCAGGTATCCCAACTGCCTATCACAAGAACAGTTCTAAATGGCACTCTTCCAACAAGCGTTCCCACTAGAATGTCTACTGGCCCTAAGGGCGGTCAGAACTGAGTTGTGACTCCCACTAGTCCAGCCTATTCCTACGTGGTGAATTGCTTAGGACAGACTGTCAGTCTCTGTTGCCAAGGCTCTGGTGATACTCCCCCCCCTTCCCTTAATGGTTGCTGGCTGCAACCACCTCTCCAAGATGGATGCCAGCACAACCAAAACAGGATTTCTAAACCCCTTCTAAGCAGGCCTCGGCCCTGCTTAAGGCAGGTGAGTCCTTACACCACCCAACAGGAAAATTTCCCCCTCCAAAATAGCTTTGCAGACATAACTCACAGTCAAATCGGGGCCTTTCCATGCTTGGAGCCTAATTAGAGTGAAAGGCCTCCTCCAGGAAGTGAAAAAGGAGCCGGAAACAATAGAGAGATCCAGATTGGGACTCCTAGAGGGGCTGGAGGACTGACGAAAAAAGCGATTTAAACACCCAGGAAGGGGGTTTAGATAGAAGGACAGAGTAGAAGGACATAAGAACTGCTGAGAGAAGGGCAGCAGGAGTGAAAAGAGCACGGAGAGGAGAAGGAAGAGTTCAGAATCAAGAAAAGCCATAGAGTTCAAACGGAGGTCCTAGACTGCTATGGTAAAACTGAATGGGAAAAAGCTGGAGTGAGGAGAACTCTACAGATTAGCAAGGCCTGCACCAGAGGTGGGCATTGGCAACTATTTTATTTAATAATATTAATAATAATATATATTAATGCATTATATGTCCCTGCAAAGAAACTTTGTCCTTTTATAATATTAATAATAATATATTAATGCATTATATGTCCCTGCAAAGAAACCAATAATATTAATAATAATATTAATAATAATATATTAATGCATTATATCTCCCTGCAAGGAAACCAGGAAAATGTTGCCCCTTGATTTGCCTGTGCTTAAATCAGTGTCGGTCCTGTTTCCCTGCTTTGCCTAGAACTACTAACGAATTTCGTTAGTAATTATGTTACATTTTTGAAATTTTTGGAATTTTTTTGTAAGTCTTTCTATTACTAATCATAAAAAATCCTCCCCCCCCCCCATTAGATTTTTGATTCCCTATTTTTGGGTTCTAAATCATGACTGCTAGCTAGAAGAATGTGGATTTATATTAAACAATCATGATTTAGGATTTTGGCCTTTATTCCTTACTAGTTTGGGTACCTGGCATTGCCTGGATTATTTGAAAAAGTCTTCTTCTTCTTCCCCCCCCCTCAAAATGCATAAGGTTATGGGTGAAATACAACTCACATCTTGTCAGGTTAACTCCCTGAAACTCCATCAGTAGTTAAAGTTTGTCATATTGGGCAAGTTCACTCTAGATCAGTAGTTCTCAATCTCTAGATGCATCATTGGTGGGGTTCAGGGTGATATCTGACTGCAGGATAAACTACAATCACAATGGGGGGCCAGTCTCCCTCAATTCCCTCCAGTAGGTTCGGTTGGTCATGGGGATTCTGTGTAGAAAGTTTGGTTCAGATCCATCATCTTTGGTGGTCACAGTGTCTCTGGATGTAAGTGAGTGAGGGACGGGGCGGAGGAGTAGCAATACTTATTTGTGGCCACTTCACCATCAGGCTGATCCCTATGCCAAAGATAGTTGGTATTGAATGTATTGGTGTGAAGCTTGATAGCAGAGAATGTGTTTTGTTCGTTTACTAGCAGTTTGAAAACATGCAATTGTGAGCGGATCAAGAGGTACCATTTCTGTGTGAAGGTGATGGCATTCCATGCAGTCATGCTGGCCACATGACCTTTGGCTTATTTATTATTTATTTATTTATCATATTTCTATACCACCCCTCTCAGCCCGAAGGCGACTTGGGGCAGTTTACACAAGGCAGTCTCTGCCCTCCAATCAAAACACAAGCAAAACAAAACCAAACAATAACCATTTAACATAACAATTAGCAATTAAAACATACAATTGCAGTCTCAGTGTCACGTTGAAGTCACTTTCCGTCACATAGTCATCATTCCATATATCTAATTAAACCATTATATTTCATCAGCAAATGCCTGCTCAAACAGCCAGGTCTTGACTTGCTTGCAAAATGTCAGGAGGGAGGGAGCCGATCTGATGTCACTAGGGAGGGCGTTCCAAAGCCGAGGAGCCACCACTGAAAAGGCCCTGTCTCTCGCCCCCGCCAATCTCGCCTGCGAAGAAGGCGGGACCGAGAGCAGGGCCTCTCTGGATGATCTTAAACATCCTGATGGTTCATAGGGAGAGATGCTTAGAAATAGAGATGAGCACCACCACCCCTGAGTTAGACATGACTAGACATAATGTCAGGGGAAACCTTTACCTTTATATTATTATTCAATATATCATTAAAACCATTGGGACATATTCTTTCTCATTGCTTCAACTCAATATTATAACCAATGTTTGGAGCCCATTTAATCATACATTCTAAAACTTGTTAATCTTCAATTCTATCAACAATTTATTTTTATATGTTTTGACAATCAAATGTTCATCATCCATGCACATGCACAATATATGTCCCAGATATTGCTGAACTGAAATTCCCAGCATGCCTCTTCATTGACTATTGCCTCTTCATTGACTCTACTAGCTAGGTCTAGGGAAAGTCAAAAGAGTATAACTTCTGGTCTACAAAAATGGTAGGGATTTGTCATGGTATCAAATAGAAACGTATTTTGTCTATCTGGAGATGGCAGAGATTGAATTGAGTACATTCAAGAAACCAATGGACCTTCATCTTGATTTTGTAAACAGATTTTGTGGGTCACTGCGGGACACCCACATGGAAATACACCTGGCTGGACTAATTATTTAGCAAACATAGCTGGCGAGTGACTTAATTTGTCCTCAGCCATCAAGTTCCAAGTTGTCAGATGCCAGCTATTATAATTAATATCCATATACACTTCCCTGGGCAGTGAATATTTCTGTATTAGACTTTGCTTGGCATTGCCTTCTTTTGGATGGAGAGATCATGGAAGCGCACAGCACACAGGGGAAGGACAGAGCGAACAGGATATCTGCCCTTTAACTAACTGTGGGATTTTTCCAACTCAGGACACTTCTAGAAGATCCAGTTATTTCTTGGCTATTGATAAAACATCTGCTCACCATTCTGGGACATTAGCCAAGCAATTTGCTTGACAAAAGGCTTGGTTAGGCCAGCATGGCCGGCAGGTTTAGCCAACACTCATAATGCCAGCTTTACTAATAAGGCACACCAGTTATCAAGTATAGTACTAAGCCTGAAGGAAGATATCCTCTATCTTTTTAATACTTATGGTGTGTGTGTATATATATAATACATAATGTGAAAGGAGGGGAAAATAAATAAACAAGATTTCTTGAGATTCTTTACAACAGCACATTCTTTATAACAATACATTAGTTGACAACAGTTTTTCCAACAATTGCTCCAGAGATGGAGGGTCCTTATGGTCTTTATATTGCCGAAGGTTTTCATGGCTGGAATCACTGGGTTGTTGTAAGTTTTTTGGGCTATATGGCCATGTTCTAGAAGCATTCTCTTCTGACGTTTCACCTGCACCTATGGCAAACATCCTCAGAGGTTGTGAGGTCTGTTGGAAACTAGGAAAATTGGGTTTATATGTCTGTGGAAAGTCCAAGGTGGGAGAAAGAACTCTTGTCTGTTGGAGCTAGCTGGCCAATTGAAACATTCACACCTGCCTCAAACAGACAAGAGTTCTTTCTCCCACCCTGGACATTGCACAGATATATAAAACCCAATTTTCCTAGTTTCCAACAGACCTCACAACCTCTGAGGATGCTTGCCATAGATGCAAGAGAAACATCAGGAGAAAATGCTTCGCGAACATGGCCATGTAGCCCGAAAAACCTACAACAACCCAATTATGGTCTTTGCAAGCTCAGTGAGTATTGCCTTCATCAAACTCCTATTATAAGGACCTCATCTCAAGGGGCTTTTGCCCATCTTATGACGCTGTTGAGATGCAGCCAGAATGGAGCCAGGGTTACTTCCAGCAGAATAGTATCCCAGATATATGCCTTGCTAGCCTTCTAAGAGGCCTGAGAACATAGGTGACTACTCATATTCTCATAGTCTGCATCAAGGAGAGGCAGGAAATAGTGTGGGATGATGATGGGGTGATTTGGGGCACTGCTCAATTGTTTCCCTTGCTGCCCCATGGATTTGCTTCGCTACCCAACTGATTCCCCTTCTGTCCTCCAGCTTATGGACCTCCATGTGATGAGGTCCTAAGATGCTTTAGTGACAGTTCAGTTCTTTAGAAAGCTAAATCAATAGATTCAAAGTGCATCTACAGTGTAGAATTAATGAATTGTACACCACTTTGACTACCATAATTCAATGCGATGGCATCCTTGGATACCATCACTCTTTGGCAGAAAAGGCCTTGGATAATTACAACTTCCAGGATTCCACAGCATTGAGCCATGACAATTAAAGTGGCATCAAATGGCAGTGCAGATGCACACTCAGTCTATGATTAGTATTTTGAGAAGAAGAAAAAGGAAACCATTGTCACTATTAACAGTTTTATTGTGGCATAAGTTTTTGTGGGCTCAATATGCCCTTTAACATGATTGTCCTTCTAAGGCCCCTTCCACACAGTTGTAAAAAAATCCACATTTAACTGGATATATGGCAGTGTGGACTTAGATAATCCAGTTCAAAGCAGATAGTATGGATTATCTGCCTTGATATTCTGGGTTATGTGGCTGTGTTGAAGGGCCCTAAGATGCATGTTTGTTAGCTGAAAATTATCTTGCCTTAGTGTGAGCTTGGTCATGACTCAATTGACCTTAAGGCTTTGTCACTTGTAAGAAGCAGGACTTTCTCACCCTCCTCTCCTCCTTCAGAAAAACAGATGGGATTTCCCCTTTTCTCAAAAAACTTGAAAATGTGAACACACATTCAGCGTTAAAAAATCACATGGCGGCAGTGAGGCAGGATAATTTCTGCAGTGAGGAGGTGCAACTTGACGAAGCCTGATTTTAACATCCCCAGTGGCCACCTTCTGTTTTGTGCACTTAAAGCTTTTATCACATTTGATTTAGTTCGAATCAGGGAATAATATGCACTACTCAGAGGGCTGTCCCCTCTTGGATGTGCTCTTCAGCATTAATACTTCCTGCCTTTAAACATCACTTATCTGCAACTATGAGGGTTCATTCTTCCAGTTTCAATCAACAATGAAGACTTCCTTTTCCCACTTTGGGCTTGATGAAAAAAAGGTGATGTCTTGCAAAAATAAAATGAGCTACTTACTAAAGTGCATATAGTAGAATTCAAAATTTATGATTTTGGGGGGCATTTCAAAGGTTAAACAGGATTGCAGTGATTTTTTTTAAATTGTAGTTTTTTATTGTAGGTTTGGGTGCAAAATTTAAAAAATACAGCAAAAATGTAATACAACAAACAGTTATTTCACAATTTCAATATTTTAATTAATTCAGTTGCTACTCAGTTTTTATTAAGGGCAAGTCTACATTGCCACTAAATCCTGTCCCAGTCCAGAGCATGGCAAGCTTTGGAGGCAGTCAAATGCACCTTACTGACTGACTGTATGTCTCATTGGTGTCCAGATTGTCCAACAAGGCTGAGAGTGAACCCTGGATCATCACTTGTCTTCCATGTCTCCACTGCCACTCCTAGCCAGCCATGTAGCTGTGTGCAAACTGCTGGCTGTTGTGGGCACCATGTTCTGACATCATTAGAGGTGCACACTGACTAACAAGGAGGAGGAAGCTCTGATGTCAGAATGGGGTACCCAGGTTGACCCAGGAACTCACTTCTGGGAGCAGCAGCAGTGACACGGACCAATCCATCCTCTTTAATCATGTTGATGAGTGAAGGAAAAGCATCATGGCACCAATATCCCATTTGGACAATGAATTGCTTCAAATCAGACTGACCTAAAGCCAAAGGAAACTCTGGAGTTCCCAACACACTCCAAAGTGCCCTCAGAACTTGCCCCAAATGGGCCAAACTTGATTTATCCCTAAAAAACTTATGATACTCACCACAAATTGACAAACATCATTGGAAGAGCCAGACATGATTTTGAGGTGAAGTCTTAAGTTTTTTTACCTATATGAAATCAGTGTTGACACTGATGTTCAAGTGTGATTTCTTTGAGTGCTTTTGAACAGATTTTTATGTTTCATATCAGAACATTAAAGTGTTTTGAAAGCCTGTTGCAAGATTTTATCCCCTTCCATTCTGTTTTTACTCCCCAAAGAATTCCTACTCAGTCACAGCTTGTTGTTATTGTATGCCTTCAAGCATTATAAAATAAAAATGCCAAAGTAAGTTGTGAAAAGATGGAGCTAATCTGAGGCCATTCCTGGGTTTACAATGCAGAATTTCTATAAAACTAGCATATGCAAAAAAAATTATGACCTGAATTTTGCATCTACTCCAGATTGTATCCCAAATTGCCTTTAAGAAGTTCAAGATGGCAGAGAGTTACAATAATGCTTGCTGAAATTCTGTTATCTTATCTGAATATGGGGAAACTTTTTGCTAAAGCTATATAACCCTTCCAATGGCTGTTCTCTAAATAGTCACTAGGGTGGTGCAAAATTTTGGTTTAAAATCAGAACACGGAGCTGATTTGTTAAATTTGTGCATATGAAGGGAATTCTGAGGCATGCAGGAAAGACTGCGGGTGGTGCTAGATTAGAATATGAATAACTTACCCATTTTCCCCCGTAAAGTCCTGCTACCCTCTCTGCTGCTTTGGTTAAACCACACCAGGAATACTGTGTCCAATTCTGGGCACCACAATTGAAAAGCAATATTGACAAGCTGGAATGCGTCCAGAGAAGTGCCCAATGACTAACAAGGAGGAGGAGGCCTGGAGAACAAGGCCTATGAAGAGTGGCTTAAAGAGCTGGGCATGTTTAGCCTGAAGAAGAGAAGGCTGAGAGGAGACATGATAGCCATGTATAAGTATGTGAGAGGAAGTCATAGGGAGGAGGGTGCAAGCTTGTTTTCTGCTGCCCTGGAGACCAGTACGTGGAACAATTGCTTCAAACTACAAGAAAGGAGATTCCATCTGAACATTAGGAAGAACTTCCTGACTGTGAGAGCTGTTCACAAGTGGAACACTCTGCCCCGGAGTGTGGTGGAGGCTCCTTCATTTGAGGCTTTTAAACAGAGGCTGGACAGCCATCTGTTGGGGTGCTTTGAATGCGATTTTCCTGCTTCTTGGCAGAGGGTTGGACTGGATGGCCCATTAGGTCTCTTCCAACTCGATGATCCCATGATCCTATGATTTAGCTCTGCTGCTAATCTTCAACATTATTAATCTTAGAGGTCTTCTATTTTTTATTCCATAACTCATACCATCCCAATTTCCTTTTGTCTGTCTCATGCCACCTTCTGATGTTGATATTCCAAAATGTTTGATTCTGAAATGTAACCATTTTCACTTGAAGGAACATAACCACAACATTTATTGTTCATTTTAATGCTATTAATTCCCATTTATTATGCCTTTTCTCAAAGGATGGGAGTTAAGGTGGCTTCTCACACCTAATGCAAATGCACACAAAAGTGAGTCCCAATTTCCATTACATGCAGGGCCAGCTAATCACATCTCAACAAAGGATTCCTCCAGGCAGTAAGAAGCCAGACCTTGAAACTACTAGACCATTAAACACTAATCAAGGTGGCAATTGCAACATTCACACCTACCTCAAACAGACAAGAGTTCTTTCTCCCACCCTGGACATTCCACAGATACATAAACCTCACTTGCCTCGTTTCCAACAGACCTCACAACCTCTGAGGATGCTTGCCATAGATGCAGATGAAATGTCAGGAGAGAATGCTTCTGGAACATGGCCATACAGTCTGGAAAACTCACAACAACCCCATTTGTAAAACTACTTGTAAAATCTTCTCTACCCAAGAATGCTGGTGTCTCACCAAACCTCAATGATTGTATAACATTAAGCCATAATGATTATAGTGGTGTCAAACTGCATTAATTATCAGTATAAATGCACCCATAATCCAATGCTCAAACCGCTATGCCATACTACCTCTGAAGAGTTGCCTTGTCGGGAGTTGTAGGATTTGAGGGGACCACCACTGGGATAGGGCATATCTTTTAGGAACTAAAATAATGAAGCCAACCAGTTCCTTGCTGAATTTTAAACCAAGTGCAAGTAAGGAGTCTCAAAGGCTGGGGTGAATGTGTGTGTGCGCGCATTTGGAACATCCTTTCAAAAAAGGCAACAGCAAAGACTGAGAACACAACTCAGGCTGTCAGATGATAATGGCACACGTCCCACCCTCCGGGTTGAAAGCAGCAAAATGCTTTGTTACTTAATTGCTGGATTCTGAACTATGATGGGACCTTAACTACCCCTCCTATGACAATGTGCTTTCATCTGCAAAACCTCAGAAGACCTTTCATCAAAGGTGCTTTGAAAATGCTAGCAGACATTTATCTTTCCATTGGCTGGCAGTGAGCAGGCTGGGTTTTATGTCTCCAAACAGTTTTGGCATTGAAGTAGATCTTTTGGAGGAGGTAAAAGTGCCTTCTGACACCCAACTCCACCTTAGATACATCTTCTGCTCTTTTCTGTAGTTCAGTCAGCAGACACAAGGATGAACCTTTTGTAGAGCTACAATGAATCTACTCACCTCAAATTCTCAACATTCTCTGAAAATATTCCTGACTTGTGAAAACTACTAGTCTTAATAATAATAAAAACAATAATGACACTATTTATATTCCGCCCTTCTCACCCCGAAGGGGACTCAGGACGGATCACAAGTACACATACACGGCAAACATTGAATGCCACTTGTATAGATGTACACAATACACAGACAGAACAGAAGGAGGTTTTTGTGTTGTGCCACAGGGTGTGCTGTCCTTCCATCCTCTATGACAGGGCTGTCCAACTTCTACCAGACCTTGGGCCGGAATTCTGGTCACTGATCACCTGGGGGGCCAAGCCCTGGCTCCGCCCCTCCCCTCCCTGGCTCCACCCCCTCCCCGGCTCCGCCCCCTCCCCCGCATTGAATAAATATACAATTAAATATTATATTATTTAAATAAGGCAAGAGGGAGGGATGGATGGAACACAAGAAGGGCATTAATATGCAATTACATATATTATTTAAATAAGGGGAGAGGGAGGGATGGATGGAACACATGAGGGGCATAAATATACAGAATATCAAGGCAGAAAATCCCACAATCTCTGCTTTGAACTGGAATATATGACTGGCCACATTGATCAGCATTGAATGGCCTTGCAGTTGAAAGGTCTGTGTGCTTTCATTCTGCCAGTTTACCCCTGGCTGATTCCATTCAGTGCAAGTCATCAAAGTAAACTTAGGTAATTGCAAAGAATGTAAATAATTCTGGGGGGAGGAAAAGGAGGCGGAAAGGGGGTGGGAGGCCTTTCCTTGAGCTCCCTCTCATTCAATTCCCCCCTCCCTCCTTTTCTCCTCCTCCCCTCTCCTATGGCTGGCTGGTTCTCTCCTTCTCATTAAAGAGACAGTAAATGAAATGCAAATGAAGGGATCAGAAAGGAAGGGGCTTGTGTGTGTGTGTGTGTGTGTGTGTCTGAGAGAGCCAGAGAGATCTTCCCTTTGCGCTGGGGAGAGGTGTGCCCAGGGCAGGTCCCCCTCCTCTCTCTCTCTCTCTCTCTCTCTCTCTCACTCACTCACTCACTCACTCACAAACTCAGGCACACTCCCTCCCTCCCAAACCCCTTTTGCTTCCCTGGCGCTGAGGTCCTGAGCGCCTCCCAGATGGAGCAGCAGCAATCCTGAGGAGGAGGAAGCGGAGCTGCCGAAGGGGAAGGCCATGCGGCTGGGTCGCTCTTTCTGTTTGCTGCCAAGGGGGCGGGGCCCGAGAGACGTCACTCCCTCCCATTGGCCCCCTCCCTCAGGAGAAGAGGGAAAGCCAAGGGGCGGGACCAAAAATAATAATAAAAATAATATTTTGTAATTGAAAAAAATATTTTAAAAATATTTTTAAAAATATATTATTTATTGCAGGAGGGTAAGGGGCCATAGCCAAGGGGCTAGGGGGCCGTGTACGGCCCCCGGGCCGCCTGTTGGACAGGCCTGCTCTATGACAAAGAGCTGTCAGGACTTCCTCATTCCAGCATTTTCTGATCTTCTTTTTTTTTATGGCATTGTAAAATACCTCCCCCGTTTTTAGCGGTACCTAATTTCTCTAATTACAGCTAAAGCTGTTTTCAAACTGCTTAGGTAAACAGTGGGCAGGGCTGACAGTTGGCTGCCCACACCAACCTGGGGTTCGAGCTTGCAACCTTTCAGTTGATAGATCTTTTAGCTGCTGCTGATTTAACAGCTGTGCTAAACCTAGACTTCTTTGGATCTGTAAATATTCTCAAAATATTGAGTGGCATGTGATGGCATAACTATGGTAATACAACCAACCAAAATTGATTTAACTTCTATTGTTGCTCTGTACGTTCAATTCATTTCTGATATGGTAACCTTAAGATGAACCTATAACAGGGTTGATGTGGCAAGAAAGAATGGGTTGCTATTACCTTCTTCTGAATATGAGAGTGTGTGATTTTCCCAAGGTCATCTGATAGATTTTCATGGCTAAGCAAGTATTCAAATCCTGGTCTCCAGAACCATAGCCCAATGTCCACACCATTCTAGTTTTCATTTAACCTTTAGTTTTCTCAGTTCATGATCAAATTTTGGAAATATTACTTTTTGAACTACAGTTCCAGAATCCCCCACCTTGGTTATCAGCAGTTTTTGACAGCACATCTATAGCCCTGGAATATCTAAAGTAGCTATTAGGTATGTGCAATCCATTTTAAAAATGGTTCTAAACTGTGTTCAAAAGTAGCAGGCTCTTGCACTTCATTTCTAAAGCTCCTTCCGAATTTTGGGGGTTAAAATTTCAGAACTCTAACGAAACTTGCGAATCTCCATAAGTACTTTGTTAATGGCAGACACAATAGCACAATAGGGAAAACATCACTGGCAGTGGGAAACTTTAGTGGCTTCTCTCTCCTTTTCCTGATAAAACTTGCTACACTGGTAGAACACATTTACCACTGTTAGCACACTAAATTTCCAAATGTTTGATTCATCCACAAATTTTTGGCAAATTTTCAAAGATTTTTTTTAAATTTTTTAAAAAATAAGAAAATCTGTTCCTGGTATGAAAGTATTATTTCCTGTTTCACTCTGTGGCCTTTACTTTGAAAGTGGTTGTTCTACTCCAGAAACTTTGTTTGTGTGGCACAAAATGTGTTAAATTTGTGGAGAACATTAATCATAGTACAGACAGACACCATCAAGGGACATCTAGACTGACCCCGCCCCCTTTTCTGGGCAGAAAGGTGAGGTCCAAACTCTCCTGACATCCATTTGCTTCTTTTACTGAGTTGAAGGGGACCCTCAAGACACATCCATATAGGTCATTACCTTTTTACAGCCCAGCACAGAGATTGGCTTAGAGCAAATCAATTATCCCTCCCAAAAGTGACAGCAGCAATCCCTTGGAAATCTGTCTATATGACACACAATTAACCACATAACTTCAGCTTAGCACAGATTTATACTATTACTTACTTTCAGTTCCCTTTGCAGATTCAATCATTTTATTTTATCATTACTGACTCTAAATGGCTGGCTGACTGCCCCCCCCCCCCCAGTGCCTTGCCAGAGTAAAAGAAAAAGCATTGGTTTATGTTCTTTTGGCTTTGCAAAAGTTGCTTAATGCTTGCTTACTTTAGGCCTCTTTGCAGATTCAATCATTTTATCTATTTAGACCAGGGGTGCTCATACTTTTTCAGCATGCGAGCTACTTATAAAACAACCAAGTCAAAATGATCTACCTACCCACTACAAAAATGTGAAACATATAACACAATATCTGCTTTGAACTGGGTTTTCTGAGTTCACACTGCCATATAATCTGATTCAAAGCAGATAACATGGGATTTTATTCAACTGTATGGAAAGAACCTCAGATAACCCAGGGCTGGCAGCACTTGGGCGGTGGTGGGAGCCTGCGGAGCGGGACTGAGCCTTCCTCCCGCCCTGCCTGTGATCTACCAGGACGCCCTACACGATCTACCAGTAGATCGTGATCTACCTAATGAGCACCCCTGATTTAGACAAACTCTAAATGGTGATTGCTGCAGCCACCTATTAGGAGCCCCCAGTGGTGCAGGGGGTTAAAAACCTGTGCTGGCAAGACTAAAGACTGACAGGTCACAGGTTCTAATCTAGGGAGAATGTGGATGAGCTCCCTCTATCAGCTCCAGCTCCTCATGCAGGGACATGAGAGAAGCATCCCAAAAGGATGATAAAACATCAAAAACATCTGGTCATCTCCTAGACAACATCCTTGCAGACGGCCAATTCACTCACACCAGAAGCAACTTGCAGTTTCTCAAGTTGCTCCTGACAGAACAACAACAACAGGCCACCTATTTGGATCCTTCAGCCATTATTGGGCTCCTGAGCAGCTTTGTATTCTGGGAAATGTAGTTTTGCAATCTCTAACATTGGGGGCCTGACCTTCCCAAACTACAGTTAAAGAGGCTGTGATTAGCCATGCCCACAGTACCTCCCTTAAGGCAGTGCAGCAAATATGGGGCCAAAGGAATGAGATTTTAAAAGCAATTAAAGTTAGGTTTTGCCAAAGTTGCTTAATGGTTAGTGAAAATTAAACTGATCTTGGGGGACATCCAAACTTTACTGAATCATAGTAATCACCTTCAAAGCATCCCCCAACAGATGGCCATCCAGCTTCTGCTTAAAAGCCTCCAAAGAAGGAGCTTCCACCATAAATAATGGTGAGTTACAGGTAAATAAATTAAACATCTAATGAGAGACTCTGGAATCTCAGTGAACAAAGCAATCTGAGAGCAGTAAAACAAGCATTCAATCCAAAACCAACACGAAACCTCAGAGAAACTTAAAAGAGATAAAAGTGAAAAATAGGGAAGTTGGAGAAGGCTGTGAAAGCTGGAAAGTCTTTAATGCTAAAATGATAACAGGGTGAGTGCCAGACATTCAGCAGGCTCTGCTTTGAGTCAGGCAGGAAATTTTGGCAGGAAATATGACATGTAATGTTCACACAGTCCAAGGATAAGAATTGCACAGCCTGTAGCTGCATCTCAGCTAGAAGGTACAACTCCTGGTGCTCTCAAAATCGCCCTTAAAAGCCTGGCATTCCGCCATTTTTTCAGCCAAAATGTTGATTTTTGACCAACACACATTTCAAGCATGAACTAAATCAATTGCTTAGCAATATCACATTGTGTCGAGGTGTCTTCCAAGAAAATAGTCACCTTCCTAACTGAGTCCACAAAATAACATTTCATTTCCAGTTACCAAAATGACAACTCCAATGGTGGAACTATGGTCCACTATAGAGAGAGAGACCAAAAATCTAACTGTATGGCCCTCCAGGTTGCATTGTAGTAGGTAATACTTCTGTCATTTGCTCTTCTCCACACTCGCATGCCATGAACTCCACTTTGTAGCCCCATTTCTTAAGGTTAGCTCTGTATCTCATGGTGCCAGAACACAGCCTCTTCAGCATATTCCAGATCACCCAGTATTCTATGTGCCCAAGAGGGAGTCTCTCATCTGGTTTCAGCCACTGATTGAGGTTCTGGGTTTTCACCTGCCACTTTTGGACTTGTGCTTGCTGAGGTGTTCCTGCGAGTATCTCTGCAGACCTTAGAAAGCCACTTCTTGATTTAAATGTTGAATTCAAAGGAATGTTTATCATCTACCCATATTCCTATCAGTCATCTATCTCATCTCTCTCTCTCTCTCTCTCTCTCTCTCTCTCTCTCTCTCTCTCTCTCTCTGCCCTAAAATATCATTATCTGCTGAAACCAGATTGCATTCTATGATAATTGTACTCATCCAGACTATCTTGGTCAATTATTGTACAATGGAGGGAGGTATAGCCAAAGCTTGGCATTCTTTACTAATGGAAAGTATGAAGGACCCCTAAATTCATAGCAATTTCCAGGAATTAACTCAGTGGACTATGGCCACAGCCATGCAGCTCTCTGAAAAGGATAATTTAGCAATAAATAAATGCCTGCTAAGCTCTCAATGCCTGCTGGGAGAAGTTGTTATTGGTAGCCCATGGAAACAATTAGAGGCCAGTTCCTCATAGATATAATTGAAAAGCATCCATCGTCATTAACTGGTGTGATGTGTCTTTATTATCTCTCTTCTTACATAAGTAAATGGAACATGCGATGAAATGTGTGCTTTTGTGCTTTTACGCTATGAATAGAAAAGAATTTTGTGGGATTCTCACCCAAAATAGCCTTCTTACATCTCCCAAAACTAATTCCAAGAAGAAACACACACCCTGCTTGGAGAATTTGCAGCTTTGGGAGTCATTTTGGAGAAATCAAGTGTACACAGAAGAATGCAGACATATAAAAATGTGCTCAGCTCAAACATGTAAAATTGAAATATGATCCATAAGAACATTTAAGTCAATGGAGAATACATATATCACAAAAAAAATGTAAATAAAGTATTTATTAGGAAAATGCCTTAAAATGAATGAACTGTGAGGTCAGAACAAATAAAAGTCTGCTGCCTGATACAAAACAAAGACAGGGGAAAAACTGAGCAATAAAAGTGAGAATATCAGGGTTTCATTATTCAGTTTCAAATGCTTAAATACGAGGGGCATTCATTAAAGATTTTCCCTGACCCACTTCCTATGGACTGAGAGCAATGAAACTTGGCACAGTTATGAGTCCTTCTCTCCATAGATGCCACCTGGGGACATATACTTCTCTCATCTTTTTAAGCAACTGTAAACACCTCATTTGCAGATGTCGACAGGTTGCTCCAAAAGCCAGGTTGTGACTCAGAGTCTCATCATCTGAGAAATTCTTGCCCTTCAAAAATAACATCATTGTTGGAAGAGGTGGAAGTGCGAGGTTGGGTTAATAAGGTGGATGCGGTAGAACATCAAAGCCACAGGAGCATGTTTCCATTTGGGCAACATGTGAGTTGTGAACTGGAGCATTGTCTTGCAGAAAGCAGACATCTTTGGTGAGAATGCCACATTGCTTGGTTTTGATGGCCTCCCATAATTTCTGCAGCAGTGAAGCCTAGTATGCTCCAGTGATCATGGTACTCTTTGCTATGAAATCCATCAATACTACTCTGTGCTGGTCCCAAAATACTGTGAGCACGACCTTCCTGGCTGATTGTTGGGCATGTGCCTTCTTTGGAGGCAGTGTGTCATGATGATTCCATTGCACTGACTGCACTTTAGCCTTAGGATCATAGTAATGGCCCAGCTTTCATCAAGTGTGATCTATCTGTTGGAAAAGTCATCCTGGTTTCCATGACACATCATTGTCAATAGAGCCTGAGAGCATTCAACTTGTTCCTGCTTCTGGAAAAGTGTGAGCATTCGGAGGATCTAGCGAGCGGATACCTTATGCATGTAAAGATGGTCTTGGATGATTTTTTCCACAGACCCCACACTAAGGGGTTAAGACCACACTGTTCAGATTGGCCTTTGATCAGGCACACTAGCTGAGGTGGCTGCTTATTACAGTCCCTTAATATATCTGTGCCCGGGTGCCCGTGGAAATGTTTAATGTTCCCTTGAAAAACCTCATGATGTGACTTGAAATTGTTTTAAATGTTTTATTGTTACTGTACGGCTGCATGGCTATCACATGCAGCTTGTTTTTATATGTTGTGACCCGCCCCGAGCCTGCAGGGAGGAGCGGAAAACAAGATCAAATAATAAATAAATAAATAATCTTGAAATTTTGTGGCTAGGGGGCGAATTGTTACGTAGTGATTTCACAAAATGGTGACCTCCACTTGCTGGATGGTGTGTTCATCAATAGCAGAGTGGGGACGCCCTGGAATTGGAGCTGTTTGCACCAAAGTCTGACCACATTTGAATTGATGATGCTAGTTCTTGACTCCATCATACGATGGGGAATCGTCACCATAAACCTCTTTAATCTCATCAAATATTTCCTTTGGTGTGTGGCCTTTCAAGGAAAGGAACTTGATGACCGCTCTGTATTCCACTGAGACCATGATCAAGCCTCACACCACTTCAGCACCTGTAAAATCAAGATCGTTGTCAGTTCTGAGTTGTAAATTGGCACGTAACTTATAGAGATTTATATAATTTCACATGTATAGTTTCAGCATCCTGTGATAAGAAGTGGGTCGGGGAATCTTTAATGAACACCCCTCGTATCAGTGTGTCACAGACAAGACTGCATTGAAATGGAATTATTATTTTGGAAGTTGGCACGTTTTTTTAAAAAAAAGTTTTCAGAATTTTTCAGCATGTTTTGCAAGCAGTATTTCCCTTCCTTGATTCAGTGTCATTCTCTATTCCCAGATGTCTTTCCACTCTGTAACACCCCCCCCCAAACAAACAAACCAGGGATCATCTAATAGCAATCATAAAAAACATAAACAATAATAATATCCTGCTTTCCCCTCCTAAATGCATTTATGTCACAGTAAAGCATAACTAATGAGATTAAGTTGTGATGATGTCAACACAAACAAATAGTTTCATGGCCTTTTAATGATGAAGAGTGAAATGATGAGTTTATTTTGGTCCTATATTTAACCCATTATAATATGATGTCAGCAATGAGACACATGTCATGGGAGGTGAAAATGCTTATCTATAACCGATGCCACAAATTCAAAGTGTCACTTTTTGTTGCAAAAATCCCAGGAACTTAAAAAAAAACACCCAAAAATCCCCTTGCTCCCAGTAATCTTCACTTCGGTTTATTTTTCCAAAATGGGGTGGATTTTTTTTCTTTTGGATTTGCTTCTAAAAAGAAAGATCAAAAAGGGGAGTGTGCTTTTGCACAGGTGAGAAGTATGTCTCTGCCATTAAAAGGGATTCATTTTCACAGGAACATGATCCATGAAGGTAAGAGATGAAAAAGATTGCTCTACGTTGTCTTACGACTCTTGTTCTCTGGAGTCTTTTACAATTAATTTGGGAAGAACAGAGTTTGAGGTGTTGCAAATGGCAGCAATAAATAACATTCCAATCTGAACATTAGCATCGGGACCAGAGATGTGAGCAAAGATCATGCCTCGGCTACTGAACAGTGCTGTGCACCTAATTAAAACCGGGGAGCACTTTCCCCCAGCGTCAACAGAAGAAAATTGGCTGGTAGGTGGATGAATTTCTTCACCCTGCTTATATCACACACATAATGTAATTATGTCCTGACTTGTTCTCACCTCTGATTCCCCCACACCCATTGTTTAAAGGGGGGGGGGACTAAGTCAGATTTTGCATTGAAAATTCACCACTTTTCTGCTGATCCCTGCTAAGCAAGGTATTTTTCTCCAGAGGTTTATTATCTTTAATAGCACTCTCATTATATAAGGCAATCAATTACATCTGCATCGTTTTAAAAGTCCACTGAGGTTGCTAAAATAATTCTGGAGGCCGCAGAAAAGAAATAGGACAATCATTGAATGATTAAAGGATAACTCTTTCAGTGATTGGGTACAATATTTCCCAGATCATTCATGCCTATGACTATCTATCTATCTATCTATCATCTATCTATCTATCTATCTATCTATCTATCTATCAACTAGCTATCTATCCAGCTATTTATCTATCCCCAAAACCCTAAGGACCCTGAAGGCAGAAGATTCCACCTGCTCTTGCAAGTTAAGTAGGGTCAGCCCTGGTTAATACCAACCAGGGATCAATACCAATGAACCCCACTGCTGTAGGCTTTCAGAGGAAGGAACTGGCAAAACTACTTCCAACTATTCCTTGTCTAAGAAAACCCTTTGGAATTACTTACTTAGGTGATCCCTCATAGCCCAAAGATGATGGTCCTTCAAGTGTAGTGTCTTGGTGGGTCTGTAGGTGGCTGTCCTTTTCTTGATCCGCATATTCTCCCACAGTAAGGACATTGGCTTCCAGGTGAAAGGTAGTCCCGATCAGGGTTGGCTTGATCTGCCTTCCTCTTGGCATGTTTCTCCCTTATGCCCTCCATTCATGCCTCTTTGAATTCTGTAACACTGCTGGCCACAACTGACCTCCAGTTAGCCAGGGCTTCCCAGTTCTTGGTATCTATGTCACAGTTTTTAAGGTTGGCTTTAAGCCCATCTTTAAATCTCTCACTTGTTAGGCGATGGGTGACTTGAAGGCATATATACACGGAAATAAAAGCAGTGTTATGTCACAGCAAGTCTACTTCTCATTTTGAAAAACCTGTATTTCTTACTGATAAACAATGCAAGGGAAATGTAATCTGTTTAAGAGATGAATTGCCACCTCTGATAGCTTCCAAGAGAGGCAATTCGCCTTATTTTTTGACAGAAAAAGGTGGTCTATTTATTTTATTGATTCTTATTTATTAAAATATTTATGTCCTGCCTTCTATCACGCAAGCTCAGGAGGGGCATACAGTTAGAACAATACAACCAGTTTGAAACAATTCCTGATGGAAACAACAAAATATTCAACAGTAAAAAAAGAATATAATAACAACTTAAAACATATACACGGATTCTTTAAACTCCAGATCTTACACTTTTGTGAGTGTTAAGGGTGCAGGGAACCTGCAAAAGTTGAAGAACCATGAATTAAAAATGTTTTCTTTTATCCAAGATAGCTCCTCTCTAAGTTCTCCAGATTAATTATACAGAATTGTACTGGGGGAGGGATTCCTAGAGAAGTGTTATCTCTAAGTGCTTTGTAGGAAATTGACAATAAGTCATACCGCAGAACCTAGATATTCCTAGAGAAAACATATTACATTTGCTCTAAAAAATGAACTGGATATAAAGTACAGCTACTGGTGTTAGTGGTAGATCAGAAGGAGAAGAAGCAACCACCAGAATTGCTTTAGCTGTCCTGTGTGCTGAAGATTTGCTTCATTTGAACCATGTCATTAGGTTGAAGGAGTGCAAAGTCATCCACTCACTATGTAGATAGGTGTGGAATAGAAGCCATCTACTGAACATAGTAGCATCATAGGACCTCTTCACACTGGTTTTTTTATGGCCCCCATTTACTCTACGGGACAAGGCCTACCAAGCACCATCAAATGATGCTAGCTTGGCCTCACCTCCATTCCTTCTAAAGTGGAGAGGAAACATCCCAAGACACTTCATCTGCCACAATGGAAAGTGTTTGTAGGGTAGCTACAATGGAACTACCCACATTTTCCTCTCCTTTTCCCCATATGATGAGAGAAAGGGCAATGGGGCAACACACATTGCCACTTTTTCACCCATCTGAGGGGGACAGGGTGCCAATGGGAAAAAGGCAATTCCAAAAGGGTCAATAAAATAGAAAATACAAATTAGCAGTAATCAAAAAATGACAAGGAACATAAAGCCAAAGAAACCAGAATCCACAGCAGTACTTCAGACATAAATGCATGAACATGAAAACAGGAACTTTTCCAAGGTGAACTCTTCAAGGAAATACAGAAATAGACCAGAACAGGAAACTTGAGAATACTTAAACCAAGAACTTGAGAGCAGACACAGGAGAACAATCTCCATTAGCAACACTGCCCCTCTGAAAGGCCTGGAAACAACTCAATAATCTAAGCCCTTCAAAACACTCATGACATCATGCCTCACACACCTTGATCTTCTCTTAACCTTATATTTGAGTCTCTGAGATAATCTCATTTGTTTACTTTTAACACCCTGTGTTCTTAGGTCTAATCTAAGTTCCCTTGAAACCTCCCCATCAGCCCAAAGTAATTTCATTTTCTCCTGTTGCCTGGGAACAAACTGAAGAATCCCAAACATCAGTTTCATCTGCCAGGACTTTCCTCCGATCACTCACGTATTCTTCACTTTGAAACTCATCATTTCCAGCTGAGTCATCCCCTGAACAGTCAGAAAAATCCTCTGATGCTTGCCAGGTTACAACACTAATGGGGGAAGGAGGGAGGACATGTAGGACACCACAAGACACCTTGCACTCCTGCCCTTTCCCCGGCGACTGCAGGTGAAGCAGCACAGCCTCAGGGGCCATGCAAAGAGGTCCTTAGTCACTTGGCCAGATGCTTCTGGACAGTTCAGTTCAATGCCCAGTACTCATTGGGGTTACATTACCAGACTTAGATATGGAAAACTGTAGGCTGTATTGAAATGAAGCAAATATGGGCCAGGAATACTACAGAGTCATGCTGGAGGACTTAGAAAATGCCCAAAGGGAACATAATTTGTTGGACATGAAAAAAAACAAAACTGTGGATAATCAGTCCTGTAGAAACAGTGGTTATACTGAACAGTCCCAAACATAATTTTCCTAAGTTCTGGGTCTGATTTTGTGTAAGGCCATTTTTCTCAATTATGTTTTCCTTCATAATACCCATATGAATTCCTCTAATGTCCTTGAGGGCATTTACTAGTTTTTCTGAGGGAACCTGAACATCAATTTTATTGTTGTCATTGTCATCATCACCCAGAACAGGAATATAACCAAAAGTTTTTATTCCCACTTCATGCCAAGTTCAAGGTTGTCTTTCAGGTGGCTGGTGGCATGGTGTTTGCTTCCCTATTAAGCAGTGACTTGAAATCAATTATAGTCACATTGGATGAACTCCAAAGATGCTGATTTAAGCAGCATTTTCAAGCTGGTTGCTCACTTCCCATCTCTATGTTCCATACTCCGCTAGATACAGATGGTTAAAAAAAAACCCAAAATCGACTTGAAGATTCACACTTCTGAAGACATTGGCATTGCTTCCATCCAGGGTTCATCTCCTGTGTCACCATCATTGTCCCAACCTAATCAAGGCTCTCTTTTCCTTTTCAGTCTTGTCATGAAAGGTCAGCATCTCAGGCAGCTAAGATGCTTTCTCTCATTAGCTTCTCCTGATTCTTGTCTTATCCCCCCCCCCCCTGTTTCTTTGACTATTGGGGGAAAGAAAGAAAGGAAAAATGATTAAAGCAATGCCTCATGGCCCTCATTGGAAGGAAATTTAGGGGTGGAGGTGGAAAGGGTGCATTGACCCCATTACTGCTTTAATTGATGATGTACAAAAAGAGTTACAACTATAAAACACACTAAGCAATTAACAACATTTTAAAAAACAATACATTCACAATCAATCACATGATCATGAAACATAGTCCAGGCCGCTCCAATAATCGTTACACATGAATCCATGCCTATTTTTGGCACAAGTTCTCCAAAGGCTTGGTCACAAAGACACATTTTCACTCTTTTACGGAAGGTTAGGAGGGAGGGGGCTGATCTAATGTCCCTGGGGAGGGAATCCAGAACAGAAGACGGGAGAGTGGGCTTAATAACAAAATACCTCCTCAAAAATGTACAGCATTTCAGCGGCAGCAGCATGACCCCGGCCAGATGCCCAAAGTAATAAAAGAACAAAAAGACACAGACCCATGTTATCTCTTCCAAAGAAGGCTTTCCTTCATAGTAAAACAATACAGTTGCACAATTTACAAAAACCAGGTTTCCACAACATGAACAAACAAATACATAGTAGCTTTATACACACAGTGGTTTCTGCCAATTACTTTCAATGTTTGATTCACACTTTTGTAATCCAAAATATTCAGTTATTCTCCCCCTTGTCGTGGGAGAGAGGCTTGCGTACCCTAATGAAGTTGTGAGCTACAGTATGCTGGCGGTGGCATAATAGCCACCGGTAAGGTCTCCTATGCCAGACAGGTCACAACCGAAGGGCCTGACAAAATGTGTCAATGGGCAGAATGGACTCTCTAGCCTTTTGGCAACCAAACTAGGAGAAGGAAAACTCTAAATTCAAACCCGGGCAGATGGTGGTCGTCTAACCCTGTAAGGTCAACCATCTAGAGAAGGAAACTCAAACCAAACCTACGACCTGAGGACCTCACTGCCACTGTCCCAGCTTGCTAGGCCCCAGCAGACGAACCTTTGGTTTAAAGGGTGAGGCCAGTTCTGTGCACGCTGCGCTCCACCAGAAAAATCCATTGCACAGGCTTGAAGGACACATCCAACTTCCAAATCATCAACGTGCTTGTAGAAAGTGTGGGATGAGTCTTTCCTGAATCTTCGTTTGCGAAGAAAAGCCAAGAAGACAGAAAGAGTTAATATTACTAAACATGTAAGGTTTAGGGTTATATAGAATTATGAGAATTGATTTAGCCATAACAGCACAAGAGGCTGACCTAGAAACTAAACATATATAACATTCAAAACATGCAACAGGTCTGTGACACCAATGTGGATCTGGGTGAGGGCTATCCTCCGTGGGGCCGGGAAAAAACCTGGAAGGGGACGGTATGGGCCAATCCCAAACCACCCACCCGGGAAAAGGCTTGGGCAGGCCCAACCACCCAGGAGGGGTAAATGCCCTTTCCTGGTCCCAAAATAAACAGAATGACGGGGGCAATGATCCCCAGATGTAAATGTCACCGGTCAGTAGGCAGTGTAAGAGAGCAGCATTAAAGATATACCTGTATAATAGTTAGGGATGGAAAGAATGTTCTGAAACCCCCAATAAGAAGAAACATAGATCAAAGAGAATCTTCATAGTTTAGGACTTATTCCACGAAAAATATGCATGTGGTTGTTTTGTTCAGAAAACACTTGTTTGAATAAGTAGCAGCAGTTTTCCTATAGAGAAATAATATTCCCTGTTCAGAAAACAATGTTTCCTGTTGAGAAAATATAATGTGTACATTGTTGTTTTTCTGTGCAGGAAATAATATTATAAAATTAGCTTTTCTTTTCTCCCCCCTAAATAATGTTTATTAAATTTTAGACATACATAAACTAAAATTGAAAATTTGAAATGGAAAAACAGCTTAGTCATACAAGTACACATAACAAAAAGAAAAACCATGATAAAATTAAATTTGATTTTCTGAACAGAAAATGGAACACTACTACATACTAATTTTGTGCAGAAAGAATCCAAACTAGGAATTAGATTTGAAAACGGAATGGTTTTGTAGACTTTTTTTTTTTGCAGCGGGAAGAAATTTGTAGGCTTTCTTGCATCAGGAAAAAAATGATAAAATTAATTTTAGCTATTATTATTATTATTAACACTTATGTTTTTCTCTCTCTCCAAAGTAAACTCAAAATATAAGTGAAGAGTTATATTCAAGAAAGGAAAAGGGAGAAGAAGAAGGAACTCAACAGTACTTTAATCTCATTTTACTATGTGCTTTCATGGATTTAGATGGAGCCCTTGATGACGCAATGGGTTAAATTATTGTGTCGGCAGGACTGCTGATTGACAGGACAGTGGTTCGAATCCTGGGAGAGCGAGCTGAGCTCTCTGTCAGCTCCAGCTCCCCATGCAGGGAGATGAGAGAAACCTCCCACAAGGTAAAACATCAAACGTCTGGGCGTCCTCTGGGCAACGTCCTTGCAGACGGCCAATTCTCTCACATCAGAAGTGATTTGCAGTTTCTCAATTCACTCCTGGCACAAATAAAGGAGTTCGATCCAATTCAGATTCACCAAGTGTGCATCTCTGCTGTAGAATGAATGGTTTGACATCACTTTCTCTGTTGTGTGTTGTGTCTCAATGCTGGGACTTGTAGTTTGGTGCGGCACTGGCACTCTTGGGCAGAGAAGGCTAAGACCATGTAAAACTATAACTCCCATGATTTCCTAGCATTGAACCTTGGCAGGTACAGTGTCAAACTGCATTTATTCTAAAGTGTAGATGCCCAATTATTGGACGCTCTATATTTTCATCTGAATGTTGTAGGAGCTGTTAAAGGCACTGAACTCTGCACCCAAAATAGAAGAGCCAAGTTAGAAATTGCATTCCTGTTTCACAGCTCAAAATATGCTGCTTGCTCAATTGTAACGGAGGAACCTTCTCCCTAGGATCTTAGGATAAACAGTTTCTGCTACTGGAAATGAAAAGCAGGGAGGCAGCATGTCAAGAACTATTAGGCAAGACACTGCTGGGAGGTGAACGCTGGATGCTGCTATGTGTTGTTACCTGTTCTCAAACCTCTTTAGGTGTTCTGGATCAGAAAATCCATCCTAATTTCTACCAATGAGAAGGGGAAAGCAGAAAAAGGAAGTTGTTATGAACATGACAGGCTTCAATTCATGGCTGTGCTCAGCTTAGCAAGCCATAAAATGACCTCATTGTAGTCCTGACTAGAGCAGACCCATTAAATTCATTATATTTATCTATGTGTCTACTCAACATTCAATAACTAATTGAATAATTGAGTAAATCTTTAAGCTGAATGCCTACCTAGGAATAATGAAAAAGGGGTGTAATTTTGAGCTCACGCAGAAGGATTTTAGTAACTAGAGCCTTTCCAAATTGAGGATCCAGAAGTGGGGCTTCTGAATTAAAGGTTGTTAAGTCGAGGCAAGAGCTGAGAACTCTGGCACAATTTTGTTTAAATGCCAATCGTAAAGAAGATTGATTTCACATGAAAAAAGGAAGAGAAAAGTAAAGACAGAAGACTCGCTTTGTCACTGCCCATCCAAATGAAAGGAAATATTTCTTTCCCAGAACACATTTAATCCAGACTTGGTCTGGTCCTTCATGTTTGTGTTCCTACAGCTAATAATAGTCTGTGCTTGTTCATGGCCCATGCAATCAATTTATGCCTTCATTGCAATGTGCCCTAGGTTATGATATATAACTGACAGTCCGACCAGGGGAACAGATATTTAGGACAGCTTAATGACTGATGCAGTTGAGTGAGAGATGGTGATGAGAGGAAAAATCCATACCTCAGAGCTGGTTTCATAGTAGGGGGCGATACTCAATCAGTGATTTCATGGGAGAAAGTCTGGCCTCTTTTCATATTTATTACTTCCAATAGAGCCAGGTTATGAAGACTCCCTGATTTATTCTTAAAAGAAGTCTCACTTTGTCATTAGGAACTGATGCTTCTAATGGGGACCAGCAGACAAAAAGTCTGGGATGATCACTTGCAAATGTCGCAGAAGTCAATTGACCTAGGAAAAGGTTTGCTCTATGCTTCTTTTTGAGAAAAACATTAGTTAGAGCAAAGTTGCCTTGAATTTTGATGTCAGTAGATGATCTTCTGGAAAAGAAAGAAGACCCAAATACAGTGCATCCATAATAATAATAATAATAATAATAAGAAGAAGAAGAAGAAGAATACGATATGAGGATTTAATTGTATTTTACTGCTGTTGTAAACCACCCCGAGCCCTCGGGGAGTGGCGGTCTATAAGCATGAAGTAATAAATAAATAAATATATTTAAACATAGAACTGCAAAGACTCTGGCACAGGCAAGTAAAGGTGGTCCCAATGGTGATCAGCACACTGGGTGCAATGCCTAAAGACCTTGGCCTGCACTTAAACACAATTGGCACTGAGAAAGCTACCATCTGCCAGCTGCAGAAGGCCACCCTACTCAGATCTGTGTGCATTATTCACTGATACACTTGGGAAGTGTCCGACGTGTGATCAAATACACAAGCCAGCATAGTGATCTTATTTGCTATTCCCTAATCTTGAAATAATAATAATATTATTAATAATAATACTTCATTTATAGACCACTCTATCTCCCCAAAGACAGTCAGGGTGGTTCACAAGAAATAACAAAAATGGCAAACATTCAATGCCAAAAACCAAATAAACATCACTTAAGGCAAAATATATAATAAAATATACTCTCTTGTTCTCAACAGCCCCACTTGAGACGGGGGTGCAACTGAGAGCAGGGCCTCCTCCATAGACCACAGTGCTCATGCTTGTTTGTACGTTGAGCTGCAGTTCTTCAATTAGTCTTGACCTGACCTTTTTAGGGCTTTATACATAAAATCCAGGAAGAGGATCAGCAGCCAGTGGAGCTGCCTCAACATGGGAGTTGTCCTCTCACGTTACGGCACTCCAGTTAGTAATCTGGCCACCAATCTCTGAACTCGTTGCAGATTCTGAACGATCTTCAAAGGCGGCCTCACATAGAGAGCAATACAGTAATATGGAATGCCAGCCAAAAAAATACTCATAAAATATCCCTGCTTGATTATTTGAAGAATTCACTTATCTGATGTGATATTTGTCCACTGTTGATCAAGAGATAGAAATCTTTCTCCTAGAAATAACATTTTGGAATCAAAAATATTGATTGCACTTTCTAGGGATTCATACAGACAGTACTTTTATCCCAGGAGCTTCTGCAGCAAACAGGAGGGTGGCCAGACACCTTTCCCTGTAAACGCAAAAGCAATATCTACAAAAGGCAAAAAATGGAAGATTTTCAGGTGCGGAAAATCATAATTTTGAGTTGAATATGCAGATCTTTGCATGTCTGTATGTCCCTGCAACTGGAAATCATGCGATTTTTAAAAAAATCTGGGCTTGTTTCTGGGTTTTAGATGTTTGTTTCTGATTGGTCAATTCCTAAAAAAAAGGTGACAGTTGAGTAGAAAGCAAAAACTTTGTTTGTATGCTCAAAACTTCATGAAATGTGTGGAGGGCACAATTTGTCTCACCAGGACAAAGAATGTAACTTTTGCAGTGATTTGCTGTAGTGATTTGCTGTAGTGATCCACGTATCGACGGAAGTCTTGTGGTGGCCATCTTGGGAGCCTCTAAATCTTCCTACAAAGCATCAAATCTGGACAACTGAGGCAGAAATTTTAGGACCAACAGATCTGTATGTGGATCTTTTCTGAAGTCCCAGGATTTTTATTTTTGCCCTTATTTAAAACCTGTGATTTAGTACTGTCTGGAAGCACCCTGGGAGACAAACTAGATCCCCATCCAACTTGTGGTAGGTTTATTGGTTTGTAGCTGAATATGTGGATAAAATTCCACTGATCATGTGAAACAGATGTGGGATAGAATTATTTGAGATCTGTTTCCTGTCCCGCAACAGAAAAGATTTCAAAGGTGGAAGTAGAACAAAGGTCCAAAGGAATAATGGTATGGTTGAGTCTTATGAATGCTATCCTGTTTGCTAACCATGATCTTGTCCAGTTTCCTTAGCTACTTTCAACAGAGGACTTCATCTTCTCAGTGGTCAGGGTTTTGCACCACTCAGCTATTCCCCATAAAGTGAGTGTAACATGTAGCTTGGCTCTATTTGGGTGTTTTAAGTAAGTAGCTAAGCTATCCACTGCACTCATTTTTAATTTGTCAGGCAAGGTTACAAAATAACAGTTCCTCTGGGCAATTGTTTTACAGGGAACCAGAAGTCATAATTCATACACATGACAAGAAAGAAATGGTCACAAAGGAGCCACAATTTGAAATACAATTGTAACAAGGTAGCAATAGTGCTATAAATCAAGTCCCCAAAGAGGTGCTGTCAGGTTGTTCATTAGATTAGGTACAACCATTTCATTCTTCTTAAAGCAAGGGCAGATTTAGTGCCTCCAAACTTTCCAATTTTTATTTCCATCAAGGAGAGCCTACACTGCAGCAGGTAGAAACGAGCCACTGTATGTGAATCGGTTTCTCACAGAACTTGTTTCACTTTACCTGTGTTATGGAAGGTAATAAAAGATCTTTATTACTGGGACATAACCTTCTACATCGTCTATACACCAAGAACAGTCATTCTCTTCTCCTGCCTTTCTATCCTTTAGAAGTGATCCTGTGAAACTGATTCAAGAACTTCTGCAAGAGTCTTATTTCCAAAGGTGGAAATACACAAACAGCTCCTCCAAACACTTAACTGAAGTGTGATTATGGGAGAAACTGCAGCTCAGCAGTAGAATACTAGTGTTTTTATGGGAGAAGTTCTTTAGTAAAGGAAGTTCTTGGTGGTAAAGGACAAGTCTTGCATTCTGAAGGCTCCAACTTCAATACCTAGGATCACCAGGTAAAAAGGATCAATTCAGAGGTGCAATGAATGGTATTCCTTGAAGATTGTAAAGAGCCACTGCCAACCAGAGAGGATAATATTGGACTAGATGGACAGATAGTCTGACAAGGCTTTGTCGCAAAGCCTTTCTATTTCTTTGCTGTGAAATAGCACCCTAATGTTGACACATTTGAAAATGAGACTTTTCCCGATTGCAACTCCACATATCCCTCATGGCTAGAAATCATTCTGGGGGAAATTATAGTTTTAAAAGTAACCTCTCTAAACTTGGACTGGAGTTAGTCATACAAATGGAAGATTGCTCATGATTCTCTATGGACCCAAAGTGGTGCAGTAGTTTTTCAATGCATTTCAGATCCCATGAAATGATTTTTCTGATATTCCATTTGACTGCATGCAGTCTTCTGTTTTATATACATTTCCCAGACTTTTGTCAGGTTTAAGTAGTGTAATTCCTCAAACCTCTATGAAATTCATGGGATCAACATAAATTGACAGGTGACTCTAATACATGTACACACATTCTGTACTGTTATATTTATTTATTTATTTGTTTGTTTATTCAATCTTGTATTCCGCTCCTCCCTGCAGGCTCGGGGCGGATCACAGCACATAAAATAGGCGGCATGTACCAACCATGCGGCCATACAATAAAAACATAAAACGCATCTCATTGCGAGGTACAGGATAAAATACATAGGCATTTCCTGGGCAGACATATCTAGTTGAAACATATACACAGAGTAAAGCTATAATACTAGCAGTATTGAAAACACAAAGTGGAAGCTAAAGAAAATATTGCTAATTCAATTTGGTGTGAAAATCACTTTTTTATATATATAAAATAAGTCTATAAGTCATATTAAAGATATAGTGCAAGGTGCACTTAGATAAATTTAAATATGTCATCAATATTCACAATAATCATTCAAATATACATGGTATGTATGTCATTTTCATTCATAGAATGCATATTATCACAATGAGTATTCACATCACAATCATATACATATAATAGAGCAAGGTACTAGCAACAAACTTAAAGAAACCATCTAATTAACCTGTAGTCCCACCTAAGGGTGAAGAATTCAACCCCAATTGTAGTATAGCAGTTGATCCAGAGTATCCTGAAATGTGGGTTATAGACTGCCTCTCCAAATTAGGGATAAACAAACAATGCCTTTCCAAAGATCCGTTTTGCTGTTAGTATACTGGTGTTTGTCCTCCACAAGGATAGCAGTAAATTGGTGGGTAGCAGGCTGAGGTTCCATAAATCAAATGGTGTTGTAAATCTCCACGCGGTTCACCTGACGGTTCTAGTGCAGAGCTCGAGACCGTTTCGGGGGGGGGGGGCTCCTGGGTTGTGGACGGAGCTCACGGCTTCATCAGAGGCTGCACCGGTGTAGGCTTGTACCCGCAGACAAAAGCATGCGTCAATGCATGGAAGGTATCTCACACATCGCACATCGCGAGCAGGCTTGACCAAGATTGATTCAATCTTAATCTGATACACTAGAAGATTGTAGCATATTCACTGGATCTGTATATGTTCCACTTTGTAGACATTTTGGTAGAGTCGATTCAGTACCTCACTGGTTTGTAAAAATCCCTTTTTTTCCTTTTGAAATTTTTTTAAGCCATGAAGGAGAGTTGAACATTTTTTAACACACGTGAAATGTCCACATTTGTTTTGAAATTGTGAAAGTGGAGTAACACATTTTCATAGATGTATATGGAGCATTGTAAATTGCTCATGGCTGCATACGTGCATTGAGTACTTCTAGTAGATTGTTCAGGTTCTTAATATTGCTATTGAACACAAGGAAATACATAACTCTGCCTATGAAAACTCAACATAGGGATTCAGACCTGATGTTGCATAAAGAAATAACTAGCACCCCTTTATGCAACCGTCTTGACAGGCTGTTCAACAACTATTTGGGAATTTCCACTTCTAGTTCCTTTAAACCACCATTAGCTGGTCACTTTCCTTGACATCTCTTCACCCTTCACCTTCTGGGATCTTCTTCATAAATATGTTAATGGAAGTTTACCCTCCATTGGCTTCCACTGGAATCCCTATTTATATTTAGAGAGCTCCTTCTTTTGAACATAGTGGGCTGGGGAATTAGAGAAAGCTTTCAGAAAGAGTGGTAGCATTTTTTGGGACTTAGATCTTTGTAAATGGCTTTACACACATGCAACATGACCCAAAATAGTTTAACAATGTCTGTATTCACACAGGGGCTGCCATGACATTACAAAGGCTGGAATCTGTTGTGCAATGTTGGACTGACTGATGCACCATGGCCCAGTGTACAATGGACTCCAAGGCAATTTGGGGAATTCACTGATGTACATTTGAAGACTGGCTAAGAAGTCCTGGAACATAACAGTGTGCACGTCAGAAGTGCTTAATGTACATCAGAAATGCCAGATGTCAGTTGGAGTACTCTTGCCAGTACAAAGATGTACAAATTCATAATTCACTAGCAGAGTTTCATTGAATTTCTGCAACATTGCTACAGATTAACAAAGTTATAAAATATAAACTATGATATAGGATGCGAATTGTGATATATAATCCACTCAATCAACCTTTTGAAGAAGCCAACTCCAGCTAGGGCTGAACTATACAATTATATTGACCACAAAGCTAGGTCCGTCACCATGGCAAAATCCAAGATTCGTGCATCTCATGTGGAATCCCTTGAACTCTTGATCGCTCTCGATCCATGTGAACCTTTGCTAAAGAGCAAATTATCTTGAGCAATGAAGACTGCAATGTCTTTTAAAAGGAAATGACAGCCCTGTCATGATGAAAAAAGCACTTGCCATCCTGCGAGTGACAATGCAAAGTCACATATTAGACAATTTTTTTACATTGAAGCAATCATGTTCAAGGCCTGGAGCATTTCCTGGGGACTGGAGACTGGCTACGGGAGTTGATGGCCTGAAGCAGAGTTTCGGGCTGTTAAGCAGGACAGTCATTAATTTCCCAGGAAATGGCTTAGTTGGAGGACTTCATTGCGGTTATCGGATAATAGCTTAAGACATGAAATTTAGAGATGTTTTCCCCCTACTTAATTTTGTTGGGAGGATGATGACAATATATTAGGAAATTATATATTAGATACAATGTTAACTTTAGCTAACCAAAGCATCTAAATAAGAGTGTTCAGGATGTGAAGTATGACCTTATTTATGGCACTGCTCAGATTATGAAACACAGCAGTTCATAAGATCCATTAAGATATTTATGATAAAGGTTTCAAAAGGTGAAGGATGAAGAGATTAAACCCCCTCTTTGCTAAATTTTTTGACTGGTTCACACTTACTAAATTATCTACTATGTGAATGTTTTTTTTTAATCTGAAGAACTGCAAAATTTAGATCTTTTTAAAAAATCCAAAAATGCAAAATACGCCAAAATTGCCCACATGCGTGGTTGTGATAGTGACAATGTTGCTTTCCGATGGTTCAGTGTATCCATACTTTGTTTCATGCACAGAAGTATTAAAGGTGTTTCACATAAAATTACATTCAAGCTATTTGATTAAAATGTACACAAATTATTTATTTCTTATCAAAAGCATTGCATAAATAAGTATAAAACTGATAAAATAGAGGGAGCACTACTGGCGAAATAATTTTAGACAAAAAAGTTTGTCTTTAGATTTAAAAAAAATCTTCCTTTGTGCATTAGGCAGGGCATTGTTGGCAATCATAAAGATGTGGAGTTGTTTGTTCTGCTCCACAATCACACAAGGTGGAGGATTCTTCTAGGTTGTGCCATTTTTCCATATTGTCTTTTGATCTGTCCACTCAGCTTCTGAGTCTGTTCAGGGACTTCCAAGTTGCCCATTCTTGGTTTGCCCCTGGAGGAAGACTCCTGGGGGGGGGGGGCATCCAGTTGAGATTCCTGGTTTAGCTGCCCTGAGGGATGCTCTTGCTGTTGCTAGGGGAACTTTAAGAGAAGTGGTGGGATTTATGTTTACTGGGAGGAGGCTGATAACCATACAGTGGGTGGCTTTCACAATGTTCAACCTTATTTCTCCTGCATTTAGCAGCAACTTCCCATCACACATGCGGGGGGCAATGTCAGCTAGCTTAAAGAGTCTATCAGCAGGTGTAGGTTCAAGACATCCAGTGATTATTCTGCATGTTTCATTCAGTGCTATATATTCACCTGCTTTGCATGGGCAGACTTGAGACAAACAGAGCAGGCATATTCAGCAGTTGAGTAAGACAAGGCCAGGGCTGATGTTCTTATTAATTTTGAGTCCGAACTCTATGCACTGCCAGTAAGTTTTCACAGGATGTTATTGCATGTAGCTACTTAGTGTTCATACAGTGTTTCCCAAATGTTAGTGTTCAATCAAAGGTGACACTGAGATATTTAGGGTGGGAACAGTATTCAAGCTCTTGGCCATCCCAGGTAACTTTCAATTTCCTGTTGACTTCATGGCTACGTAGGTGGAAAGCACACACTTGTGTCTTGGCAGGGTTAGGTTTCAGGTGGTTATCTTTCTAGTAGCTGGAGAAATCTTTCAGGGCACTAGTAAGTTGGTTTGCAACTGTTTCAAAATCTTTTGTTTGCGTTAGGCCAAGGTCATCAACATATCTATGTAAGTGGCAGCTGTGCTGATAGTCAGTGCAAGAACGGTGCCCTGGGGTAACCATAATTTTTATTTATTTTATTTATTATTTCAACTTATATACCACCACCATATTTAAATATTTCAAAGACTGCTACATTGAGAAGTTTGGAAGCTTGCTCTCTGTTGTTCCAGACTAGGACACAAACTATAGAAGAGATTTCATCTAATTTCCTCGTAGTAAGAGCTGTTTGACAGTGGAATATGCTGACTTGGATTTGGTTTTAACTCGCATATTCAATCAATTGTTTTAATTAATCGTTTTAATGTTTTAATGTATTTGTTGATTGTTTTATGATGATGATGGCACCGCATGGTGCTTGTTGTGAGGCTGCCCTGAGGTCTCCCCCCCCCCGGGTGTGTGTGTGTGTGAGAAGGGTGGGGTATAAATATAGGAAAGAAATAATAAATAAATTAGAAGTATCGAAAACCAAAGCCAAGTGGCATGTGGACACAGTAAGCATCGTAATGTCTGAACATCAAGAGATAGTATGAGTTGGGGCCTTTCCACACAGCTATATAACCCAAATGATCAAGGCAGATAATCCACAATATTTGCTTTGAACTGGATTATCTAAATCCACTCTGCCATATAATCCAGATAAATGTGGATTTCATACAACTGTTTGGAAGGGGACATAGAAGCCACCAGAGAGAACTAGAATTCAGGAGCACACTCTTCATGAGAAGAGACCTCCAGTATTGAGTTGCCCTACTCTTGCAGGCAGAAATCTAAAAGGAGACCAGGTTATGCCTCTGGGCCTGTGGAGACTCCTCTGTTCAGTATGTGCCTTATCTACTTCTACTCTTTTCTTATTTCCATTGACTTTGTCTCTTTCTTTCCTTCCTTTGATAATAGAATCATGGAACCATCGATTTGGAAGAGACCACAAGGGCAATCCCTGCCATGCAGGAGTATACAAACAAAACTCTCCCATTCAGACTCAGTTTAAACACCTCCAATAAAAGATATTTCAATATACTCAATCCACAATTTCTGCTTTGAACTGGGTTATCTGAGCCCACACTGCCATATAATCCAGTTCAATGTGAATTTTATACAGCTGCGTGGAAGGGGCCTTGCAGAGAGACAAGCCACTTGAGAAAATGTTTGAAGCCCACTCTTTTCAGATCTGTGGATAAGGAAGAAGGGACATGCCCAAAGAGTTTACATGCTAGACATAGTTTTATTGCTATTAGATAAGTCTTCTGATGCTGCAGAAACTTCATCAGTATTCTAATCTGCGAGGAAGAAAGGTCAGACATCAAATAGTGGAAATCAGCAGAGTTCTCATAAGAAAAGAAGGGGATGGGTTAAACCGGGGACTCATGCCTAGAGGGATAAGAAAGGCTATAGAGAATTTGATGCAAAAGTCTAGTATATCCTGATAACTGCGTTCCTGGGAAATGTCTCCTTTGAACACAGATAAGTCAATGCAAAGCCTCTGAAATGCCTCTGCATAAAAGAGCATCGTTTTACCGCTTTCACTAAAGCTGCAGCATAGTCATTGAATTGCAAAACAAGAACAGAGGTTAGACCCAAAGGGCAAGAACCATCATATGGGAGCAACCCCAGAGGTTTCCTGTGAATGAAAAAGGGCTCTAGGCTCAATCGTAGAAATCAGGGAGTGCAACAGAATGAAGAGATCAGAAATATCTAAGAAAGAATGAGATATTATGTGATTTATTCAAAAACCAGCAATAAAACAGGAGACCAGCACAAGCATCCAACAAATGGTCTCAGCATTTACCTGGATGTTGATCTTAATCGGCAAGGCCAACTCTATTACGATGCAATAGGCAGATAGTAGGATGTGGGAGCAAGGCGTTGAAAGAACAGAGTGCAAAACAGCCTATTACCTTCAAGTATGTCAATGGAAGGTGTCCCATCAAGAGATATCAGTAGTCACTAAGAGTGCATCCACTTTGTAGAATTAATGCAGTTTGACACTACTTTAACTGCCACAGTTCAATGTCATGGAATCCTGTGATTTGTGGTTTAGTGAGGTACCAGCATTCTTTGGCAGGGAAGGTTAAGACACGGTTAAACTACAATTCCCACGATTCCATAGCATTGAGCCATTGGAGTCAAAATAGTATCAAGCTGCATTAGTTTCTACACTATAGATGTCAAAACGTTAAACACAACTTAAGATGGATATTGACAAGCTGGGAATATATTCAGGAGAGGGCAATAAAGACAGTAATAAGTATGGTAGCCAAATTCTATGAAGAGAGTAGCTCTGCTGTAGCTGTCATTTGAGTTGTCATTAACCAATAGGATTTATGGACAAGGTCTTGAAGAAATTGGTTTGCCAGCTAAGAAACTATCAATAATAATTAGGCTTGTGCATTTCAGCTGAACCTCAATCCGTTTCTGCTGGCTGAATTCCAGGAGACCCGTGATACCCTTTTCGTGTGCCTCCCAAAAACGGGCAGGGAGCCAAGTAGCCTTTTCTGATCTGCAGCTGAAAGATCCGTGAAGATCCAGCCCATTGGTGGGAATGGGGAACTTATGAGGCTCCCCTTTCTGTTTCTGGGATTATTTCCTTTCTTTTGTTCAAGGGAGTCTGGGTTAGAAGAACTGGGTTAAGGAAACATCCTTCCTGGGACAATTTCCTAAGATACAGCTTGCATAAAACACATCACGGCATTCTTCTATTCTGATTGGCCCAACAGGCAGGGCTCACAGGGAAACCTCATGCGAGCTGCAGACAGCCTCTCTGTGTCCCTTGGTGCCAAATAGGGGAGGAGGAGACATGATTGGCTGCCACATGGTCCCAAAATGAACAAAAAATACGTGGTGGCTGAGCCCTTAGCATTACGGCCATCTGGCCAAGCCAAACAAGCCAGATTGACCAAAGGGAACCAATCATTCTGAATCCGTACAAAATCCTAATAATAATACTAATTCATGAGCTACACAGGCCACAGTGATTAAGAAGAAACAAAAGCCATATTCGCCAACCTCCATCTGAATTTTTATATTTTCCCCATGCTACCCACATAAATGCCACACAAACTTTATAGGTATGAAAATAGCTTTAAATTGTTATTTCTACTGGAAAAGAAGTGAAAGTATCCCTCATTGCATTGCAACTGGATGTGACTTAAGGCCCTTCCACATAGCCATATTACCCAGAATATCAAGGCAGATAATCCACAATATCTGTTTTGAACTGGATTATATGAGTCCACACTGCCATATAATCCAGTTCAATGTGGATTTTACACAGCTATGTGGAAAGGGCCTTAGTTGTGTCTAGGGGCTCTTCCACACAGCCCTATATCCCAGAATATCAAGGCAGGAAATCCCACATTATCTGAGTGTGGATTCAGATAACCCAGTTCAAAGCAGATATTTTGGGATTTTCTGCCTTGATATTCTGGGATATAGGGCTGTGAGGAATGGACTTTCCAAAGAAACTCAACCTTGAACTAATCACTGATTATGTATTAATGTGTTCCTTATATATTTTAGAGTGATGAAGATATCGAGTCTACTTTAGTCCTAAATATTACTAAACAGTTGTGAGTTGAACATTTTTCTGTTCAACTGGAAGTCATTCCGACATCTCCTAGAAGATGCCTATTTTATAGCTACTCCGTGCTTAGTTCATCCATCAGTATGAAATACCAGTTCAGGCAATTGAAATAAATGAATATTGAGAGGAGGTAGTCAAGCTCTAGCCTTTCATTCACATTCTTTTCACGTGGAGATTACTTCATTACAGATTCCATATCTATGGGATTGATACCTATGATTCAGTGATCCCATTTTCTATGTCCCCTAGCACGACTCTATGGTCCCTTCCACATAGCTGAATAAAATCCCACATTATCCGCTTTAAACTGGAATATATGGCAGTGTGGACTCAGATAACCCTGTTCAAAGTAGATATTGTGGGATTTTACACCTTGATATTCTGAGGGCCCTCCCAGAATATCAAGGCAGAAAATCCCACATTATCTGAGTGTGGATTCAGATAACCCAGTTCAAAGCAGATATTGTGGGATTTTCTGCCTTGATATCCTGGAACATAGGGCTGTGTGGAAGGGCCCTCAGGTGTTCATGGATTTGAGGTCCTTCATTTCAATAGGCTTTGTGATTAAATATGGTTTTGCATACTCACATGAATTCCAGGAACATATCCTCCATTGGTACAGGGGTAATACTGTAGTTTGAAAAAGAGAGCCTCTGATATTCATAGAAAGATTGTGGATTAGAGTACCTCCACTTATAGTAGACACTCTTTCTACCAAGTATCTTATTTTCCAAATGACGGGCATGCCAATGAAGGGAGAATGAGGTGGGGTTTTTGTAACTTTTTGGGCTGTATGGACATGTTCCAGAAACATTATCTACTAACTTTTGGGAGGTTCTTTCTTCCCAAGCATTCATATTCTCTCTGTTCTGAACACCTGAATAGGGTTGAAATCATTAGAATTAGGACCATTTGAGTTTGCAGTCCCTAACTTGGGACCATAATCTTTCAAATAATCTCCATACTAAACACATAAAATTGTGCTGATACCTATTCAAAAGAGATTGCATCTCATAATTGAAATAGCCAGACTGGAAAAGTGCCAAGAGTGTTTTTTAAAACATTATTTATTATAAAAGCACTTAGACCAAAAAATCCCCACAATGAGTGCTTCTTTTTAAAATGCCACCTGAACTATATGGAGCAGGATTAATATTATTTGCCAAGATCACTATCATAATTGTATAGAGAGATTGGCAGCACTTGGAGTGCAGTCAAGGAAGAATAACTGGGAAAAGAATAATTCAGAGCAGGCATGTAGCCAGGGGGGAAGGGGGCTTCAGCCCCCCCCCCCGGACATTCACAGGGGGGGCCGCGCAAAGGCCGTACGGGTACAGTATTTAAACTGTTATGTTTATTCATATCATGATCTGATCACCATGCTCATTATATCCCACATTAATGGGGTTATTGGGATAACAATACAAAAGGTTTGCTAGGGTAGACCCTCTTCCACCCAGTCTCAGCCCCCCCCGAAACAAACTCAGCCCCCCAAAACAAAATCTTGGCTACGGCTCTGATTCAGAGCTATCAGAGGCCGTGGGGCTGGTCTCATTGATTGCTTTAACCAAAGTAGATAGAAATTAGGGGTGGATTGCACCATTCCCGCTTCATCTCTTCTGAGTATGTATAGCAATTTCATACTACTTTACTGTCATGACACCACCCTATAGCATTCTGGGATTTGTAGTTTGCTGCTTTAAAGTTTCCTGCTTAAGAACTCTTGTGATACTGTAGTTCAAGGTAGCACTATAGAAGAAATTACCCAGTTCAGTCAAATCTCTACATTTGCAGGATGAGACTTTTGCAAACTTTATTGACATGTAATTTCTAGAACACCCTAGGTCCTCCAGGGTGCCTCTACAGTCTACTTCTGCCAAAGGGAAATCATAAAGTTGAGCCAGAGGACATAGAGATTCCAAGGCCCCTTCCACACAGCTGAATATAATCCCACATTATCTTCTTTGAATTGGAATATGTGGCAGTGTGGACTCAAATATCCCAGTTCAAAGCAGAAATTGTGGGATTTTCTGCCTTGATATTCTGGGTTATATGGATGTGTGGGAGGGCCCTTAGAAAGAATCTGTATCTAAGAATCTGTAGTGGATTGTCAAAGGCTTTCATGGTTGGAATCACTGGGTTGTTGTAGGTTTTTCAGGCTATATGGCCATGTTCTAGAAGCATCCTCTCTTGACAGTTCACCTGCATCTATGGCAGGCATCCTCAGAGGTTGTGAAACCTCACAACCTCTGAGAATGCCTGCCATAGATGCAAGCAAAATGTCAGGGGGAAAATGCTTCTGAAACATGGCCATATAGCCCAAAAAACCTACAACAACCCAATCTGTAGTGTCTCCGGGACAATTCTGTTGTTGATCCCCAGTGGAAGGTTGATCACTGAATCACTCTAAAGGAGCTAGAGCTTCATAGAGAGTTGTTCTTGTGCTGTGGGGAGAAAGACAGCAGTTTTCTTATGTACATCTTTCTTTTTTTACTTTCATAAAGATCCTGCAACCCTAACCCCTGCAAAAGTGGAGGGCCTACTGTATCTCAGCAAACTACATATCCCAGAATCCCATAGGAAAGACACATCACAATTAAAGTGATGTCAAACTGCAATAACATTGAAGGTACAGCTTAAGGGCTGGGGAGAAAACAAACTAGATCCAATTGTATGTCTCAGCTACAATAGATCCATTGTATTGGATTTATGCAAATTTAAGCCTATGCAAATCCAATTGGGTTATTGAGTTTACCTGATCTGGGTCTAGTAATTGACTCTAGACCTGCCATTATTCAGAAGCAATTACTCTCAGGTTAATATGTGCAGTCTCGTGGTCTGTGTTTTCATCAAACAAGAATATTGGGAACTTCAAACCACTATACAATGCTGGCTCTCTGAAGGCCCTATCAATCTCTCTATCTATCCCTATCTATTTATTTATCCTTGGATACCAGCTGTTAGAAATAACAATGGAAAGAGTGCCATTGCATTCAGACCTTCAATTTGCCTTCTCTGATGGGGTTGGCAACTGTGAGAAAAAAAGACAGCTAGGTTTGATCAACATTTGGTCTGGTCCAACAGGGATCATCTTATGGTCTTCAAAAATTACTTATACACACCCAACAAACATTTTGGAAGTGATTTTTCACACTATCAACTTGGGCATCAGGCAACTCTGTGCTCAGATATGGTAGATACCAATGCAATGATCTGCAGTGACAGCCCAGAGGAATCAAATTGAAGGCAGGAAATAAGTAAATCTCTCCTTTGCTGGCATAATTCACCTTCTTTCCCATCACCACTCTTCCACTAGCCCCCAACTAACTATAAATATGAGACAGGCAAGAGCCAAGCCGGAGCTTCAAAATGTCTACGCCTAGATGGGTCTGATCTGTAATAGGAATAATTGGAACAAATAGCATATCCCAAGTCTATTGTTCGTCTCTTTTGTTATATGACTTGTCTTGTTAGAAAGTCAGTTACGTTGCAATTCACACCAGGAGGCTACTGTGAAATTGTTACATGTACAGCCTGTCTTGGATCAGAAAGCTATGGACTGACTCCATGTTTGTGGCAACCACCACGTTTCTCGTCTCCCAGTCCCTCTGCCAGCTTCTCTCTCCTTCTAGAAAATTCCATCTCACTATTTCATGAAAATTATGAATAATGATAACCAATAGTCTAGTTCCCATACTAAGCCAAGTTCACAAAAGGTTCCATTTTTTGCTTGTAGCAGTGGAAACAACATCTCTCTTTCTCTGTCCTCTTGCCCCTGCTGTCCTATCCTGAATACCTATTCTCTTAACCTCCTGCAGTTCAGAAGGAAACCAGAATATAATTTTAAATGTCAAGGCTGTATATTTTCAAGAATGTTGACTTCCTTGCTGGTTATCAAATTTTTACAACAGATCATGGACTACAACAGCAGTGACAGTATGTGAGAATGATGGGCTAAAACGAGTAGCAGCAATAAGTTAAAATTAATTTAAAATACTTTCCATCCCTACCGTGACCGAGATATAGGAAGGAAGACTGTGTTATGCATCAGCTGTGGTGGCTCGGATACTAGCCAATATGTCCCTGTGAAGTTCTTCCAAGACACACCATAAAAGCATTCAACATTTTCTGTTCTCTAGCTACCATTTATCTGCTTAGGAATATATACCCCACTCTCTTAATGCATTTTTATCTCTCTGAGTAAGTATTCCTTATTTAAAATGCTTGGGACCAGAAGTGTTTTGGATTTTAGATTCTTTCCAATTTAGTTGTAGCAACACCAAAATAGGTAACATTACTTTTGGGAATATTTACATAAGCAGGCATAAAGAATTACATCCTGGAGATGGGACCCAAAGCTAAGCATGAAATTCATTCATATTTCATGTACACCTTGTACATTGTTTTATTTATTATTTTACAGCATTTCTACCCCACCTTTCTCAATGCCCCTGGGGGGAGGACTCAGAGCAGCTTTTTTTTTTAAAAAAAGCAATGATTTTGGGTTTGGAAAGATTAGCTGTTTACAAGAAACATTGTCCAGGGGATGCCCAATTGTATTTACTCAGACTTCGAGGAGGCTCTTTCCATGTTCCCCATTTTTGCGGACCTTACAGCAGCCTATGAAATGGGGCAACATAAAAAAATGTTGCAGAAAGTCTACCATATTACTTGGGACTATGAGTTTACAAAAACTGTACAGACCCTCCTAGAAAACAGCAGCTTCTATGTGGAATTTC
This sequence comes from Anolis apletophallus, assembly GCA_030556195.1. Classification (NCBI taxonomy): domain Eukaryota; kingdom Metazoa; phylum Chordata; class Lepidosauria; order Squamata; family Anolidae; genus Anolis; species Anolis apletophallus. Next base: position 104,116,591 of record JARBWK010000012.1, read on the forward strand.
AAGGCAGCAAAAAGTAGATAGAAGAGGCAAAAGAATGGTTTACCTTTGGTGCTGTTCACGGACTGCAATAAATAAATAAATAAATAAATCATGATTACATTAGTCTTATATTCTTCAGGCTTATTTACTCTCTAAGCTACCCTTCATAGGGGCTGGCTCCAAACCACTTTTGTTCCTCTTCTCTGAATACATTACAGCTTCATGTCATGATGTGCCAGAAACTTCATAAACACAAGTTCTGTGGACAAGAGCCATAGCTAATTGGTAGAGCACTTATAGGATTTTCAGAAATAATTGGGAAATACCTCCAAACACCCAAGGAACCATTGCCAATTGGTGTTAATGTTTTAAAATTAGATAAACTGATGGCTTGGAACAAGGCACATTATAATGTTCTCTTCTTTTGTTTGCACACAGAGCAAGGCTTTGCTTTGCTTCCCTAGCTGATAATTTCCTTTATCTTGTAGTTTAGATTCCTTTCTTCAACAAACTTTTGTTATCATTATCACATCATCTGTCCCTTCCTTGTCATGTCCTAGCTGCCCTTCTGTGCACTGTGCAGGGTATGGAGAATGTACTTGCCATAAAGGGAGAATGTATTTAGGTATATCATTTTTATCTGACCTGGATTGTGCTTAGTGCCCTGAGAAAATGTCCAGGACAATAAAATACATTGGATGGGAAGACCCTATTCAGATATTCCCTTTCTTTCCTGATCCCTGCTCCACTTCACTTTTCCATTTCCTCCTCAGTGGTCAGTCAATACTCCATGCTCAGTGAGCATACCAGTTCTAGGAGTTTTATCTTACAGATGCTGAACTCCATAGTAATAACTTGGAAGCAATTATTTTTTTAGGTTGCAACTCCCAGATTCCCCCAGCCAGCATATTTTCCAAACTCTGCTCCATATTTTCAAACACCTTCCTCTTGGCTATGGGTGTTTCCATGCTGTCTACGGAAAGAATCATATTTGCAAAATGTGTTTACTATAAATATACATTGTTTTGACCTTTCTTACCCCCTTTTCATCCTCAGGAGTGACATGGGGAGCTTCCAGGTCATCGCAAGGAGAAACTCTCCTCTGGATTTTCATCTGACTTTTAAAAGAGCTGCCCTAGGTCCTATTGCCCAATTAGGTTCAGCACTCTGGATGGATCCTTTGGAATTCATAGTAAACCAGATTTACTGCCCCTCTTTCTTGGATAATCACAAGTAACTACTGCCATCAAGGTGAATTCACAAAGATTTTTAATTGTCTTTGATTGAGAAGAATTTTAGTTTTGCATTTTTCAAAATGCTTCCTGTTTTGTGAGAGAGTGCCTTCATTAAAATAAAAATAAAATCATTCCATCACTGGATGGCAGTAGAGCTATAATACAAATTTATGGACACAAATGCTGCAAAGAAGCATGAGAAAGAAAGGGAAGCCATATTTATCTTAACTGTATATTTCTCCCCAGTTTTGGTTTCATATTATATGTTTTGGAAGGCATCAAGCATAGGAATGTCCCACATTACCAGAGTGAATTCATGCTGAAAATATTTTGTTTCTCAGTCATGATAAGTAATAGAAGTCTAAACTATTTCTTAACGTTCATGATAGTGATCCAAAGTTGAAAAACTTTCTTGCTACATTTCAAAATTTTCTTTCTGCCCATATCACATTTTTAAAAGAAGTCATGTTATGATGCAACATTCTTGATATGCTGACAAGAAATCTCAACCTTCTGTCTATGTGTCTATCTTCCTTGCCTTCCTCTCTTTCTTAGGCACCTCTTTAGGACATTCTTTCAGGATCAAAAGAAATTTACTCTTATCAACAAACCAATTCAAGCCATGTCCTATGTTAAACAGAGCAGGTCTCTAGAAAGATTTTTTTGGAGATATCCCCAAATGCTTCACATTACAGTGGGGATTGTTTCTGCTGGTTTTTTGTTGTTATCAAATCACCTTCAATTTATGATAACCTTCCATGAACCTTGTCATCAAAAGCCCTGCTCAGGTCTTGCAGATTCAAAGATGCTGTGTTCTTGATTTAATCAATACATCTATAAAGAGGTATTCCACTTTTCCACCTATAAAGAGGTTTTATGCTTGTCTGTCTTCATATTTACCAAACATTATAGCTTACAACAATAAACAGGTACTTAGGAAATCCACACTGCCCCAACTACTGGAGGATTGTAACTAAGTTGACAAATAAACTGACAACAAAAGAGAAGCTTGAAAATAATGGTGGATTATGCCATTGCCCCTGGAGCTGCAACCCTCTGAGTATTGGCTTTACTACACAAATGAGTACCCATCTGAATATCATTTGCTGGGGAACAACATCAGGAGAAGGCTGATTGCTTGCTTGTATAATTCTAATAGTTCTATAGCTGGCATATAGTTATCACATGTGATGGAGTCACTGAAGGCTACTGGCTTTGATATCAGTTGTCTCCAATATGACACTATGTAACATTATTTTTGTTCCCGGGTTATAAATGTCATATCCTAATCAGCTCTATCATAAAAACATAGAAAAGGACATCCTGCAGTACATTTTGCTATAGTTTTTCAATGAATATCTTATCGAGTCTCAGCCAATTCAACATAGTTTGTGGTAGCCACACAAACAAAGTTTCTGGAGTATAACAACTAGGCTTGTGCACAGAATTTGTTTCTTCTGTTTTCTCAGTTTCTTTTTTTTTTACCTTTGGTACATTGGGAGCCATAATGGTAAGGGCCCTCCCAGTATGAAAGAGTGTGTGTGATGTGCAGGCCCAGAAGAGAAAGCATGGGCACCTGCCTGCAGCTGAGCATCTCTCCTCTAGAGTGGAAATAGCTTAAATGCCTAAAATGATGGGAAGAGACCATAATGAGATGATAGAAAACAGATCTTTTGGCACCCCAGAGCAAAAACAGATATCTGCCCTCCTGATTTCAGGAGGCTCTCAAAAATGGAATGGGGCTCCCACCAAAAACCAGGACATGAAACTAGTCAAGGTTTACCTGGATTGCACAAGTCTAATAACAACTACTTTTGAAGTGTATACCACACAGATAAACAGGAATAACGCTTTTATACCAGGAAAAGAACATTTTTCAAATTTTGTTACATAGTGTAATCTGGGTTTTAAGGAGCTATTCAAGGTGCTGAATCTATTTTACAGATAGATTTCAGTAGCATTAATAGTGCCTTTCCACCACAGAGTAAACTGAAAAGAGGACAGGAGTCCTGTGCCTTTAATAGTTCTGAAGCTGAAGGGGAAGTACAACAGGTCCCACTTGTCACAGAAGCTACACCTTGTACAACAAGTTACATCACTTGCCTGACATATGCAGTGCTCTGCTTTTTTGCATTGTTAAAAGAAGAAATCAGACTTGTAAGGGAATACATGAATGCTGTGATCCACTTGCTGCTTTCTCAGCAATTTGGCCAATTTGAGGAGTGCAAATTGAGACAAACACGGCAGGCATACTGAGGCCTTTCAGATGTTTGTTGGAAGGGATTCATGGGGAAGGAAAGCTGGCAAAACAACTGCCAAAGGCAACCATAAGCAACAAGGATGACAACAGAACAGTTGCAACCCCCCCCCAGAATAACTCTCCACCCCCATCGTCTCAAATCAGTGTCTGATTATGCCTGAACTGCAGCCAACGTCTCTCTCTGCTGGCACATTAGTCAGAGTTTTGACAAAGTTAAAAAAAAGGAAAATCAGACAAAATAACTTTTTTCAGCAGTGGCAGCCGCTTCTACAAGAACATAGAGAATATTCATTGCCAAATAGCTACCCTAAATAACAAGACAGCAAGTCACAGAAGCAACTGTTTCACAGCAGTTGAAAGAAAAAAAATAAAATTTTCTTTCCACTCTGTCTTCCCCACTGGCTTTGATTCAATTGATTGGCCATGTTCTTCTTTTCTTTCCACCGCTTCATTTGCAGCATGCTCATTCCTTACTGATGCTTCCGTTGGATGTGTTAGCTGCCCCGGCAAAAGATTTATGTCCTGGGATTTATTCTAAGATATACAGGAAAGAGCTGATCCATGTGGGTAAGATTGTCACTGATTTGTTCAGTTCCTGTACCTTTAAATCAAGGCTGGCAAAAGTGAGTCCCATGAATCACAGAATTGGAGGAGACTCCAGGGACCATCCAGTCCTATCCCCTGCCATACAGGGACACACAATCAAAGCGATCCAGACTGATGTCCATTCAGCCTCTGCTTAAAAATCTGGATTCTACCATCCTCTGAGGTAGCATATTCCTCTGTTGAGCAACTGTTTACATAGAATCCCCTTTCCTGTAATTTGAACACATTACTCTGTACCCTAGTCTCTAGAGCGGTTTGTCCTCTCCTCAGTGCCAACCTTTCAAAAAATTAAACCTGGCTGTCATGTACCCTCTTAACCTTCTCTTCCTTTGAAAGATGTTCCTCATAAGGCTTGGTTTCCTTTTACCATTTTGGTTTCTCTTCTCTGGACACATTCCAGCTTGTCCAAATATTTCTTGAACTGTGGTCCCCAGAACTGGAAATGGTATTTCAGGTAAGGTTTGCCCAAAGCAGAATAGAGTGGTACTATGACTTATCTTGATCTGGACACACTACTCCTATTTGATGCAGCCTAGAATTGCACTGGATTTTCTAGATGCAGCATCATACTGTTCAGTGCCAGTCTTGAGTTGCATCAAGGCCCCTGAATCCTACCATCTGTGGCCCCAAAGCCCCCCAGCGGCTCCCCAAATTCACCGCTTTGAGTCTAGTTTGTAAAGGGAAAAAACAGGGTGGTGGTGATGATGATAGAAGTCAATAGTAGAAAACTACTCAAAGTACAAAAGATAAAGAGGGGAATACCGTAAAAGTACAACAAAGAGCAGAAGAGAAAATGGGCAAAAGAAATCTCTCGATGGACAGTTCCTATGAGAAATTGAGAACAAAATTGACAAGGAAAAAACATGGATGTGACTCACAAATGGAACTTTGAAAAAGGAGACAGAGGGCCTGATTCTGGCAGCCCAAGAATAAGCCATTAGAACCAATGCCAATTAGAACCAATGATGAAATGATGGATCACATACTCAGCTGCTGCAAGAAGATTGTGCAGACAGACTACAAGCAGAGGCATAGCACCATTGCTCAGATGATCCATTGGAACTTGTGTCACAAATACCATCTGCCTGCGACAAAGAACTGGTGTGATCACAAGCCTGGAAAAGTTACAGAAAATGAACAGGTCAAACTACTCTGGGACTTCCGAATTCAGACTAACAAAGTTTTGGAGCACAATACTCTTGACCTCATGATCGTGTGGGGGAAAAACAAGTATGGATTGTCGATGTTGCAATCCCAGCAGAACTGATGAGAAGCAACTGGAAAAGCTTACACTATATGAGGATTTAAAGATAGAACTGAAAAAATACCTATGTAGAACCTTCACAACTCCCTCAAACAGAAAGGTCAAATCATATGGAAAGCATGCATACATTTGGGGGTGATTCTTCAATGGCTCCTGTGAATGCACTCATGAACCTTCACAACTCCCTCAAACAGAAAGCTCACATTGGAGGCTCACATTGGAGGGAAGCAAGACTGTGAAAATCAACTTTTGGCCCTCTTATAACTCCTCATCTCTGGTAGAAGACAAGGAGGGATGCTCCAAGCCTACCTGCCTGTTGAGTGGACATGGGGATGCACCCTGGTGCTGTTAAGGCTCAGGAAGCAAGCCAGCAGAGCCACGAGTTTGCATTTGCAGTGACAGAAGTTTCATTTAAGTGCTTCAGTTACTTAGGGACTATGGTCTGATCATAAAACTGGATTTGCGCATTTGAGCTTCCACTCCTCATCCCTCACTCACAGCTTTCCCACCTGCTCCTGTAATAAAGCAGAGGTCAGTGCAAGCCCGTTCTGCTTATAAAACATCTGCTAAGTAGAAGCAGGTTAAAGACAAAAGTGCTTTAATGTGTTGGAGAATTGCCTTCAGTGCCCTTGATTGCAAAAGCAATGTGGGAAGACGATGGGCTGATGCAATTTGCTCCCTTTCTCCATGGATCCAAGTCAGTTGTGCAGAACAATGACCTTTGTTTGGATCTCTGAAGGTCAAAACTACATCACTTCCTTGTTTTATTACTCTAGTCAGAGATAGAGAAATGGAGTAACCATGTCACAGAGGCCATTTTTCACAACATTGGGGGAAATATTCCAGTTTTCAAGGACACCAAGGGTCTCTTAGACCTTTCCTAAGTGAGAAACACACACTATGTTTGTCTTTGTTTATGAAAATATATAACTAGAATTTCTGTTTGGAAGTTATTGATACATAACCAACATTTAACTTGTCTAACTGCTACATACTCATAATCCCTATATAGCCCTTGCTTACCAGTAAGTGGAATGGTGGTGGTCAGGAATTCAGTACATAACACCATAGCTATATGGCTCAAAAATACTTGATGATCATACAAGATTCTTCCATCTATATTCTGTGTTCTAGCTAAAGCTCACTGGATGGTGTACAACATAGTCAGCTTGATCAGTTTAAGTATATTAACTGAATAGTATATTCTGGCCTGACATTCACTCTCAAACCCCTGCTTACTGGAAATGACTTGCAGAAAGCTTGAATTCATTGCAAACAATATTTGTGAAATAGCATCAAGAGATTGCTTTCTCCTATTTTTTTCATATCATTAGCCATTATCATCATTATATTTATTTATGTATGCTCCGCTTTATCTCCCCAAAGGGAACTCAAAGCAACTGACCTATGAGACATGTGCTCCTCAATGAGTCATGTATAGATTTGGGGTGGGTGTGGGTGTGGATCAAATGCATTTTAAGTCTTTATGGCCTATCGGAGTCTGCAAAAATATGATGCCAATAAGCATATTCTGTCCTAACTCCTGCAACTCTGATTTCCTGTGCATTGGAAATTGCAAGCAATGAAGGTGTGCTCTCCTGTTTAGTGGGGTTTCAGCCTACCTCCACCCAGTGCTCTTGTGTTGGAAACAATATGAAGACACATAGCAAATCTCAGATTGTGTTTTTACAATCCATAGAATACCCTTGCAAGGAAAAAAAAGTATGGTTATCCCCCTATGACAGATGGGAAACCTGAGTGCAAGAGATTCTTGTTACTTAATGCACTTACAAAGTCCCAGCCAGAGCTGGGATTCACACACAGGTGCTTCCCAGATTCTGAACTATTACATCTCACAATCTCTCAAATATAATGAACCAGATCTTCTTGCAATAGGTTACTTTTCAGTGACTTTCCTGATTTCTTTTTAGTTTCAGAAATTGCATTTTTTTGCACTGGGTTACATTTTTATATTGTAAGAAAGTTTTATATCCCCAACCCATTATAGGGCCTTCTACAATAGCTGGAGCTGATGTTATGAAACAGATGTGAAATAAACTGAATGTTAAATTGATAATTAATAGTTGGCAACAAAGGAGTGCCTTCAACTCCAGACAATAGAGCAAAGTCTCAAGTGTGCAAAATACTAGGCAAACAATAAAAATATAAATTGCTACAGCAATTTTTTTGGTCCAGGTCTGTTTCCCCATCTGCATTTATTTGCCATAAAAAGATTTTCCTTCTTTCTTTTTTGAGAATTTATTAAAGTACTACAACTTTTCTCCAGAGCTTGCATTTTCTAGCTCTCGTATTTCCCTGCTTGAAATTTGAAAGCTCCCATCATTTGTTGTGCCTCCCTTTCCCTTAAAGGAGCATTGTTGTAGTGGTCATAGAATATTTGCAAACATGGCCTAAAGCAGATGGGATGGTCAGTTATGGGCACATGAAATTATTAGAGGCCTCCATTACTCAAACTTACGAAGCAGCTATCACCTTAGGTAGGCTAATCTTCTGTCTTTTTAAGCACTATCCACTAAGACAGGCAATGGCCTTAAGCAGTCTATTGTGCCTTTTACTCAGAAATAGGGTGTCTGTAGTCCTATAGATATTGTTTTATTTGCAATCCATAAGATCCTTCAATATTTACTATGATGACTACGGCATGCATGTGGTCTGTCTTTGGTTGAAACAAATGCCTTAGGGATCAAATATATTACTTATTTATTGTAAGCATACAAACCTCCACTGACCTGTGGATACTCTCCATCTAGATCAAATATGGGTAAACCCAGGCCCAGGTGCCAGATGCACTCCCTTGGGCTCTTTCCTCAGCCCCTCCTCTCTCTCTCACCATCCTATTCATCCTGCCTTCTCTCTTTCCTTCCTACTTCCCTCCCTATCTCACTTCCCTCCCTCTTTCTCCCTCCCTCCCACCTTTTGCCCTTTCTTCCTTCCCTCTCTCTCTTTCCCCTTCCTTCCTCTTTCCATTCCCTTCCACCCTTCCATACTTGTCTTCTTCTCCTTCCTCCTTTCCTCCTGGAGAATGTTTAGCTGGGAGAAGATAAGGTAGAGAGGGAACATGAGAATTATCTTTCAAGATTTAAAAGGATGTCCCATTGAGGACTAGGGGGGGGGGGGGAATTGATTTTCTCCTGCTCTAGAGACCAGGGCTCAAGAGAGCAATGGTCTCAAATGGCAGGGAAAGAGATTCGGCTGAAAAGATTTGGAAGAACTTCCTGAGAGTAAGAGCTGTTGAAGAGTGGCATAGGCTGCCTGGGAGTTTGGTGGAGCCTTCTTCTCTGGAAACTTTTCTGCAGAGGCTGTCTATCGGGAGTGCCTTGATTGTGCCTTCTTGCATGACAAGGGGTTGGACTGGATGGCCCTTGGGGGATCTCTTCCAGCTCTACTATTCTATATCAGGAGTAGGCCATATGGGGTCTAATGAATACACTTTTAATCTCAGTTCCATCTCATCCTGACCAAGCTATCCCCTTTGGGATCAAAACATTTCTTGTCTTTCCTTCACTTTCTTCCTCCAAAAGAGAAGAGGAAGGGGAGGAAAGAGCAGGGAGGAGGCTTGGGGAGAACCCTCTCCCTCCCAGACCACCAAACCCAGCCTGGCCTGCCATGTGGCCCCAAAGTTAGAAAGTTTGCCCATGATTGAACAAGATGTAATGTAGTCCATCAGATGTCCATGATGGTGACCTCCAACTACATCATATCTCAGTAATTATTTATTTATTATTTCGGTTTATATACCATTCTTCCCAAAAAGGCTCAGGGTGGTTCACAACAAGGAATACACAGCACAACATAATTAAAAACAGAATAAAAACATATTAGGACCAGAATGGAAAGCATAACCTTAGAGATTAAATGCCTGGCAGAACAGGTTGGTCTTACAGGTCCTCTGAAAGGCCTGTAACTCCGTTATTGCTCGTGCCTCTGCCGGGAAGGTGTTCCACAGGGTAGGTGCTACTACAGAAAAGGTGCGCTACCGAGTTGATGACAATCAGCAAATCTTGAGTGATGGAACCTCCAATAGGTTTTGGTCCATGGACTGTAGTGGTCTCTGGGGAATGTGCAGGGAGACGCGGTCCTTCAGATACACTGGCCCCAGACCATGCAAGGCCTTAAAGGTTAACACCAGCACTTTGGCCATCCGGTACTCGAGGGGAAGCCAGTGCAAACGCTGGAGGACTGATGTGATATGGCATGTTAGTGTCACTCCAGCCAGCAGTCGAGCCGCAGCATTTTTCACCATCTTCAGTTTCTGGATTACCAACAAAAGAAGGCCAATGTAAAGGGCGTTACAGTAGTCCAGTCTCGAGATGACTGTGGCCTGGATTACTGCAGCTTCCATGTCAAAAGGTTGGTGAATCTGCCCCAGGCTTCTGTCTGAATTTTAAAAGTGCTATTTAATAAGATGAATCCTTTATCTGAAGCAGGTTAAGAACTTTCGACATCTCTATTAAAGTTCATGCTAAAACATTATCATCTCAGAACTGGGGTAGATGGCAACTCTATAACACAATTTTTAAAAGTTATTTTTGGAATACAGCTCCATGGTTACTTCAAAGGTCAGTTTGGATGAGGGCTTGCAGACATGAGGGAATGAAGAGGTAGAAGAGTTAGAGTTTAGGGTTTTGATTATGTTTGATGAGCTGATGATTAGGCCATGGGGGAAGGAAGGTAAAAAAAAAAGAGAAATAAATTCTCTCGTTGGCCCAAGTCATTGTTCAAATATTTTGGTGTAGATTTCTCTCACACTCATTTATTTATTGTTGCTGTATGCCATCAAGATATTTCTAAGCTTTGGTGACCATGAGGCAAACATATCACAGGGTTTTCTTGAAAGGATTTGCTCAGAGTGGGCTTGTCATTGCCTTCCTATGATGCTGTGTGTGTGTGTGTGTGTGTGTGAGGAGCAACTTGAGAAACTGCAAGTCACTTCTAGTGTGAGAGAATTGGCCATCTGTAAGGGGCTTCCCAAATGTTTGATGTTTTGCCTTCTTGGGGGAGGGTTATTTCATGCCCCCGCATGGGGAGCTGGAGCTGGCAGAGGGAGCTCTCCCTGCTCTCCCTAGATTCAAACCACTGGCCGATCACAGTCTTCACTCCTGCCAGCATAAGGGTTTAACCCATTGTGTCACCAAGGCCTCCTTTATTCTTATGAGGCTGAGAGGATGTGACTTCTCAAGATCAGCCAGTGGGTTTCTGTGATTGAGCAGGGATTTGAAATCTGATCTTCCAGAGTCCTATGTCAACACTACTACATCATGCAGGCTCTCTTCATGTTCTAATATTTACCCCTCACCTCCAAAATGCTTTTCACATAAGTTATGATGAAGATAACTTTTGTAGTTTTTCAGAAATCTTTACCAATAAGTAGATCAAACAAAATTGTTCTCACACGTTATAGCAACTCCATTCCACAATATTCACAGAACAGCCAAAAGGATATACTGGGCAGATATGTAGATGTTAAAGATGAGGAAAAAAAGTATAGCAATAGTTTAGGTTTAGGCGATCCCTCATAGCCTGAGGATGATGGTCCCTCAAGTGTAGTGTCTTGGCGGTGGGTCCTTAGGTGACCATGGAGCCCTATTCTTGATCTGCATGCTCTCCTGTAGTGAGGACATTGGTTTCCAGGTGGAAGGGGGTCCCGGTCAGGGTTGGCTTGATGCACCTTCCTCTTGACACCTTTCTGCTTTTCACCCTCCATTTGTGCCTCTTCCAATTCTGCAGCACTCCTGGCCACAGCTGACCTCCAGTTAGAATGCTCAGGGGTCAGGGGCAATGAAACTTGCACATAAAATGAATGGATTGCATTTTTACTCTTTTAAAAGATAAGCACCTGAAGCCTCCTGTCTGGATAAAATACATCCTTGAATGTTGTCTTCTGTTATTCCATCCCATTTACAAAGAAATTTCCAAACTCTGAAATGTTCATATAAACACAATGGAAAAAAATTACATTTCTCAGAGAAATTGCTGTTGATAATAATGGAGGCAAACAGTTTTGAAGCAATTGAGAGGAGCTGCATTTCTCATCTACGTTCAAGATGAGCAGCCACGTTTTGAGCAAACACGTGTGATTGAATAGGACGTTTTTGCTGGTTTCCTAACAATGCTTTCTGCAGGCTGTGCCTTCTTCTTCTCTTTCACAAGGGCTGTCGGAACCAGTCTCTGTGATTCCAGGCGAGAAAAGAAATGCCCATGCTTTGCTGACCTGAACAGCTATTCTTGAGTTTGCCATGGGAAAATACTGTCCTCTGCTATCTTAATAACCTGGGAGATTGCAGCCTCTCTTGCTTAAAGGTAGCTGACTCACGCTTAATAGGCAGGTGGCTGCATTATGCTGAGGCTAAGGTAGCTGGCAGTCCCTCTGCAGTCACAGCACAGCACAATCTGATGAATACTTTACATTAAAAAAGTATTCATGGATGGGCTTCACCAGCATGCTAAATGGCACAGAATTATAAAGCCTGCAAAATCAAGGCTCTCTCGTTTTTAAACATTCAGTTTAGGCTGATGGTGGCATCTATCTATAAGGGGAAGGGAATCCAAATGTGTAAGGAGGAGCTGACCGAGTCACTGAATGTATTTTTATAGAATCATAGATTCGTTGAATCATAGAGTTGGAAGAGAACACAAAGGCCATACAGTTCAATCTTCTGCCATGTGGGAACACAGAATCAAAGCATCCCCAACAGATGGCTTCTGCCTAACCAAAAGAGTGCTTTCAGTGTTGGACTAGGACTCTGGCAGCTCAGGGTTTGAATCCCTGTTGAGCTATGGAAACTGACTAGGCAACTCTGGGTAAGTCACACAGTTTCAGAGGAAGACAATGGAAACCTCTGGAAAAATCTTGCCAAGAAAACCCATGTTAGGTTTGCCTTTTGGTTGCTATATGTCTGAAAAGACTAGAAGGCACATAACAACTCCAAAACTCAAAAGGAGCTATTCAAGGTGCTGAATCTTAGTGAAGAGAGTCAAGCTGTGGAAGTGCAGAACCCATATGAGGGTAGTCAAAGGTTTAAAGCAGTGGTTCTCAACCTGTGCGTCCACAGATGTTTTATCTTTCAACTCCCAGAAATCCCAAAAGCTGATAAATTGGCTGGGATTTCTAGGGGTTTTAGGTCAAAACACCTGGGGACCCACATGTTGAGAACCACTGGTTTAAAGGAACCAAAGTGTTGAGTACTTCCCCTCCTCAAAATAGGGCGTCAAAACATAAGAAATGAATAACAGGGAAAGAAAAAGGCAAAAGAGATGTATTTAACAATTCGTTTATTTATTTATGTCTATATTTATATATCACTTAGGTTCACATTTTGAGCAAGCTAATGAAGGGTTAACCATACCTGGAATGAGAAAGATGTTGCAGGTCTCAGAAATTACCTGTGAAGAGATGATGAAACCAGCACCTGTGACCTCTGTGAAGTGGCTCTGGGTGGCAGACAATGTTGGTTCTGCTACCTCTTGGTTTGTTTTCAAGAATTCCTGGTGCCTGACTTCTGGACTCTGAGAAATGACATTTCCAACTTCTGGATTATAACCTTGGCTTTGTTGTTTTTTGTTTTGAATTCTGACTCTTCTGCTCTTCTAACTACCGACATTTCTGACTCTCAACTGTGACCTTGGCTATCATCATTATTTCATTTATTGAAACCTGATTCTGCTGCTTTTAAGACTCCCAACATTTCTGACTCTGGCTTTCATTTATTCCTGACTTGACTCTGTTGTTTCACCGGCTTGATTTCAGCTACTTGGACTTTGGAATGTGCCATTGATCCCAACTGTATCTGCATGTGGTTTGTGCTTCTGTTATTCTGACTCCTGAATCTGACTTCTCTGATAGCAGACTCTGGACTTCGGCTTATCTTCCTGTTGCTTGTTTCTTTGTTTATTTATTTACATCATTTATATTCCACCCTTCTCACCCCACAGGGAACTCAGGGCGGATCACAATGCACATATTCAGGTAAACATTCAATGCCATAGACATGCAACATATAAAGACAGACACAGAGGCAATTCAACATTCCAGCTTATGGCCACCAGAGGGAGCTGTCACATTCCCTCACTCTTTTTATGTGTACTTCCTGGAGTTTATATGGCCTCACAAATTTAGTTTGTTGAAACCTAAACTCCTGATGATATGGTATAGTTCATGATAATGGTGTTCCTCCAGGGTCCAGAAAACATAGAATTAAGCCAAGAGCATGACAGGTTTGGCCTTAGCAAATTAACCTACCTCTTATACTACATATCATATTGAAAGCAAAAAGAAACACAGGAGAAATGCAATAGGATTGAGTTTTAATATCCAAATTGGTTTCCCCCCCCTAAAAATTCCAATTTTATTATAAGTCGGAGAAGCCCACTTTTGGGGAGATAGATGGGATATCAATTCAATAAATAAATACGAAGCTTGTATTGTGTTTTTGATTTCATATTAATTAGTTGCATTAATCATGTGAATGTTTTCAAATAAATCAATGGTGCATCCTTCAAGAGCTTGTGTTCTGGATACTTTATCAATCACATTACGTTAATGTTTTACCCACCACTACTCTACTAATTTAATGAGTCACTCCTTCAGGCAACTAATTGCAAAAAAGAAAGCAACCTAAGAAACAAGCATCAACATCCTGAAATACCAGTTTACTGTAGTCTACTTTGCTTTGTATAGCACAGATGTCTGCATGAGCAGATCAACATCCAGGCAAACTATAAACAATTACACCACATAAGCAAATACACTTCTGCTAACTTTGAACCAAATATAGAAGTTCCACAGAGGACACAAATGTTCCACTGTTTCTTTAGGGAAACTTACACCCAAGAGGAATTTGGCCTGTTATTACATTGTTCAGTTATGCCATCATTATCACAAACAGTCTTTGGCAGATACATCCCACCCCATGAATTTATATTGGCTCTATCCCAGTTTAATAGGAGTCTGCCAAAGAATCCAAGGGACTCTAACTTCGTGGGGATGTTGTGTATTAAGTCTTTATTTTCCCCCTTCAAAGAACCACATGTCCCACGTTTCCCTGGGGAAGAGGGAATGCTTATTAAACCAGTCTATTAAATTTGCAGTGTAGATAACGCAGGAGACTGTCAGTCAATTAACTAGGCCACATCTCCATGGAGACTTGTTAGTTATATGTTGCCCTGCATGCCTTGAAACCATCTGCTTTCCTTCTATTTACACATTTTTAATGCAACTTGGTTCAGCTCCATTAGTAAGTATGCATTGTCTGCTTCCCAATATATGCAGACAGAGCTTGAAATATTTCAGGATTTAACACTGGAATGCTCTCCACATTCCACAACACAACTGTACATTGCACAGTTTACTCTTGTTTAATTTAAGTGAATGTCCTGCTGAGGAATCATATTCAGATCAGAAATAGAATATTTTCAGTCCAGACTTGGTGATTGTGAGATGCCCTTGTGTGATTCCTTAACGGAATGCAACCTTAAAGATTATTTTAAATATTTCATATCAAAAGCATTGCATAAATTAGTATAAAACTGATAAAAATAGAAGGAGCGCAGGCAGCTAAATATATTTTAACCAAAACCAGGCAACAGCAATGGCATTGTCTGTAGCCTCCAACAATTTTTCCTCTGTACATGAAGCAGGGCATAGTGGACAAGCATACAGATGTGGAGTTGTCTTTTTTGCTCCACAGTCACACAAGGTGTGGGATTTCGTCCTTATGCCAAAAGGAAGGCCAGAGGAAGGCATGTAGTGGCTGAGAGACCCCTGGAGTGTTCTCGGAGATTGTCTGTCTTGCCCTCCTCCTGGCATATTTATTTATTTATTTATTTATTTGTGGTATTTGTACCCTGTAGCTTCTCACCCCTGTAGGGGGACTCAGCACGGCTTACATACGCAGCACTACAGGCGGCAACACCACAATACAATTTAAAACACACCATACAATCAACGTCATTAAAAACATTAAAAAACATTACATTAAAAACCACATATTGCTGAAAGGACAGCTCGAAGATCAGGGGAAGAGGATTGGGGAAGAGGATTGAGGCAGTCGCCTCATGTCTCATTTTCCTCCCGGCATAAAGATGGAGTGAGCAGCCCCAACCTTATGCCAGAAGGATGACCCACCCACTGCCCCTCCCCTCCCGGTTCCACCTTCTGACGGGTCCTCTCCCTCCTGGCCTAGCCCTCTCAATCAGGTCCACAATGCGGCCCCAAGGCAAAAAAGTTTGCCCATGTCTGGCTCAAATAGTGTGAGGAGGCAAGAAAAAAGAAACAAAATAGGAAAAAAAGGAAAATACAATGTAGGAACCAGATTCAGTGGTGGCAGGGCCGTAGCCAGGATTTTGATTCGGGAGGGGGGGGGCTGAGTTTGGCTTGGGGGGGGACTGAGACTGGGTGGAAGAGGGACTACCCTAGCAAACCTTTTGTATTGTTATCCCAATAACCCCATTAATGTGGGATATAATGAGCATGGTGATCAGATCATGATATGAATAAACATAACAGTTTAAATAATGCACCAGTAAGGCCTTATCGCGGACCTGAGAATGGGGGGGGCTGAAGCCCCCTTAGCCCCCCGGCTACATGCCTGAGTGGTGGTTGGAAAAATCTACATTAATGGAGCAGTGAATAAATTCCAGGTTGTTGTTTGAAATTTTAAGAAGTAATCTTAGAATCTCCTTCCTACCTCTAAAATAAATTCAGCAGCTTGGATAGCTCTCTAAAAATTCTGGTAAAAATTCAGAACAGACTTGCCACTCTATTAACATGAATGTTGCCAAGGCTGACCAATTGTATAGGGCCAAGGACCAATTGTTGCCTAGAACCCCCCTGCAAACCCAAATATCCAATTTCTCTTTGGAAAATTGTAACAGACAGGGTATTTCCTCTCACAATTATGAGAAAGACTGCAGATGAAACCAGGCATTTGGAGATAGTATAAGATTTGGGCCACTCACCGGGTAGAGAGGGGAAATGTTTGCATGCTTTCATGCATTTGGGAAGTTTTTTCAATGATATTAAGCTCAATCCCACCCAAATACACTGAATGTTTTTAAACAAGGAGGGGTTATGAAGCTTGCAAGAACTGGTGAGGGCTACAAAAATGGGTTTCAGAGGTTACACCAAGCTCTAGAGGTACATTATATTCACCTCTGGCACAGAAACATGTTGGCAGTAAAGTGCAGCCTATGTGGGAGACATGAAACATCATCTTGACTTGGGATTGTAGCAAAAGGACAGAACTGGAGGTGTGACAAGAAAGCAATATGAGGCTATAGCAATCAATAGCTTTACTAGACATAGTGGCTGCATCGTGCTTCTTATGTAAGGGTCACTATGCCTCTATATACCAACTGCAGCACACCATAGAAGGCTAGTGCTCTTGAGGTGTTACTTGGTTTGTGGGCTTCTCATAAGCACCTGTCTGACCTCTGTGTAACAGAAATGCCAGGTAAGGTAAGCTGATAGGTGTGATCCATCATGGGTCATCTTAGGATGGGGACAACATGGAAGTTTAACCAGGGAGCGCTTGACCAGGGATCACTTGACCAGGTACTATTATGACCAGGAACTATGTGACTAGGGATCACTTTGACCAGGGACCACTCTCTAACATTAGTATCAAAAGGGTTATGAATCAGTTTTTGGTCAACTTTAGATTTGGTTTGGGATGCTGATTCAGAAAATTGCATTGGTTAGACCACATCAGCTCTAGTTTCTGATACAGAACATATGCCATGGTCAGTGACAGGGGAAGACATATGAGAATAATAAACATGGATCCTTGTGTCCTCCCTCCCTCCCTTATTTTACAAGAAATGAAGGTAAACAGAATGGTTTTGATTTTATGTGGAGATTGAAATGGAGATTCTGAGAGAGTTTGTGAAGGCTCTTCTGCATGGATCATTTAACAATCATGATTATTAGTACAAGTGTAGCTGCACACATTCTCATTTATCCCCACTCCCTTAAGACACAGGGTAGCACAAAAGAATGCCTGACAGCACACAGTTACAAGCATTGCTATGATAACCTCATGCTTCAGCGCGTCAACCTCTCTGGCTTTTGTTCTTACCCAGGTGTGCTGCTTTCTTTTCAGAGCTTTGCCAGGATGGGATTATGTGCTCTGCAAAGCATTATGTCAGAGAGACATCCTACACCTTACAACAAAGTTGGGCAGCAATAATTATTTGTTCCTTCTTAGTTTGTTTTGAGCTTGTTTTTGTCCTGACAAAACGGGCTTTGCAATTTTGTGAGAGACAGAGGAATGTTTAACCTTCTCTCATATTACCAGAACTTGGAATACTCCAGTGAAGCCAAATGATGCAGTGGGGTTCATTAATGACTATTAATCCATGATTGAATGCCATCTCCACATCAAGACTTCTCTATATGATTTGCTAAGGAGTACAAAATAATGCAACTGTGCTCCTAATCTTTTGTAGGTCTACCATAGGCCGATACAAAAAGGATGTTGGGCTAGATAGTCTTCAGACTAAATACACCATTGCCTTGTTTGTATGATTACACAGCTGAACAGGAAAAAAATATTGGTGCCTTTGTTTTTAGATCTGTTCCTGGGATAATTTGGGGCATTGATTCAGAAAATTGCACTGGATAGACATCAAATAAATTTTTGTTTATTTGATTGCTCTAATTTTTTAAATATGGTTATCATGATTATCTATGAGTGAGCAGATGACAACTGGTGCATGGCATATTGTCTATATTTATTATTATTTATTTATTTATCACATTTCTATACTTCCCTTCTCAGCCCGAAGGAGAATCGGGCCGGTTTACACAAGGCAATCTCGGCCCTCCAATCAAAACACGACCAAAACAAACAAAGCAATAACCATATAACACAACAATTAGCAATTAAAACATACAATTACAGTTCTCACGTCACATTGAAATCACTTTCCGTCACATCATCGTCATTCCATATATTTAATTAAATCGTTATATTGCATCAGCAAATGCCTGCTCAAAGAGTTAAGTCTTGACTTTCTTGCTAAATGTCAGAAGGGAGGGGGCAAATCTGATGTCACTAGGGAGGGCATTCCAAAGCCGAGGAGCCACCCTGTCTCTCGTCCCTGCCAATCACGCCTGCGAAGGCCCTGTCTCTCGTCCCCACCAATCGCGGCTGCGAAGAAGGTGGGACCGAGAGCAGGGCCTCTCCAGATGATCTTAAACATCTCGATGGTTCATAGGGAGAGGTGCGTTCAGACAAGTAAGTTGGACCAGAACCATTTAGGGCTTTAAAGGCTAAAGTCAGCACTTTGAACTATGATTCTATGATTCTATGGCTTCCAATTTGTTTGAAATTGGAACTTCAGTTTTATGGAGATGGCAAGCCCCATGATAGATTTTGGGGATGAAAATTAGCTCCTGGTCTTGCAGCACTTACATATAATGGTATGGGCAATGGTACATAAACAACTGGATTTATACAAAGTAAATTCACAGTAGTAGCATCAACAAACACTTTGTGTTTAGAACCTGTGTGATCGTCCTAAATTTCTGAGTTTATCACACAAGGCAGGACAATCACAGTTACAAGACATCGTTGCCTTGGACTTAGCACATAACATTAATCCTTTCTTGCAGCTCTGGAAAGTACCATATTTAATTGCATAATACTCACTCTTTCCCCCACCTTCCAAAAAAGGGCCATGTGAATATTACACAGTGAAATATCTGAGGCCTATGGGTCCTCCATGGCCACTAGTTGAAGGAGACCTCATAGGCCTCTCTCACTGGTATGTATGGGCACGCAAACCATATGGGGCCTCCTTCTACTCCCAAAAGATGTAGAGGCTCCATAGATCTTGCTCATACACCTGTGCAGGTGCTGGCCAGAGCTAAATAGTTCCACTCAGCTGGCATCAGTCTAGGGAAGCATCCTAGCTCTCATGACTTCACCTGTCTCTGTTCCAAGGGGCAGGTGGGCAGGCAGACAGGGGACATGCAAATCATGTGGAATATACAAAAAGACCAAAGCAGGGACCCCCCAAATAAGGAGCGACTATTATGTGTTGAAATATGGTATAATCAATTAATTACTTTCTTTTGTTAAAGACATGCCTTCCAATGGTGTCCAACTGAACAGGAGTGGCATCATGTGATAAGTCCAAGTCAAAAGCACAATTTTCCTGGAGTAATTTTGATTTTTCTATCTCATTTGATAATATCCTCCATGTCGTGTGTGTGTGGGTTTTTTTTCAAGGAAATATTGCAACTATGATCACTCTGCCTTTAGTGGTGCTAAAAAAAGGGTGGGGGAGAACACAGCATTCGTCTATGAATGTCAGGAGCATATTCCTGTACACCGCAGCTTTCTGTACCTGCCTACCAGCTGTCCAATTAGGAACAGCTTTTGATCCTCCAGTAAGCTGAGCTTTTGTTTATTTGATTACTACCTGCTGCCCTTTCGTATGAACATGGTTTGTTTTCTGTTTGTTTTCTGCTTTGTGCTTTTGTGAGGACAGGTACCATCTCCTTTCTTCACCTGTACATGAGAGAAGATTTGAGCTGGATCAGAGACGGGATGTGATGTTCCAGCATAAATGAAGAGAGCTGCAGCAACATAGTAGCTAAGAATAGCATGAGCTTTGGACCCAATACTGGGGTGTTTCAAGGATGAGAGATTTTTCTCTGGCAAGATTGATGTTTCTTACTGTTAATCCTCAGCACTTGGTTTGCAAATGCCAGGCTATATAGCTGGGATGGAAAACCTTTGACCCTCTGGATATTTTGGTTTTTTCAGAGCCCCAATAGATATACACACTTGTAAGAGATTATGGGAGTTGTAATCCAATATATCTGGAGGAGCTAAGATTCCCCGAAACCACACAAAAGCAGGAGTAGAATAGTTGGTCTAAGGGCTATTTAGTCCAACCAGTGCCCAGAACTGGACACAGTATTCCAGGGGAAGTCCAACCAAAGCAGAAGACACTGGGACTATGGACGTCATCATATGGATAAAAACTCCCATGCCAGTTTGCCAGCCTTTGTGGCATATCAGTGGGGTAATCCTGGCACCTGCACCCTGCCCGACCAGCAGCAATGTTTCCTCATCATATGTGAGGAAGTGTTGCTGCATGGCTTGTCCTTGTGGTAGCCCCATTGTTTCAAATGGAATGCAGGTATGCTCCAGTGTTGGTGGTGCAATGTCCTACTATGCCACTGCCTCAGTTGAGCAATGAAGCTCCACCAGAAGTGAGGCTATGTCATGTGATTGGTGACATGGGGCTCCAGCGCTGAACAAAGGTGACAGTGTTCTTGGAAGCTAAAACTTTGTTGTGTAATGAGGTAGTTTGACTTTCCCTTGATCTTGACACTATACTCCTATTGATGTAGCCTAGGATCTCACTGGCTTTTTTTAGCTGCCACATCACGATGTTAACTCATTTGGTTTACTAAGACTGCTGCATCCCTTTCACATGGACTGTTTTCAAACCAGGTGTCACCCATCCTATATCTCTGCATTTCATTTCAATTGTCAAGGTTTTGTACCATACATTTTTCCCTGTTGAAATTCATGTTGTCATTTTTGGCCCAGCTCACTAATCTGTGAAGGTCACTTTGGATTCTGATCCTGTCCTCTGGAGTATTAGCTATCTCTCCCAATTTGGTGTCATCTGCGAATTTGATAAGCACGCCTTTAACAATTTCCTTTAGCAATTTCTCTTTAATAATTTCTAAAGATGGAGAGTTCTCTGCCTTCCAAAGCAATCTATTTCAATATGAAATCACTTTTACATTAAAAAAAAGCTTTTTTAATGGACAGGTGGGATCTCTTTTTTTGTAATCCTCACCCAAAACAGTATCTTAAAGTGTATTTAAAGCTGTTTTAGTGTATAATGCAGCCCAGAATCACCCTGGCATAGAACAGAATAGAATAAAGATAAAGGTAAGGTTTCCCCTGACATTGGCTAGTCAAGTCCAACTCGGGGTGGTGGTGCTCATCTCAATTTCTAAGCCGAAGAGCCGGCATTGTCCATAGACACCTCCAAGGTCATGTGGCCAGCATGATTCCATGGAGTGCTGTTACCTTCCTGCAGAATCGGTACCTATTGATCTACTCACATTTGCATGTTTTCAAACTACTAGGTTGGCAGAAGCTGGAACAGCAGGAGCTCACCCTGCTACCTGGATTTGAAATGCCAACCTTTGGGTCAGCAAGTTCAGCAGCTCAGTGCTTTAACTCGCTGCACTACCAGGGGCTTCTGAATAGAATATAATAGCTTTAGTGTCATTGTGCTATTTGTGATGTGTGCTGGGGAAGGCATTTTATATAGTTGTGAAATAGCACGATAATAGAATAAAACAGCTTTATTGTCATTGTGCTATTGCACAACTAAATTAAATGCCCTCCCCAGCACACATCACAAAAACAACACACCCATCCCTCCACACTCCAACCACCACTGCACAGCCCCCAATGCCACATCAATGTGAAGCCAGGGAGTGAATGAAGATGTGACAGTAGCAGCAATAGACTGGGGGCAGTGATGGAAGCAGTAACATTAGTGGTGGCTATTAGGCATGGTTTCGAACCCAAAAAATAGGGAATCAAAAATCTAATGGGGGGGGGGGTTATTAGTAATAGAAAGACTTACAAAAAAATTTCCAAAAATTTCTAAAATGTAACGCAATTACTTACGAAATTCGTTAGTAGTTCTAAAGTAGGCAAAGCAGGGAAACAGGACTGGCACTGTTTTAAGCACAGGCAAATCAAGGGGCAACATTTCCCTTGGTTTCCTTGCAGGGAGATATAATGCATTAATATATTATTATTAATATTATTAAATAAAATAGTTGCCAATGCCCACCTCTGGTGCAGGCCTTGCTAATCTGTAGAGTTCTCCTCACTCCAGCTTTTCCCCATTCAGTTTTACCATAGCAGTCTAGGACCTCCGTTTGAACTCTATGGCTTTTCTTGATTCTGAACTCTTCCTTCTCCTCTCCGTGCTCTTTTCACTCCTGCTGTCCTTCTCTCAGCAGTTCTTATGTCCTTCTACTCTGTCCTTCTATCTAAACCCCCTTCCTGGGTGTTTAAATCGCTTTTAAATCCAGTCCTCCAGCCCCTCTAGGAGTCCCGATCTGGATCTCTCTATGGTTTCCGGCTCCTTTTTCACTTCCTGGAGGAGGCCCTTCACTCTAATTAGACTCCAAGCATGGAAAGGCCCCGATTTGACTGTGAGTTATGTCTGCAAAGCTATTTTGGAGGGGGAAATTTTCCTGTTGGGTGGGCATCCGAAATAGTTACTAATCTAACGAAAATTTGGGCCCAGAGAGTGCGGAATTGAAAGTCCACTTCCGGGATTGGCCCTGCGAATCGTATAAACTTGAAAGTCCCATACATACGAATCCCTTCCGATTTCTTTTCATTTTCATAACTTTTTTCTCATGCCTAGTGGCTATGTCAACATTACTCACCATGTGTAGGAGAGAAAAGTTGATGGAGGTTTCAGTTTTCATCTTTGAAGTGGAATGGAATGGAGCTCTCATTAAACCTGGATTTTGTATGGGAGGGAGGTAGTGGTAAAAGTCACTGTGAATTCACTATTCCTTTGGGAACAGGGCAACCAACTCTGTCTTCTATGCGTGAAATTTTCATCCTGAAATATTGCAACCTTCTATGTCCACTCTCTAGCATCTTTGCTTAAAAAGAGCAAGCAGTACAGGGTTAAAACTTGCATAGGGAACCATTGGCACCCCACAGGAGATAAGAGTGTCTGTACATTCCATGTTCCAAAGTTCACTTTTCTTTTTTAACCACAGGGTGGTGACCTCTGGATGCAGCAGTCTAGTCAGGGATAAGAGAGGCAGACTATGTGTAGGGCACCTTTTCTGGCCCCTTCCCCTCGTGGGGTGAGCAGAGTGGGCCCTAAAAAAGACTGCTCAGTCATGGATACAACTGCCGAACTACTCAACTGCCTCGGACCTTAAGGTAGAATGACTGAATCCATATCCACCACCCATGTGCCAATCTGTGACTAGGAGCTTCCAGATTTATTTATTTATTTATAAATTTATTATTTATTTATTTGCTACATTTCTATACCGCCATTCTCAGCCCGAGGGCGACTCATGGCGGTTAACAAAGTGGCACAATTCAATGCCCGAAAAATATTTAAACATAGCTAAAAATTTCAAACTACATAAAAAAACATAATAAAACCATAAATCCTCCGAATTTCATTACCAAGTCATTATCCAGTAGCGTTGTCCAGCCATTCCGAGATCAGAGTTATCAGCTACACTGCAGGAAAAGCCTGCTCAAATAACCAAGTCTTCACTTTTTAATGAAATGTTAAGAGGGTGAGGGCTGATCTAATGTCCCTGGGGAGGGCATTCCACAGCCGAGGGGCCACCGCTGAGAATGCCCTGTCTCTCGTTTCTACCAGTCGCACCTGTGAGGATGTCAGGACCGAGAGCAGTGCCTCCCTAGAAGATCTTAAATTTCTAGAAGGTTCGTAAGGAGAGATACGTTCAGACGGATAGGTAGGGCCAGAACCGTTTAGGGCTTTATAGGCTAAAGCCAGCACTTTGAATTGTGCTCGGTAGCAGACTGGCAGCCAGTGGAGCTGGCACAACAGAAGAGTTGTATGCTCCTGTTAGCAACCTAAATGCCGCCTGTTATACCATTTGGAGCTTCCAAACAGTCTTCAAAGGCAACCTCACATAGAGAGCATTGCAGTAGTCTATACGGGATGTAACCAGAGCGTGTACTACCGTGGCCAAGTCAGACTTCCCAAGGTACGGGCGCAGTTTGCACACAAGTTTTAATTATGCAAATGCTCTCCCAGTCACTGCCAAAACCTGGGGTTCCAGGCTCAGCAATGAGTCTAGGATCACACCCAAGCTGCAAACCTGCGCCTTCAAGGGGAGTGTAACCCCGTCAAGCACAGGCTGTAACCCTATGCCCTGTTTGGCCTTATGACTGACCTCTATCTTGGTCAGTGCCTCTATCTTGTCTGGATTCAATTTCAATTTGTTCACCCTCATCCAGATCGTCACAGTGGCCAAGCACCGATTCAGGACCCGAACAGCCTCCTTAGTAGCAGGTGGGAAGGAGTGACAGAGTTGGACATCGTCTGCATGCAGATGACACCACACCCCAAAACTCCGGATTTACAGTTTTTCTATCCTGCCTTTCTCAGCCAAAAGGTGACTCAAGGCGGCTTACAGATTGGCAGCAATTTGATGCCACAATAGTAATAAATACCGTCAAAACATTTAATGTGACAAAATAAAATTCCATATAAAAACCATTAAAACATATAATCACCAATATCTTCCAGTTAAACTCATTTTCCATTAGAATTGTCTAAGCCATTCCATGAACAGTCATTCATAGTATCATATTTATCTATTATGCTGCATTCTCAAAAGCTTGTTTCAAGAGCCAGGTCTTAACTTTTTCTGGAAAGTGAGGCGGAAGGGGCCCAATCTAATATCCCTAGGGAAGGATTTCCACAGCTGAGGGGCCATCACAGATTTATTTATTTACGATATTTATAACCCACCTTTCTCAGCCATACAACAACTCAAGGCAGGTTACAGATTGGCACAATTTGATGCCAGGCGTTCATAAAAGTGCCATTAAAAACAATCAACTTTACAATATAAACCATATATAAAAACCATTAAAACATATAATCATCAGTGTCATCCTGTTAAAAATGTTATCCAGTTACATCATCTGGCCATTCCATGTTCATCATTCATAGTTCTGTGTTATCTATTCTGCTGCATTCTCAAAAACTTGCTCAAAGAGCCAGGTCTTTACTTTTTTTGGGAAGTCAGGAGGGAGGGGGGCAATCTAATATTCCTGGGGAGGGAGTTTCATAGCTGGGGGGCCACCGCTGAGAAGGCCCCATCCTTCGTCTCTGACAATTGCACTTGGGAGGCTGGCAGGATCGAGAGCAGGGCCTCCTCAAACAATCTTAAGCTCCTTGATGGTTCATAGAAGGAGATAAGTTCAGAGAGGTAAGCTAGTTTAAGGCTTTATAGGCTAAAACCAGCACTTTGAATTGTGCTTAGTAGCAAATTGGCAGCCAGTGGAGCTGACCCAACAGAGTAGTGTGTTCCCTGAGCTCCGCTCCTGTTAGTAACATGGCTGCCGCCCATTGGAACACTTGAAGCTTCTGAACAGTCTTCAAAGGCAATCCCACAAGAGCACGTTGCAGGGATGTAACAAGAGAGTGGACCACCGTGGTCAAGTCAGGCTTTCCAAAGTAAGGATGCAGCTGGCACACAGATTTCATAGTCCTGCCCCTGTTGCCACTTGCTGATCACCATAGGACTTTTGTTGGTTTGTTTTTATTTTTCTTGGAAGATGCTTGTGCGTGAGCTTTTTAAATGTCTGGAGGTTGGTGCACAGCTGATCAGCACACTGTTTTCACAGAGTGAGGTCCCAACCAATGTTATGGTTAACACGACGATGGTGGTTCTCAATCTGTTGCAGCCTTCTTCCACCTTCACAACCGTTGCAACATACCATGTTATCCTCTGCCTGATCCACTGTTGAGGGTCTTCAGGTCTTCAGACTGTGCTTGGTCTGGAATGTCCCCTGTGGCCCTTCCTGGGAGTACATGATTCTGGTGGTTACACCCACAGGTTGATTTGAACATGCAAACTTCCTCACTGCAACAAGGAGGTGAACACTGACAGGACAGATTGAATGGTCATACTCAGACAAAAGCAGTTTTCTATGTTGAAACAGTCAATTTTGAAATTTTAAAAAAGAAATAAATGTTAATTTGGTTACACGTGCCTTTGAAAAGATTTTATAACTTTTGCAGGGGGAAAAGGAAAGGGAGAAATATATTCATCCTTGATTGATTGACTTTGTGTCTGCACAATAACCTCCCACGAGGATCAGCCAAATGGATATTTTCCCTCTGATCCTACTGCTATTGAAAAGGACTTGAAAGAAAACACCCCCTTGGCCCCTCCCTCCCTCCCCCTACCTGATTTGATTAATGAAGCCATTAAAAAGAAACTGGAAAGACCGTCAAACGAGCCTTGCATTTTTATGTTAGGATAGAGCAGCTTGAGCGTATATAAAAGCTATTATAGAAGTGACTGCACTTATTAAATCTTCCAACAGATTTTCCTCTAGTCATTATCATGGAAGAGACTTCAGTGGAACACCAGCATGCCAAGACTCACCGATGATCTAGTATAATGTCGATGAATGAGCCCTTCTCCTTTTCTCTGGTCTGTCAAATGAGTTCTGAAGGCAAAGAGAACATTTAATGTTGGCCAAAGAATCTCCTACAGTGGTGGTATGAAGCTTTCTGGAGTTGGGGCTGGTTTTCGAGAATTATGCATATTCCACTTGCTTGATCATTGCATATATTACTTAAATGTATGTTTTGGGGAACATGGGAGAGGTAAAGGGGACTTCATTGCTTTCAGCTTGCCTGTTGCCTTATGGCAATCTTATGATTTTCCTAGAGTTTTCTTAAGCAAGGAATACTTCGAAGTGGTATGTCACTTCAAAGTATGTTTAAGTTTGTGAAGACTTGAGCATGGTAATGCCAACATTTGGTGGGCATTGCTATGCATTGTCCATTGCTTAGAATGAATACAGACTTTAGTATAAGAGATAAATTCTATTTGTGAAAGAGACAAAGCACCTTAGAGTGCTCTTGTAATGTTGGGACTAAGGACCTTGTCACGTTGAGGTCCTCAAGTTGTGGGGACAATAGGGGCATCAGTAGGACAGTGGGGCAAATCCGGTGGGTATCGGGGAAAACCATCGTCCAGTGCTCCACATCGCTCCCTTCCCCATCCCACAGGCGAAAGTGTCACTGCCTAGTTTCCCCTCATGCTGTTCCCATTTTATGCAATGAGAACACGGGAAACCTTCTGTGTTCTAAGGGCGACATCCTAGGAGACTTCTGGCAATACAAAAGACTGCTTGCTTCTGCTATAATGGAAGTTTATTACCTTATACATCCAATTTCCTATTTTCCTTTAATGCCAAAGAGTTATTTAAGAAGAAAGACAAGAAAAAGGATTTATTAAAAGGAATAATAATAATATACTTTATTTATATTCCACCCTTCTCCCGTAGGGGACTCAGAGCGGATTACAGCATATACAGTAGACACAGGCAAACATTCAGTGCCTTGATTACAATTACATACAATGAGACACTGTTGGGTTTCATCCCTGACTGCACAAGTCTCCAGTCCTCAATGAGGAGAAGTTAGCCTAGATAGGTTAGAGTGAGGGATTCCTTCACCCATTGCCTCTAGCAGCTTACCTCAAGAGGGGTTTAGAAGGGGGGTTATTTCCATTCACCTTGCATGCCAAACTCCACCCCTTTGGCTGCTATGAATGTAAACCTTTAGAAAAGGTAACTTCCTGTTTTGCAAGGCCTTTTGTCCTATAGGCTGGCCATGCGGCAGTCTCCATTTTTTCTGTATAGTCCTGTTTCTGCTTCTAGAGAGAGAGGAAGCATCTTGCACTCTCTGAGGCAAGATGTAATAGTTAGTAACTTTTGTTATTTTTCCTTTTTCTTTTCCCTTAGTGGATATCTTAGCAAAGCTAGTTAGCTCCAAGTAACCTTTCCTATCCTGATTGAATTTCTCTATTTACAATAAATACTTTTGTTTTGATCCTATGACTTGTGGATCTGCAATCCTGTTCAATCCTCTTGAATGGAACTCAATCCTGGCTCACTGCATGTAAGTTTCTGTTGCATATGAATCTTGCACTCTGCTATATTTTTGGTGGAATCACCTCCAAGGGGGGTTATTTTTGAGCCTAACAGCTCTTGATTACCAACAGACACACAAACACAGACAAAGACAGAGATTTCTTTCATTTCCGGCTTTTGGAGGTGGTGTTCATCCCTGGCTCTGGAGGAGGTGATTTTCTCCATTTCCAAGCTGAGGACCCTGTGTTGTCACCTCCTGGTTGTGCAGCTGGCAAGACTACTTGGAGCATCTTCTTGCCTTTTCCTGCTAGTGCTCGTATTCCTCAGGGATTGGAGAGACCGATATGATCATGTCATCTAACATGTCTGAGAATTTAGCCCAATCTGCCTTTCTGAAGTTGAATCTTCATTTAAATCAAACTTCCTGAGGCCTTATAGTTGGGAACAGTTGGCATATTATTGGTTGGTGCTGTGTGTTTGGTATTGGTGGTCCCACTGATTTAGTGCATTGCTGTGCAATACTGTCATTCACAAATAAGAGGTCTGAGTTATATCCTCAGTGCCATCTCCCACTGTTGTAGAATGGTGGGAGCTTACTATCATGAATGAGTGATAGTTTGTGCAGACCAGGAAAAGACAGCCTCTCAATTTTTATCCTCTTGAGCATAGCCCCATACATGGCTATGGCTGTTAAATTAATCAATTACTACCGCCCTTTGGTGCCTATCAAAGTTCTCTGGGGAGGAAGAACAAAACTCTTCATTTGGGGGCTTGTACACAGAGGTAATTGTGATGTTATTAAGCTCTGCTGTTATAAACTCTATATTGTTTTCCTCAGTGTTGTGGGCACTGCTGACTTGGAGGCCTGGTTTTACAAAGACAGTGCTTGCATACTGTGCATGTGGTCTTTGCGCTACTAAGATCATTCCTGGAAACTTTGGTCATTTCTGTTGTTTATCCCTGTGTGTTTCTTGGACACATAGCACATCACATTTCTTATCTCGGCATAGTTCATAGAGCAATTGTTCTTGGGCAGCTGACATACCTTCAATGATGATTGAGATTATTGTCATGGTTGGTCCTGAAAAGGTCCGTTGGTTGGTTTGCTTGTTTGGTTGCATGCTGCACGTCACTTTTGTCACTTCTGGAGTGAGAGAATCAGCCTTCTATGAAGACGTTGCCCAGGGGACGCCCGTATGTTTTGAAGTCCTGCAGGGAGGCTTCTCTCATGTCCCCCTTACTCTGCAGAAGAGGTACCTATTGATCTACTCAGATTTGCAAGTTTTTGAACTGCTAGGTTGGCAGGAGCAAGGTCTAACAGCAGGAGCTCACCCATCCCACAGATTTGAACTGCCAACCTTCAGGTCAGCAGTTCAGCAGCGCAAGGATTTAACCCATTGTGCCACCATGGAATGAACAAGGCTTTTCTTTTCTCCTGAGGTGGAGAAAGCCAAAAAATCCTTTGAGAAGCAATGCCTCCATGTAATCCCAACTGAATCTAGAATTATTGTGATTTTAAAATGAAGAAACAAACCTTTGAGACATTTGATGTTAATTTGCTACATCCTGCTCATTGGCATTGGTATCATCATTAAAATTGTTATTTTTATCATTGTTCTTTTGATAAAGTAATTATACTTTATTATTTATCATCAGACTCAAGGGTGCACCAAAATTGTGTTTTTGTGCCGTTTACAGATTCAAAATTAAAGGCCACAAAAGCTTTCCCTTAATTAGATCAAATATAGAGATGCAGATCAAATGACTCCAAATTAATAATAATGACAAGACTGTGCTTGAACATGAAAGGCAACAACTCAACAGAGAAAATATTTTATGATGTCATCATTTTTTCTTTCCAGTGGGCTCTACAAGGAAAGGAGATATTTTCCCATATTAAGAATCTTATTCCTTTGGAAGGATCTGTGAGAACATTTTGCAGGTGTAAAGGCAGAATTGGGTGGTGCCTGAGGAAGTGGATAAACTCTCCTTGATTTATGTCCTACTTTTCGCTTGAATGAGACTCAAACTGACTTATAGAATCATAGAATCATAGAGTTGGAAGAGACATCGTGGACTGTCCAGTCCAACTCCCTGTCAAGAAACAGGAAAATCTCATTCAAAGCACCTCCTACAGATGGGCATCCTGCCTCTGTTTAAAAGCCTCCAAAGAAGGAGCCTCCACCACACTCCAGGGCAGAGAGTTCCACTGCTGAACAACTCTCTCACACAGTTATGAAGCTCTTCCACGTGTTTAGGTGGAATCTCCTTTCCTGCAGTAGAAAACAAACTTGCTCCCTCCTCCCTATGACTTCCCTCACATATTTATACATGGCTATCGTGTCTCCTCTCAGCCTTCTCTCCTGCTGAGTAAACATGCCCAGCTCTTTAAGATGTTCCTCATATGGCTTGTTCTCCAGACCCTTGATCATTTAGTCACCTTTTTCTAGACACATTCCAGCTTGATTTTGAACATCTCCCTTCAATTGTGGTGCCCAGAATTGGACAATACAGTCAATTAAAATGTGAAATACAAGTATCCATGCAACTAAAAAAATATGTAAAAGTCCTAAATATATATATTATTACACAGTCCAACCAGTACATCCAATTGTTCATAGAATATTAGAGTTGGAAAAGACCTCAAAGGCCATCCAGTCCAATGCCATTCTGGCATGCGGTAATACATAATCCAAGTTCTCGCAAGAAATTGTTATCTAGTCTCTGTTTAAAAACTCCCAGAGAAGGAATCTGCACTAAATTCCTGGTATCAGTTTCCATTCTTAAACTGCTCTTACCATCAGGAATTTCTTACTAATGTTTAAATGGGATCTCTTTTCTTGCAGCTCCATGTCCTAATATCAGGGACAGCAAAAAACAAGCTTGCCCTTCCTTCAATATGACATCATTTCATATCCCTTCTTCATTTCTTCTCCAGGCTAAACGTACTCAGCTTCCTAAGCTACTCCTCATAGGACATGGCTTCCAAACCTTTCACCATTGGTCACTTTCCAGCTTGTCAATATCTTTATTGAATTCTGGTGCCCAGAACTGGACACAAGGTTATTCCAGGTGAGGTCTGACCAAAGCAGGATAGACTGGAACTACGACTTCCCTTGATAAGTTCAAAAACATTAGTCAACATCATTAACAGGTTAAAGCAGATTAAGAACGTC
The DNA here is from genome assembly GCA_030556195.1 of Anolis apletophallus. Classification (NCBI taxonomy): domain Eukaryota; kingdom Metazoa; phylum Chordata; class Lepidosauria; order Squamata; family Anolidae; genus Anolis; species Anolis apletophallus. The sequence goes on from JARBWK010000012.1 coordinate 104,147,817, forward strand.
AAAACAGTTTACAGCTATGTGTACTTGAGAGAAATAAATGATGCCCCAAAGGCTATGCTGAAGAGCCAAGTTTTTACTCTAAATTGACATGCCGAGAAGGCTTTTTTCTTCATCCTCCCACAGTATATCGAGCTCACTAACATGTGAGATATATATATATATATATATATATATATATATATATAAGTTTGCACATTGTGCCATCGCACCTGATCTATATATATTCAGGAAGGGTGAGGACATAGACTCTCTATACTGGGGGATTGCTTCTTGCCTTCCTTTAGAGGCTTGGGGCTCTCAAGGACCTAGTTGGATACTATAGATAACTCAAACAGGCTTTATTGTTTACGACATGAGTTATCTTTATTCAGGCACTTTACTTCAGGCACTTTACCTCTGGATGCCAGCCGACTAGTTTGAAGGTGCCTGAGTCTCTTCAGAGCTACCCAACCGTCCGGTATGTTGGGCTTTCTGTATGAGACCCAAGGAAAGTCTATTTGGTGTTGAGAGATGGCTTGACCAAGGCTGGCCCTGGCAAACCTTCAGATATGTCCTCTTCTGGAGGGATCCAGGAAAGCTCTGAAAAGCAAACTGGCTAGATTCCCAAGTCCCTAGGAAAAGGGGTGGAACAAACTCAATTGGGCTCTGTTAAACAATGATTGACAGGTGTAAAGAACCAATCAATGCTTGCAGAAACACAACACAACAGTGCAAACCCTTGCAACTCAAAGCCTTCCATACAAGTTGTGTCTGCTGTACCGTCACACACATTATATGCAATATTAGAGTTGCAAATCACTATTTACAATTCTTTGTCATTTGCAGACTACTTAGAATCATAGAATCATTGAGTTGGAAGAGACCTCGTGGGCCATCAAATCCAACTCCCTTCCAAGAAGCAAGAGAATCTCATTCAAAAACATTTCTCTCTCAGTCTACTAGTCAATTGTTCTCTACAGTATAGTCTAATTTTCTTATTAATAGGCATATCTAACCTTAAATTCACTTGATCTGAGGGTCGTTTGAATTTGCTATTAGTTTGACACATATAGCTAATAAATGTTTTCCATATGGCTGCAAACAAATTCCTTTATTTCTTCTTTCTTTAATATTTTGTATGTTAATTTTTCAGATGGAGCTATGGTCCATATTCTGTTTATCCGATTTTGTGTTGATAAATTATCTAATTCTTTCTATGCTTTTACATGGTGTGGTTCAGAAAAGAGCTTCCTTAGAAGATGCCAATCGTTAGGCAGACATATAGGAATAATAGTATCATAGCCTCATAGAATCCTTGAATATTCAATCGTATTCAGAGGAAGGCACATTTCCTCAAGTATGGTGACCCTACACCATCTAGGTTCTTTTAGATTTAGAAAATGTATTTATTTATTTTACAGTATTTATATGCTGTTTTTCTCACCTCTGGGGGGGACTCAAATTGGTCTACACAGAAATAGTGGCAAAATTCAATGCCTTACAAACATACATCAAATTACAATTAACATCATAACAAATTATAAAATCAATGGGACAATTAATCATAAGATACAATAAAAAGACATTTAAAACATGAAATACAAGAATTAAAACACCTAATAAAAACATAAAAATCATGTTATCCAAGTATGTAGAACGGGCCATTCCAAATGTCGACTTCACATATTCTATATTTGCTTCTTGTACTGCATTACTTCACTAGTCAAAAGCTTGGTTCCATAACAATGTCTTTGTTCTCTTTCTAAAGGCCAGGAGGGAGGTTGCCGATCTAATCTCACTGGGGAGAGAGTTGCAGAACTGATGAACCACCACTGAGAAAGCTGTGTCTCTTGTACCCACCAATCACACAGGAGGGACTGAGAGCAGGGCCTCCCCAGATGATCTTAACCTATTTGATGGTTCATAGAGGGAGATCCAGTAGTCTATTTTTGATGTAACAAGAGCGTGGACCACTGTGCCCAAGTCTGGCTTCCCAAGAAAAAACCCTTTCCCCCAATAGAAAGTCACCAGTAACTTTTGGGAAGCTCTGGGGAGCACAAATATAACACTGTTGTCCGCTTTTGGCCCATAGACCACACTTTCTCTGCTATGGTCTAAAATATGAGTGAACTGCCTTAAAACTTTCCCCATACCTTATGACTCAAGCCCCCACTACAATAATGGTGTTGAATGAAAGAAAATAAATGTTATGCATTTGATCTCTTTGTATTTGTGTAAACTTGTGTTCCAGAAAAGAACTGCTACAAGTGAGTTCTAACAAACAGTTTCTGTTTTCCGCCATCTCTCTCTCTCTCCCAGACTTGTTTTCCACTTTTTTCTTCTTGGCATCCACATTCTTTAACATTTGCCGCTTCCATGCTGGTCTTTGTAAATAGGGTATCATGTGGTGCCTTAGGTGTATTACTACCAGCATGCCAAGAGTTTATATCCATAGGACACGAGTTGGCTTGCAGAATTGCCATTCTTTGATCCCGAAGTACGTCTTCATTTTTCTGCCTATAGAGCAGCAAATTGGACCCCAGTAGACAGCGCATAAAGCAATAGACGAAGGGATGGTGGGATGGCACATTTTGTTTTGAAACGAAAAATACATTTCTGTGTCAGGATGCCTTGTAGCAGCAGTTGTGATCCAGTGATGCTCTTTTCTTTCTCCATCTGAAGAAAGGAGATGAACAAATAGTCACTTTTTCCATTAGTTTCCAGGGGAGGATGAGCTGTCATATTAGGAAAACACCAGCAGGACAAGGACTTGAGATGATTTCTGCTGGTTGTCTTGTGAGTTTGGACAAATTTATTTACTTTTTAAGGCGATCAGTCCTTGCATGCTGTATGCAATTGTATTCTATTTGCTGGGATATTTGGGAACTATAGTGAGGCTGGGGACACACTAGTCTCAGAGTTGCAGCTCAGCATAGGACCCTTTCCAAGTACTTGTTGTATATGCAAGTATATAATTGTGGAGAGTTTTCCCTAACTCACCCTTAAAATAACCTCACCCCCCCCCCCCCCAAAGAAGAAGATTGTATTCTTAGCTAGGAGTTAGATGCCTCACTGCATTATTGACTGAGGCATTATTGGCTTTTACACAAAAGAAGATTATTATTAAAATATCATCTCATATCTGGCATTCATACTCAGAAGACTAAGGAATGAGAAGAACAGGAGCCAAATGCAGAAAACAGATTCTCATCTGATATGCTTTTCACAAATCATATTATACTGGTTTAGAATCAATTTACTCTACTTTTAATGTGTTGCCCAATCCAGTTCCATGTCCTGGTTCTTACTTATAATAATCTAGGGCAGGATGTCTGAAAGATAGGCTAAGTCATCCTTTATGAACCAGGCTAAAATATACTGCTTAGAATCCTGTCTTTGATTTTTGGTGTCATTTGCCTTCAAGTCAACTGTGATTTATGGAAACTCTATCCTGTGATTTCCTTGGCAAGATTGATTGAGAATAACTACGTCATTGCCTTTTTCTGAAGCTGAGAGTGTATAACTTCCCTAAGGTCACCCAGGACCACTTTCCATCTGGAAATTTTTGTCCTCACTGTGAAAGACCTGAGGATCCAGAATAGGTCTCTACAGTCATTTGCGGACCCACCAACAAGACTTTACACTTGGAAGACAATCATTATCTGCCATGAGTGATAACCTATGATAATGATAATGATAATGACAACTGTAAGTGATGTTTGATAGCAGAATTGACTGCCTCAGAAAGTAATGGGCTCTGTATCTTTAAAGGTCACCAAAAATGTTTTGATGGGCATCTTTCTGAAGTGCTTTAATTGTGCATTCCTGCAAGGCATTGAGTTGGACTATATAGCTCCTTTGGTCCTTTTCAAATTCTATTATTGTTCTTGTATGCCTTCAAGTCATTTTTGACTTATGTCAATCATATGGCAAATGTATCATGGGATATTATTAGCAAGATTGGTTCAGAGGTGTTTTGCCTTTGCCTTCCTCTGAGGATGAAGGAAAGTAGATTTCCATGGCTGAGCAGGAATTTGAACTTGTAGCCCAATGACCATTACATCACACTTGTGATCAACTGATTTCATGACTATAAAATCTGAAACAGGAAAAAAAACACTAGCTGAAACTTGGGCAATTATTGAACCATTCATCATCCAAACCAGATGTGCAGTGGCAGCCATTAATGTTTGGTGGGTCATAAGGGGACAGAGTCCCTCTTTACTGAAACAAACCTCTGTATGAAATCTTAGAATTGAAAGAAGATGACAGAAGGCTCTATTCAAATATTGGTTGGCAAATGGTGAGCTGCTTCAGGGTGAAATCAAATATACCTCCGTATTTTCTTTTCAGGATACCCATGCACCATTTCAAATGACCTTAAGAAAGTAATCTCAGTAGAATGAACACCTGAGAACTCATTAATAGTGAGAGATGGCTTCAGAAGACAAGGTTTTATTACCTTTACAGAAGCTAATGCTACTTCAATTTACTTGCCTTTGTGTTATTCCCATATCACCACATATATATATATATATATATATTTATTTCATCAACTTAAAGGGACAGTAGAGACAGCTTCTTTCACAGCTTACATTTGAATCCAATGGTATTCTATAAGATGGTAAACAGGAGAATAGTGAAAAGGTGAACAACATTTTTTTTTCAAAACATTCTTGAGGTACCAGACACTATTATCATACCAACAAGCACCAGGGTTTAGATTGGTGTGGGCAACCTTTAGCCTGCAAAATGCTGTTGGATTCCAACTACCAGCAGTCTTAGCCAGTATAACCAATGGCAAGGAGTGCTGGATGCAATAGTTCATCTGGAAAATTGCACAGTTCCCACCCCTGAAATAAAGAATAGAAACCACAGGTGCAGACATATCTTTGGTCTATTATTCCATTATTTTTGAGTTCCCTTTCATATTACTGAATTATAGAACTATGATTCCATTTCTACTCTCATGGTTCCAGTCTACGGAATGTTGGGATTTGCAATTTAAGAAGGGGCATTTCAAATTCTTAGTCAGAGTACTCTAGTGCAGGGTTTCCCAACCTTTTTTGAGCCGCGGCACACCTTTAACATTAAAAAAATCCGGGGGCACATTACCAACCAAAATGACACAAAATGACACTGTAACACAGTAAAGAATGGCAGGGGGATGGTGAGTTGCTGGGAGCAGCTGCTGGGAGTGCTGAAGTCAGGGGAGAAGACAGGCCACACCATGCCCCGCCCCCTCCCCCTGGCTTCAGTTCTCCCACAGCTTCCCAGCCTTGAGGGGGCAGTGCCAAGCCAGCATTGTGCTGACTCTGCCACCACTGGCTTGGCACTGCCCCCTCAAGGCTGGCGAAGCTGTGAGGGTGCTTAAGCTGGAGGAGGGGGCGGAGCCAGGCCACGCCATGCCCCTCCCCCCGGCATCAGCTCTCTCACAGAGGAGGAGAATGAGCGGTGGATGGGCTTCAGTAGGCGGGGCTCCTCCACGCAGCTTCAACAAGCAAGGGGCGAGAGTCATGGCGGGAGTCATGGCAGATTGGAGGCTGGTTGGGGAAACGGCCGAAGGAGGCGGTGCCCCGGTCCCTTCTTCTTTTTCTTTGCAGCCGCCCGTCCCTTCCTCCTCCTCACCCAAGCAGCAGGAGTTTGGCAGGAGGAGGGGGCAGAGAGCTTTTCTCGCGGCACATCTGATGATAGCTCACAGCACACTAGTATGCCACGGCACACTGGTTGAGAAACACTGCTCTAGTGTCTCACTAAACTAGCAAACCCAGGATTCATAAGAGGCAGCAATGACTGTTAATGCAGAACCAGTACTATAATATTGTAGCATGAAAAATCCTACTTTCCATTGAATGATTTATCAATTTTGTTTCTTTCCTTTCAGTGGCAGGGCAATATATTTTTGTAAAAAGAAACTATTGAGCATTATTGCATGTTTTGGTACAATATGATGGTTTATCTGTCTTTTAAATAGTATAGTATGACCCCTGTATTTATAGGATGAATACCTACAGTTTCATTTATCTGTCCATAACAAAATATGCTCTGGCATTTCCTAGGTTCTCCAGGTGATTTTGTGGTTTGCTTTCAATGGATGTTGACCATGAAGCCATGTTGGAGGACCTTTCTAGCAATATCAAGTCATGTGTCCTCTCTTGGGATTTCCTGTGTCTTCCAGAGCAGCTACTTGGTATGTTTCTGCCAGAAATCACTTGCTCAATAGGGTTAACAACTTGTCCCCAGGGATATTAGACAAGCCCCCACATTGGCAGTTTTTAGGAGGAGCCTGAAAACGTGGCTGTTCCAATGTGCCTTCCCTGTATAAAGTAAATAATGCCCTGCTATGATCAATTTCTTGCAAATTGCCCTCATAAGCACTTTAATTACCTGTTGGGTTATCTGCCCCACATTATGCTTAAAAACCTTTCCTGTTATATGCATTCTACCTCTGTTCGCATCCAGTGTTATTTATATTAAAATTTTAATATTTTGCATTTGGCCCACCCAGAATGGTTTTAATCTGTCTGTTATTGCCTGTGTGTAAGTATATTGATTGTATTGTTGTTATTATTTGCTGTTATGTTGTTATGTGACATTCGGCTTGGTCTCATGTAAGCCGCCCTGAGTCCCCTTGGGGAGATGGTGGTGGGGTATAAATAAAGTTAATAAAATAAATAAACCACCACAACAACAACACTTTATTTATATTCCGCCCTATCTCCCCAAGGAGACTCAGGGCAGATTACAGTAGACATATGTGGCAAACATTCAATGCTGTTTGGACAGACAGGACAGAACAGCCTGAAATGAGGTATGTTGTGTCGAAGTCCAGCTTTTTGGCACCTTTGGAGATTGAGCTCAAATTCAGCAATGGGGGCAGCGGCGGGGGGAGGGTGTCTGTTGCTCCATCCTCTATGACAAAGAGCCATCAGGACTTCCTCTTTCCTTTTGGTCACTGGCATTTTCTGGTCTTTTTCTTTATGGTGTGGTAAAATACCTTCCCTGCTTTTTTAGCAGTACCTAATTTCCCTACTTACAGCTCTAAGATGTTTTCGAATTGCTTAGGTAAACAGTGATGTGGGCTGCCATCAGGTGCTCACCCCGACCTGGGCTTCGAACTGGCAACCTTTCAGTTGGTAGATATTATTGCTGCTGGTTATGATTTACCAGCTGTGCTATAGCCAGACTATAGAAAAACTACGGTTTTGCTTATTATAAAGGTTTGGGACATATCACTTTAACACCCCCCCCCCCCAAACAAACCCAACAACAACCAGTGTTTAGCTCCGTATGCACATGTCTACATCTCCTCACTATCTGGCAGTTTTCAAGTCCCAATAACGCCCTAGTGGGGAAATAAGGGGAAGGACGTGACTCAGGTCACAGAAAAGTAGTAGTCTTGGGACAGTCAGCGGAAATAAATGAGTTGCACGCTCACCTTTTTTGTCCCCTAGTAGCTCAGAACAGTAGCAACTTTATGGCCTGTGAAACCCACCTTGTCTCTTTCCTTCCCTCTGTTAAGAATGAGCAACCACAGTCCATCTTAGATGTGGGAGGTATTTGTGGAAAGTACAAGAACTAGAGAGAAGTCCTCTGTTCCACATTACACACATGTAGGTTGCACTAGCAGCATTTGTGTACTGCATTTGCAGTCACATCATGTCCATTTCATGAACACATACAACAACATCCAGAGACATGTGCATGAGTGAGAAAATATGGTGCATGCACACCATGCATTCATATGAAGTGGTTGCTTTTACTGTAGAATAGACTAAAACCTACCTTTCCACATCAGTCTGTTTAGAAAAACCAGATTTATTTTCAGAAAAACCAGATTTATTTTCAACTGAAGTTTTCTCTAATGTGATATAATATTATTACTACTACTACTACTAATAATAGTATGATTACGGTATGGTGTGTTGTATATGCATTTGGTATTGGTGTTGTTGTAATGTAACACAGTATAATACTGCCAATGATAATGTGATATAATAATTATATCATGATATTATAATATGTATATTTGTATTACATGCAATATTGCTAACAATATAGTGATATGTTGTAGTGCAATATGATGTGTAGTGCTGATGTTGTGCTATGACAGTAATGCTAATTGTTGTTTTTTCAGTTTGCTGTAAGCCACTCTGGCAATATTGTTATATGTACATTGCAAGCCACTCTGGCAGTATTGTTGTTTGCTGTAAGCCGCTCTGAGTCCCCTTTGGGGTTGAGAAGGGCGGCATATAAAAATAGTAAATAAATAAATAATATAATATGCACATTCCCCCCTTGAACTTTTCATTAATATATGCATTTTATACATAATTTTTGAGCCTGGAATTACCTTCCAAAATAATCTATAGACTGATGTCATATGAAATCCGTAGAAGCTCACTATTCAAAGGATAAATGCTCTGCAATTGGCATATTAGTCTGGGAAGTACAAATTAGGCTTCTTGCTTTAAAGGAACTTTCTTCATATCCCAAACTCTTAACAAAATAATCCTGTTAGACAAGCCTTGTGTTTTTTTCTTTTTTGCAGGTTAATCTCCCACCGATCAATAAAACTAGAAAGGAGGTAAAGGGATTTTCCATTGTTTGCTATCTGTTCCTGCCGTTAAGCCTCTTATTTATCCTATTTAAGTGATTATACAATTGGAGTATCAAATACAAAGACACAGATATAGTGATTGATGGATGTCAACCAATATAATTCTTTTGATCATTCTTTGCATTTTTAGCAGAGAAGCCTCATGATTACTACCGCTATCATTTTTTTTAAAAAAAATCCCGTGGTAGGGTAAATTTATCAAATACTGTGTGGTGGTATATTGAAGTATGCGATTTCAGTATGACTGCATAACAGTAGAAGATCCTTTTGGTGTTGGTGTAAAAGCCACAGTCATCTCAAGGCTGGATTACTGCAACGTGCTCTACGTTGGCCTTCCTCTGTCGGTGACCCGGAAGCTCAGGCTAGTGCAGAACACTGCCGCCCGGCTCCTGTCTGGCACGCCAGCTGGCGCCCACATAACACCTGTTTTGCAGGATCTGCACTGGCTGCCAATTGAGCACCGGATCACCTTCAAAGTGTTGGTCCTCACCTTTAAGGCCTTACACGGCCTGGGGCCAGCGTATTTGAGGGACCGTCTCACCCCATATTGCCCTCTGAGATCACTTCGGTCTGAGGACTCCAATCTCCTGGAGATACCTTCAGCTAAACTCGCAAGGCTGACTGCTACCCGCCGGAGGGCGTTCTCTGTCATAGCACCTACGCTGTGGAACGCCCTCCCGGCCGGAACTCGGGCTATGAAGGAATTGCTCCCGTTTAGACGGGCCTGTAAAACATACCTGTTTAAGCAGGCCTTTGGTGAGTAAGTCCTGCCCATGCCCCGCCATCTATTCGTTCTTCTGAGGATGATGTGCTGTTCATTGTGTTAACTGTGTTATTAATTACTATACTGCTGTTGTTTTTAATTGTTTTTAATTGCTTATTGCTTGTATTTTACTGTGCCCTTCGGCTCCTGTAAGCCGCCGCGAGCCTCAGGGAGTCGGCGGCATAGAAGCCCGAATAATAAATAAATAAAATAAATAAATAAAATGAGGATTGAAGATTCAAATGCATGTTGAACTCTTTTAGTGAGTCTGACCATCTTGACAATTGCTGACATCTCCCTGTGGCCTGTATTGTTTGCTGAGCTCTATCATTATACATTTTGTAACTGTAGTATTGTGGGCCAAGGGTCAACAACCAGAAGTTATGGTTCCATACACTGCCAGACCTGGGAACATTGTCTTAAACCAGTGTTTCTCAACCTTCTAATGCTGTGACCCCTTAATTTATTTCCTCATATTCTGGTGATCCCCAACCATAACATTATTTTCATTGCTACTTCACAACTGTATTTTTGCTACTGTTATGAATCATAATGTAAATATCTGATATGTAGGATGTATTTTCTACATGAAGCTCCCTGAAGGAGCTGGGGGCAGTGACGGCCAACAGGGAGCTCTGGCATAGGCTGGTCCATGAGGTCAGAAGTGACTGAACAACTTTATTTGGCGTTACTATTAGGATTCAGATTTCTCTTTCCTCAAATGGGTGGATCCTGACTAACCTCAATGTAATGGGCAAGTAACATATCATCAAACTGTCAATATTTTGTGTGGAAAAACAAGAAAAGTGGCTTTTCTGGATCACAATATCCCAATCCCATCAAGTCAATGTGGTTAGTATAAGAACATAAGAACATAAGAAGAGCCATGCTGAATCGGACCTCAGCCCATCTAGTCCAGCATTCTGTATCACACAGTGGCCCACCAGTTGTACACGGGGATCTCGAGCAGAAGGGAGGGCAAAACCCTGACCTGCTCCCGACCCCCCACAACCTGTACCCAGGGAAATCCTGCCTACCTCAACCAACTCCGAGGTGGCACTTGAATGTCCTTTTCAGTAACTACCGATACACTTGGTATCCATGAATCTGTCTAATCCTGCCTTGAAGCTGTCCAGGCTGACAGCTGTCACAACCTCTTCTGGAAGTGAGTTCCATAACCCAATGACCCTCTGGGTGAAGAAATATTTCCCTTTATTAGTCCTAATTTTCCTACCTTGGAGCTTCAGGGAGTGCCCTCTAGTCCTAGTGTTTTGTGACAAAGAAAATATTTTTTCTTTATTCACCTTTTCTATCCCATGCATGATTTTATACACTTCGATCAAGTCACCTCTTAAACGCCGTCTTTCAAGGCTGAAAAGACCAAGGCGTTGCAACCTGGTTTCATAAGGAAGCCGCTCCATCCCTTGGATCATTCTTGTTGCCCTTTTCTGTACCTTTTCCAGTTCCGTTATATCCTTCTTAAGGTGCGGAGACCAGAATTGTACACAGTACTCCAAATGTGGCCTTACCATAGATTTGTAGAGAGGTAATACAACATTTGCTGACCTATTTTCGATTCCCTTTCTGATCATGCCAAGCATAGAATTTGCTTTTTCACTGCTGCTGCGCACTGGGTTGACATCTTCATTGAGCTGTCCACCAAGACCCCAAGATCCCTTTCCTGGTTTGTCTCGGAAAGCTTTGACCCCATCAATTGGTAGGTGTAGTTGGGGTTCTTTTCCCCGATGTGCATGACTTTACACTTGTTTAGGTTAAAATGCATTTGCCACTTTGTTGCCCATTCACTCAATTTCGAGAGATCTTTCTGGAGCTCTTTACAATCAGTTTCATTTTTAACTACCTGAACAATTTAGTGTCGTCTGCAAACTTTGCTACCTCAGAATTCACTCCTACATCCAGATCATTAATGAATAAATTAAAAAGTAACGGACCCAAAACTGAACCTTGGGGTACGCCACTTCCCACCTCTTTCCACCCAGAGAAGTGTCCATTTATTACCACCCTTTGTTTCCTACAGTTTAGCCAGGTTCCAATCCAGGACAAGACCTGTCCCCTGATTCCATAGCTGAAGAGCTTATTTAGAGCCTTTGGTGAGGGACTTTGTCAAAAGCCTTTTGAAAGTCAAGGTAAACAATATCAATTGGGTCCCCTTTATCTATGTGTTTATTTACACCCTCAAAGAATTCTAACAAGTTAGTAAGACATGATTTGCCTTTGCAGAAACCATGTTGATTTTCTTTCAGCAATGCCTGTTCTTCTATGTGCCTAGTAATTTTTTTCTTTAATAATGGTTTCCATCATTTTGCCTGGAACTGAGGTTAAACTGACTGGTCTATAATTTCCTGGATCACCTCTGAATCCTTTCTTGAAGATCGGTGTTACATTTGCCTCCCTCCAGTCCTCGGGTACAGTGCCTGATCTTAGAGAAAGGTTATATATCTTAGCTAGAAGTTCAGCAATTTCACACTTGAGTTCCTTAAGAACTCTGGGGTGGATGCCGTCTGGACCTGGTGATTTGTTGACATTTAGTTTAGTAAGGCATATGAGAACATCCTCCTTGTTTATCTCTATCTGTTTTAATTCTTTTAATTCCCTCCCTGAAAAAACTGACTCAGCTGAAGGCATATGTTGTCTGTCCTCCTGTGTGAAAACGGAGGCAAAGAAGTCATTTAGCCGCTCAGCAATCTCTTTGTCTTCGCTGATTTTCCCTTTCTGGCCATTGTCGTCGAGTGGCCCAACTGCTTTTCTAGTTGGGTTCCTGCTTCTGATGTACTTAAAGAAGTTTTGTTGTTTTTTTAATATTCTTTGCTATGTGTGCCTCAAAATCTCTCTTGGCTTTCCTGACTGTTGCTTTGCATTTAGTTTGCCAGAGCTTGTGTTCCTTTCTGTTCTCCTCGGTAGGAAGAGCCTTCCATTTCTTAAATGAGTTTTTCTTCTTTCCAATCACATCTTTTACTTCATTTGTAAGCCATACTGGTGTCCTTTTGGACTTTCCATGCCTCTTTCTTTTTATTGGAATGCATTTTAGTTCGGCCTGTTTTAAGGTATTTTTAAACAGTTTCCAAGCATTTTGGAGGATTTGATTTTTTTACTGCTCCTTTTAGTTTGTTCTTTACAATTTTTCTCATTTTGGTGAAATTCCCTTTGTGAAAATTTAAGGTCTCTGTGTTAGTTTTTACTGACAGTTTGCTATCAAACTTAAGTTGAAGGTTATTGTGTTGTGGTCACTGGTACCTATGGGCTCAGTTACAAGGACATCTTGAACGAGATCTTGTTCATTAGTTAGCACCAAGTCCAGGATCCCTTTCCCCTGGTTGGTTCCATGACCATCTGCTCAAGGGAATAATCAGCTAGCATGTCGAGGAACCTTGTCTCTCTTTCATGCGTAGAACAAGAATTTGGCCAATCTATTTGGGGATAGTTGAAGTCCCCCATTATGACTAATGTATTTCCTTTTTGAGGCCTGTTTAACTTCATTTTCCAGATAGCAGTCTGCCTCTGGAGTTTGGTTGGAGAGGCGATAGCAGATCCCTAGTGCTAGATTAGTTTTTTGTCCTGGGACTTTTATCCACAATGTTTCTGTAGGTGAGTTTGAAATTTCTTGAAGTTCTAATTCATGAGATTCTAGCTCCTCATTTATGTACAGGGCCACACCGCCACCATTTTTCTCTCTCCTGTCTTTCCTGTACAGTTTATAACCTGGAATCTTTGTGTCCCATTTGTTTTCCTCCGTCCACCAGGTTTCTGTTATGCCTATAATATCAATATTTTTTTTCCCTTTGCCAAATATTCCAACTCCCCTATTTTTTTTTTGTTCTAGTTTGCAGACATTTTATATTTATTTCCTCTGCACTTTCTCAACTTTTGGCTGTTTGTGAGGATTTGTAGAAGGCCTACAGACATTTATCTATCTTTTCTGTTGACTCAGCCATTTTGTGTATGGATTTCCCCTCCATACTTGGTGTTTCACCATCTCGAACCGGAAGCTGCCCAGCTCCTTTCGACTTTCCCTAGAATCAGTTTAAAAGCTGCTCTGAATCTTTTAATATTAGTCGCCAACAGTCTGGTTCCATTTTTGTTCAAGTGTAACCTGGCCTTTGTGTACAGGTTTGGCTTTCCTGAAAATGTTCCTGTGTACCTAACAAATCTAAAACCTTCCTCTGACACCACTGCCTCATCCACGCATTGAAGCTCTGAGCTCTGCCTGTCTGGCTGTCCCTACGCGTGGAACAGGTAGCATTTCCGGAGAATGCTGCCCTTTGAGGTCCTGGACCTTAATCTTCTACCTAGCAACCTAAATTGAAGCTTCCAGGACCATCCGCTAGCCTTCCCAATGTCATTGGTACCCGTGTACCACGACCACTGGCTCCACCCCCAGCACTATCTACCAGCCTATCTAGATGCCCTCAATGTCCGCGACCTTTGCACCCGGCAGGCAATTTACCATGCGGTCATCACTGTCCATATCACAAACCAAGCTTATGTTCGGACAATCGAATCACCTACTACAAGAAGAAGCCCACACTCTCCTACCACCCGTCGAAAGTATCTTCGGTGCACGAATATGGGCACAGCCTCTGAGGAAGGGTCCCAACTGATGAGCCGTCCTCTTCCTCAGACTGATGTTCTCCCTGCCCAAGACCCCCATTTTCCAAGGCATGGAGGGCTGCTCATCATGAGTGGGATGCTCCTGTTGCATCTCTGAGATCTTTATCCTCCAGCACACCTCACTTCCTCTCTGTGCTTCAGGTCTGCTACCTTGGGCTTCAAGGGAGAAACACCCCTGGTATACTATTTGCTAGATTCTTGTTGTCATCAAAAGGAAGTTTCCAAGCACTTCCTCTAGGTATCCAAACTGGGCGGTTTTCCTGCAAAAGATTTTGGCCTTCTGTAGTTTGCAATTTAATTTCACATGTGACCGAGCATCAACGTGAGTTTAAAATGACTGCTGAGAACAGTCCATTACACTGACATACTATCTGTAAATATTCATCTTCTCTTTTATCCATCCTCATTTGTAAAAGGGCGTTATTACTTCCCCCACCAGGCAGTGGAGCTCATCTCCCCTCCACCCCCATCTCCATAATATCCAGTTGATGCCTTAACTGTAATTAAAGTGATAACAAATGGAACATTGTTCATTACTGATAAGAGATGTGATGAGAAAGGAGCAAAATGCTTTCATTTCACTTTGCAACTTGGTATTTCTTGACATTTACATGCACTGGGGGAAAAATGTCTAAAGTGACCCAAACTTGCACTTTGCTGTGTCTAATCTGGGGCTATGGCTGCGCTACCAAATTGTAGACCAAAGAGGAAAGGAAATTAGATTTTTCTATACAAAGTACTGTTTACTAATGCTAAGTCCTTTTTTAACCACAGAGGTTAAGATATATATATATATATATATATATATATATATATATAGTTCATTCTTGGGCTGGTTTACTTTCATTTCTTTGCAATGGGTCTTGGAAAACCAGAACCCATCAGATGAGTGGAAAACCTGAATTCTAATCATAATCCCGGTTAGGATAGACCCATTTAGTTAATTGCATTTACCTAAATACACCATGACCTCTGTATCTTCTGAGAATACATTTCAAAACATCATGGACACCTGAATCTATGGATAATCTATCAACTCAACAGGAACGGCTGGATGGATGGGTCTATCTTTATTGGGAGTACAAATAGCATTCGGTTCATAGCATACACCACTTCCTCCCCTTTCTTCATTTTTATCAGGTTGTGAAAATTAGTGTCCAAATAATATTTTCCCTGCAAGAGGGCTGGTTAATTGACGGTGACAGCCTTCTAAGCCCATCACAATGTAGCTTTAAAACCACTGTAAAATAGCAGTCAACAAACCAGTTGTCTCCATCTACCTTTTGCATCCTTCCCTTTCCGCTCCTCTTTCCTTCTCCCCCTCTTTATTTATTATTATATTATATAGTTTTGCCTCCAAATCCACTGATTTTGTATATCAGATGCTGTATTCATGGATTTCACCATCTATGCCTTGAAAATATACGCCCCCTCAAATTGCAAGAAGCAAATCTTGATTTTGTTGTTTTATTTATACCATTGTATATAATGGGACTTTGAGCATTCACAAGTTTTTATATCCATGGTGGTCCTGGAACTAAACTCGAATAGATATGAAGAGTCCACCCTTGCCTTTTCACCCAATATAGTGAATACACCATTGGTATCTCATTGGAGTGGCATATGGAGAGCAGATGTCCTTCTTGTTACATCAGCTCCACTAGTTGCCAGTTTATTACTGAGCACAATTCAAAGTGTTGGATTTAGCCTATAAAGCCCTAAAATGGCTCTGGCCCAAATTACCTGTCAGAACCTGTCTATGAATCAGTTACAGTGTTAAGATCTGGCCGAGCCGGGAATCCCACCCTCTCCCAGGCACAGAGCACAGGTGGTGGAATGAGAGACAGGGCCTCTCTCAGTGGTGGCCCCTTGCTATGGAACTCCCTTTCTAGTTACATTAGATTGGCCCCCTTCCTCCCTGGTAGTCAGGAAAAGTTAAAGACCTGGCTATAGAACCAGGCATTTGAGAAGTAGTGGAATAAGGAATGTGACAAAATGTAGCAGCACTAATAATGACTATGGGTCCAGGAACTATGTTTTAATCTGTTTTAATTGTATTTATATGTTTTTATAATTTGTTTTCTTGCTCAATGTGTTTATTTTCTATTTGAATTGTAATGCAGCACTGAATTTTGCCATAACTGTAAGTCAGCTTCCGGAGTCCCCATCCAGGGTGAGAAGAGGGATAGAAATATAGTAAATAAATAATAATGCCAAAGCGCTACAACCATGTAACTGCATGTAACACCCATCCACTAATCTTCAGCAGCAGACCAGCTTATATGCTAAAGACTTTACCATATCAAAATGCATTGGCTTTCCTGACTGTTTAGCTTTGCATTTAGTTTGCCAGAGCTTGTGTTCCTTTCTGTTCTCCTCGTAGGAAGAGCCTTCCATTTCTTAAATGAGTTTTTCTTCTTCTTTCCAATCACATCTTTACTTCGTTTGTAAGCCATACTGGTGTCCTTTTGGACTTTCCATGCCTCTTTCTTTTATTGGAATGCATTTTAGTTCGGCCTGTTTTAAGGTATTTTTAAACAGTTTCCAAGCATTTT
This sequence comes from Anolis apletophallus, assembly GCA_030556195.1. Taxonomy (NCBI): domain Eukaryota; kingdom Metazoa; phylum Chordata; class Lepidosauria; order Squamata; family Anolidae; genus Anolis; species Anolis apletophallus. Next base: position 104,164,363 of record JARBWK010000012.1, read on the forward strand.
GGAGGGATTTGATTTTTTTTACTGCTCCCTTTTAGTTTGTTCTTTACAATTTTCTCATTTTGGTGAAATTCCTTTGTGAAAATTTAAAGGTCTCTGTGTTAGTTTTTACTGACAGTTTGCTATCCAAACTTAAGTTGAAGGTTATTGTGTTGTGGTCACTGGTACCTATGGGCTCAGTTACAAGGACATCTTGAGCGAGATCTTGTTCATTAGTTAGCACCAAGTCCAGGATCCCCTTTCCCCTGGTTGGTTCCATGACTATCTGCTCAAGGAATAATCAGCTAGCATGTCGGGAACCTTGTCTCTCTTTCATGCGTAGAACAAGAATTTGGCCAATCTATTTGGGGATAGTTGAAGTCCCCCATTATGACTAATGTATTTCTTTTTGAGGCCTGTTTAACTTCATTTTCCAGATAGCAGTCTGCCTCTGGAGTTTGGTTGGGAGGGCGATAGCAGATCCCTAGTGCTAGATTAGTTTTTGTCCTGGGACTTTTATCCACAATGTTTCTGTAGGTGAGTTTGAAATTTCTTGAAGTTCTAATTCATGAGATTCTAGCTCCTCATTTATGTACAGGGCCACACCGCCACCATTTTTCCCTCTCCTGTCTTTCCTGTACAGTTTATAACCTGGAATCTTTGTGTCCCATTTGTTTTCCTCCGTCCACCAGGTTTCTGTTATGCCTATAATATCAATATTTTTCCTTTGCCAAATATTCCAACTCCCTATTTTTGTTCGAAGGCTTCTAGCGTTTGCGTACAGACATTTATAGTTATTTCTCTGGTGCACTTTCAACTTTGGCTGTTTGTGAGAGATTGTAGAAGGCCTACCCTGTCCTACGTCTCGACTCCTCCTAGCTATCTTTTCTGTTGACTCAGCCATGTGTGTCTGGATTTCGTCCTCCATACTTGGCATTTCACCATCTCGAACCGAAGCTGCCCAGCTCCTGTCGACTTTCCCCTAGGAATCAGTTTAAAAGCTGCTCTGAAATCTTTTAATATTAGTCGCCAGCAGTCTGGTTCCATTTTTGTTCAAGTGTAACCCGTCCCTTTTGTACAGGTTTGGCTTTCCTGAAAATGTTCCCAGTTCCTAACAAATCTAAAACCTTCCTCTCGACACCACTGCCTCATCCACGCATTGAAGCTCCTGAGCTCTGCCTGTCTGGCTGTCCTGCGCGTGGAACAGGTAGCATTTCCGAGAATGCTACCTTTGAGGTCCTGGACCTTAATCTTCTACCTAGCAACCTAAATTTGGCTTCCAGGACCATCCGCTTAGCCTTCCCAATGTCATTGGTACCAACGTGTACCACGACCACTGGCTCCACCCAGCACTATCTACCAGCCTATCTAGATGCCTCGTAATGTCCGCGACCTTTGCACCCGGCAGGCAATTTACCATGCGGTCATCACGTCCATCACAAACCCAGCTTTCTATGTTCCGGACAATCGAATCACCTACTACAAGAAGCCCACCTCCTACCACCCGTCGAGAAGTATCTTCGGTGCACGAAGATATGGGCACAGCCTCTGAGGAAGGGGTCCCAACTGAGCGAGCCGGTCCCTCTTCCTCAGACTGATGTTCTCCCTGCCCAAGACCCCCATTTTCCAAGGCAGCTGGAGGGCTGCTCATCATGGAGTGGGATGCTCCTGTTGCATCTCTGGAGATCTTATCCTCCAGCCTCACTTCCTCTCTGTGCTTCTCCAGGTCTGCTACCTTGGCTTCAAGGGAAGAAACACGTTCCCTGTATACTATTTGCTAGATTCTGTTGTCATCAAAAGGAAGTTTTCCAAGCACTTCCTCCTAGGTATCCAAACTGGGCAGGTTTTCCTGCAAAAGAGTTTGCCTTCTGTAGTTTGCAATTTAATTTCACATGTGACAGAGCATCAAACGTGAGTTTTAAAATGACTGCTGGAGAACAGTCCATTACACTGACATACTATCTGTAAATATTCATCTTCTCTTTTATCCATCCTCATTTGTAAAAGGACGTTATTACTTCCCCCACCAGGCAGTGGAGCTCATCTCCCTCCACCCCCATCTCCATAATATCCAGCAGATGCCTGTAACTGTAATTAAAGTGATAACAAATGGAACATTGTTCATTACTGATAAGAGATGTGATGAGAAAGGGAGCAAATGCTTTCATTTCACTTTGCAACTTGGTATTTCTTGACATTTACATGCGCTGGGGGAAAAATGTCTTAAAGTGACCCAAACTTGCACTTTGCTGTGTCTAATCTGGGGCTATGGCTGCGCTACCAAATTGTAGACCAAAGAGGAAAGGAAATTAGATTTTTCTATACAGTACTGTTTACTAATGCTAAGTCCTTTTTTAACCACAGAGGTTAGCATATATATATATATATATATATATATATATATATATATAGTTTCATTCTTGGGCTGGTTTACTTTCATTTCTTGCCCAATGGGTCTTGGAAAACCAGAACCCATCAGATGTAGGTGGAAAAACCTGAATTCTAATCATAATCCCAGTTAGGATAGACCCATTTAGTTAATTGCATTTACCTAAATACACCATGACCTCTGTATCTTCTGAGAATACATTTCAAAACATCATGGACACCTGAATCTATGGATAATCTATCAACTCAACAGGGAACGGCTGGATGGATGGGTCTATCTTTATTGGGAGTACAAATAGCATTCGGTTCATAGCATACACCACTTCCTCCCTTTCTTCATTTTTATCAGGTTGTGAAAATTAGTGTCCAAATAATATTTTCCCTGCAAGAGGGCTGGTTAATTGACGGTGACAGCCTTCTAAGCCCATCACAATGTAGCTTTAAAACCACTGTAAAAATAGCAGTCAACAAACCAGTTGTCTCCATCTACCTTTGCATCCTTCCCTTTCCAGCTCTTCCTTCCTTCTCTCCCTCTTTATTTATTATTATATTATATAGTTTGCCCTCCAAATCCACTGATTTTGTATATCAGATGCTGTATTCATGGATTTCACCATCTATGCCTTGAAAATATACGCCCACCCCCTCAAATTGCAAGAAGCAAATCTTGATTTTGTTGTTTTATTTATACCATTGTATATAATGGGACTTGAGCATTCACAAGTTTTTATATCCATGGTGGTCCTGGAACTAAACTCGAATAGATATGAAGAGTCCACCCTTATGCCTTTTCACCCAATATAGTGAATACACCATTGGTATCTCATTGGAGTGGCATATGGAGAGCAGATGTCCTTCTTGTTACATCAGCTCCACTAGTTGCCAGTTTATTACTGAGCACAATTCAAAGTGTTGGATTTAGCCTATAAAGCCCTAAATGGCTCTGGCCCAAATTACCTGTCAGAACCTGTCTATGAATCAGTTACAGTGTTAAGATCTGCTGGGGAGGCCCTGCTGCAATCCCACCCCTCTCACAGGCACAATTGGTGGGAATGAGAGACAGGGCCTTCTCAGTGGTGGCCCCTTGGTTATGGAACTCCCTTTCTAGTTACATTAGATTGGCCCCCTTTCTCCTGGTAGTCAGGAAAAAGTTAAAGACCTGGCTATAGAACCAGGCATTTGAGAAGTAGTGAAATAAGGAATGTGACACAAATGTAGCAGCACTAATAATGACTATGGGTCCAGGAACTATGTTTTAATCTGTTTTAATTGTATTTATATGTTTTTATAATTTGTTTTCTTGCTCAATGTGTTTATTTATTTGTATTTGTAATGCAGCACTGAATTTTGCCATAACTGTAAGCCGCTCTGAGTCCCCATCAGGGTGAGAAGAGTGGGATAGAAATATAGTAAATAAATAAATAATGCCAAAGCGCTACAACCATGTAACTGCATGTAACACCCAACTTCACCCAACTTCAGCAGCAGACCAGCTTATATGCTAAAGACTTACCATATCAAAATGCATTGGCCTACTAGCAGAAGGAAGATAGAGAGGGTCCCCATTAGTGTCAGTAAGTTTGTCTCTTATATTCTATGATGGATTTCATGTTAGTGGGGTGGTGATATCATCATGAGTTTTTATTCAAAGTTTAAAGGAGTTATTCAAAGTGTCCAACCTATTTTGGAGCTAAGTCTTAGTATCTTGGCTCATTCATTTAAATTTTGGCCAAAGGTCTAGTGTGAATATATTATACTACCTCCCTGAAACATGAAAGAAGCCATTTCTCAATGCATGGACTCTATGACATATGATTTGACAGTAGTGGGATGGTGAGAAAAAAAAATTCCCCAGAAGATCTTGAAACATGTAAGTCTCAGGTGCAGTTGTTCAAGCTATATGTGCAAAATCAGATTCCAAACGATAAGTTGGTCCCTGCCTTAAATGTTTAAATATTGTCACTGTTGTGTGAACATCTTGCTTCTTTAGCTGTAGCGTCAGAGGAGCATAAAAGGGAAGAGAAGGTCAAATGACGCTCCATTTAATGAGGCATAAAATAACACACCATCTTCAGGGCTATAACGTGTAAGCCAGTTTACACAGTAATAGTTTGAGGTGGAGTATTATTTACCGATGCTAATTATGGTCTATTGCCCTTTGTCCTCCAGTGATCTTCTGCCTGTGGGTGTGAATTACGCCATTACTGCTGCCACTTCACCATGATCTTTCAAGTGCCCTGTAATAACAGACAGATTTGTGAGGTCTTTTATGGCCACACTACATGACATTATACTTTCTATTTTGGTCCTATCTAAACAAGTACTCTTTTTTTTGCATGATCATTTTATGCAAGGGAGAGATTATAACCCAAGATCTTTGATTCTCTCACTGCTTGCGCTCTTGTTCTTATGGGATACAGAATCATAGTTTGAAAGGGCCCAAGAGGCAATGCAGTTCAACCCCTTGTCAATGCAGGAAAACCAACATGGAGAATGATCAGCAGATAGCTGTCTAGTCTATTAATTTCATCTCAATTTAACAGTAGACCTCATTCTCTCCTTCACTTTCTCCTCTTAAAATCAACATCTTTGTGTTGAGAGCTTGCCTTTGGGCTGTTTGAGCTATCATCTCCAACCCTCAAAAATATAATTCCAAGTCCTTTTGATGAAATTTGCCATACTTTCACTAAAGACATGCTTCACAATCTTCATGAGGTGCAGCCTATCTGTAGTCAATAGCCTTCTGTCAAAGGCAGTGATTCTCAACCTGTGGGTCACCAGATGTTTCGGCATTCAACTCCCAGGAATCCAACCAGCTGCTAAACTAGCTGGGATTTCGTGGAGATATAGGCCAAAACACCCGGGGACCCACAGGTTGAGAACCACTTGTTTAAGGGGTGCATTTGCATTGTAAAATTAATGTAGTTTGACAACACTTTAACTGCCATAGCTCAGTGCTAAGGAATCATGGGAGCTATGGTTTTACATTCTTAAGCCATCGCTGCCAAAAGAGAGCTGGTGCCTCACCAAACTTCAAATCAGGCATAAAGCCATGTCAGCTGAAGTGGTGTCAAATAAATTCACATCAATTCTACAATATAGATGCATCCTACAATGGCCCCAGAAGCCAAACTTCTATGTACACATATCTATGTGTCCACACAAATAAGGATAAATTGACATTTATTGGAGTTCTTTGATTCTTTCCTTAACATACAATGCATCTTGTTGGTAGTTTCTTGTTTGAATCTCTTCACTGTTGCTATATTCATGAAGATGTAGGAAGTGACTGCCTAGTTGGCGCAGGTCTGATTACCTTCTGTATGATTTTCTCCTGACCGTGACTGTCCTTCAATGTGCTTCCCACACAAAATATAGGCCACTTTTTTCTCTTGTAATTTCTTTCTGTTGATTCTGTAAGGATCATTTCTTCCTGTGTTCTTCTCAGGAATTCCTCATGTTCTCTGATGCATTGAAGGGTTTTGTATAGTTGTAGGCCAATAACCTTCTCTTCCAAGAGAGCAACCAATGTACACTTGGTAAATCTGTATTTGGTATATATATCAACACATAGTCTGGATTCCATTTGTAGAGTAGATTAACTGAATTGGTGAATCAACACTTAAGTAAAACCCACTGAGTCAATGAGATTTACTTAAGTATTAATATAGTTTCAGGGTTATACATTTCAGGGGGATAGCATGTGAGTTTGTCACAGCAAGAACATGAACAAAGATTCTAGTAGCAGCTAGAAGATAAACAAGTTTTATCACATCAAAGCTTTTGTAGGTTGTATCATCTCTATCTATCTATCTATCTATCTATCTATCTGTCTGTCTGTCTGTCTGTATCTATCTATTTTCATCTATCTGTGTCATATCACCTCATCCCATCTCATCTGCACATTTTCATTTTTCTTCTCTCTGTTTTTTTGTGCTTATCATTCAAAGTTATTTTAATTCCCTAATACCTGAATTGGTACAGTGAAATAAACCTTTCAAATTATATGAATCTCTTTTAAACACATTCAAACTAGTATCCTACTTCCAGTTACAGCCAGTCTAATACTGCAAATAAGTTATCTGCCACTTTATCTCATTGAGAAATTTCCCAGTCATAAGATACTTCAGCCTCTTTTCAAGCATGGAGAGGCACTGAGATCATCACATGAGTTAAACTACTTCTGGCTGCCATTCAATAGCCTTCTGTGGTTGAAAAGTGACAGAAGTGTCCTGAAAGGAGGGAACTTCAGCAGTTGACCTCATCATGTTGAGAAATTTTCCCCTGGTAGGACAGTTCAGCCTCTTTTCAAGCATGAAAAACATGGAGCTCATCACACATTTTAGGTTTGAAAGAGGCAGAAATATCCTTAAAGGAGGAAACTCTGAACATGGTCCAGCAATCATGTTCAGAGCACCTACCTCTTATCACACTCTCTTGTTTACAACTGAAAAACAGTTGTAAACATCCTGTTTCATTGCCCAATTGTCAGCAGTCTCTTGTATCCGATGGGGTTGGATACAGAACAATAGGATCCCATGGAAAGAATTTTTTTAAAAATCTGGATCACTGTCTCTTGTGTCCCATGGGGTTTGGGGCAGTACAATAGGATCCCATGGAAAGAAGTGGTTTTAAACTGGTGTCAGTCTCCATTAATGGAAGGGGCTTTGGGCAAGGCAAGGTATCTCTTGATTTTCAGATATTGTTGTTTCTCCTGAATTTTAAAAATGTAATACTGACATTGTGATGAATGTAAAAGATCAATGTATTGCCAGCTCTTAAGTTTCCATGTGTGATGAGGAGGCAGTACTTGAAATGGGACTGCTGATGATATAAGACGGGCGATTCTATACTCTTAAAGGAACAGTCACCCATGCTTTCATCTCTCAATGTGATGAGTTGGCAATTGATGATGGTAGCTAGAAGCGTTTGTGTCACTAGAGGGTTGAATCCACCTTGAGTTTTTAAAGATACTATTCAGCTTGCTAAATTCTGTACCCAGAACAGAACAATATTTTTGGATAATTATTTAAATTTGGGACCTGAACCTGGCATGGATTTATCACCCCTCTGACAAGGAACACACTGGAAGATTCATCTGGCTATCATGCTGGCTACTAGTCATCCTTGGTGAGAGAGCTGCTTAGCACAAATATGTTGAATCCTCTTCCAAGGCATCTGTACTCATGTTCCTTCATCACCACACCTTGTAGTAATGAATTTAATCAACGAATTAAGATCAGTCTGGAGCGGTACTTCGAAATAGCATCACAAATTGAACCTCAAATGATACAATTTGAAATAATGAATTCTGCAACCCCAGGAAGATTTTCCGTATTACAGGACTTGCTGGAACCCCCTGAGGACTGATTTGAACAAAGCCTTTTCTTTCACTTTTTACCTTTGAATGACACAAAATCTAATGGTAATATTTGAAGTCATTTTTGCTTTGAAATGCATTTTACCATGTCTCTGAATCTCCCCCCACACTTAGCTCTAATACTGAGAAAAGGACTGAAAAGATGGGGAAAGTATCATGAAATGATGAAAATTATAGAAAAGGGAAAAGCTAACACAGGTCCACTCACCTTGATTACATCCAAGTTGACATGCTACGTGCCCCATATAGTCACAAAGCTGTCTTTTCGGTCATATAATTCATGAGTACCATAAGATCTTCATCAGCCCCAGTTTTCATTAGCTTCTAGCCTGGGGCAATCTTCTGGCTGAAAATGTTAGAACTCAATGTCATTTTGGACAGCATTTTCCCATATGAGCCAGCTCTACCTGAACTACGACAGTGCACTCTTGTCAGTTTAATGCTCCACTACATTACTGTAGTGCTCTTTTTCTATACAGCCCATCAGTGGTGGGCAAAAGGCAGAAAAAGCAATTTCCATTGACTGGGAAAGATGTTGGGTTGTCCATTCCTAGTGTCTGATTGGATTTGTGGTGTTAAAGATACTCAGGAAAGTTTACCTTGGACAGATGATTTTCCAGTGAAGTTTTTAACACCCTTATCATTGAAGACCTCTTGGATGGGGAAGATGGTTCTTCCCCAAGCCCAGCTTTATCAATATATCTTTTTTTCTTTTGCTAATACAGCTTCACCACCACCTGTATTGCCCAACATGATTTTTGCCAATGTTTTGGGTGATTAGGATATGGCATTTGAATGCAATTTTCCTGCATCTTGGCAGGGGGTTGGACTGGATGCCCATGAGGTCTCTTCCAACTCAGGGTCCTTCCACACAGCTCTATATCCCATAATATCAAGACAGGAAATCCCACATTATCTGAGTGTGGACTCAGATAACACAATTCAAATCAGATATTGTGGGATTTTCTGCCTTGATATTCTGGGATAAAAGGCTGTGTGGGAGGGCCCTTAATGATTCTGTGTTTTTATGATAGAGCCTTCTTCTTGGTAGTTTCCATTCAAGACTTTGAAATGACCTGTCTCACTAAGGTATGAAGCTTCATGGTAAAGCACATTATGGATCAGACTCAACGGTTTTGCTGTTAACTGCCATTAAGACAACTTTGACATATGATGTCCTTGTGAACAAGAGACTCACAATGTCATTTTGGATTACCATTTTGAGAGATGCTCTGAATTAAAATGGAGTACACCCTGAATATTATATACATTATGTATCCAAGCTATACACTTCCAGAAGCATCTTGGATTCCTTTGAAGTGTGATGAATAGATCAACCTTTTGTTCATTTTAGCAGACTTCTTTTCATCTTTACATTGCATTTCCTTAGAACACAAATTTTGTGTTTGAGGGCCTTTTTAAGAGACTAAAAACCCATAGCATGGCAATGTCATCTTAAAAGTTTCAAGTTGTAGCATTCCTTGTTTAGATGTGCATTCAAGCTGAAGCCGGGAAAAGAGAAGATATGTTTTATTTACACTGATTGATCCAAGAATCACACACATCAGAATATGGTCTGAAGACACTGAGGAAAGGAATGCTGAAAAGTCAATTGGCCAAGTCAGTAAAAGGTCAAGGAGGCAAAGTAGAAATGTTCTCTTCATCTCTTTTGAGCCTCAAAACATATCTATTATTTCTAAAATATTTCATAGTCTAGCTTTATTTATTCCCCACCCTTTAATCAAAATGGAATCCATTCACACTCTGGAAAATTATTTTAAAAGTTTTCTGGATTACATTTTTCTACTGTTTCATCTACAAATAAATGTTGTTATGCATGAGGTTGTACTGTTTTGGCCATGGATATATGACCATGTTAAATTCACTGTAGTATTTGGTGAGTTTTACATTTTCTCATGTGTATAACTACTATTCCATGTACCACTTGATTCCCTGGGATGGGGCAAACACTAGGGACATTCTCAGATCACTAGTTGATTACACAATGCCTGTATTTCAACAGTATGGTGTAGCTATGGTTGCCAGATGGTGGGAAAATCATGCACACAATCAGGCTGTTGTTCCTTGTATATTTATGTAGAAGAACAGCTTTTAGCAGATGTTGACTGTCATGTAAGTGTTACCTGTAGGAATTCCCTCTTCTTTCTCAGAAATTGTAAACATACAGGATTCTGTTCTGATTTTCACCTGGCATCCCAAGGTATCTCACAAACATCACTGAAGGATCTCAACAACCACTCTATGCAAGCATGAAATGATATCTTACAGAACATGGAGAAGTTATTTGTTTAAAATTATACTTTCAAGCCTTACAGGTTGATCCCCATTTCTTTGAACTGTTAATAATCAGCAACTCCGTATTAGTCCTCCAAGAAGGTGAATTTGTAAATAGATGATCTGCTAGTAACTTTATTTGAAGTATTGACCTGATTGTCCAATGCCTTCTTCCAAAACAATATGTGCAAGTGTAGATTGCGAATCATGTAAGTCGACTCTGTTTTACTCTGTTTTATGTAAGTCGCCCAGAGCACTTTGGATGGAGGGCGACTAATGAAATAATACATTGATGATGATGATGATGATGATGTAAGGAGCTGGTTTTGCTTAACAAAAGCAGCACTTTCAACACAAACTATGTTTGAGCAGCCATGCAATATTGACTTTTATTGGAAGGCAAAAACAATAGGCCTTCTAATTCTGAGAGCATCGTTTTGAGAATTTTATGCCTGGGGAAACCCTGGCACACTTAACCAACTGCTGTTACAGAGCATTACATGCAAGGTTAAGCTTCAATTGGACTGAATTTTATTGTGGGACTCTTCAGCATGCTTGCAGAGAGGCACAGCTAATAATAATGATGATGTAAAAAAAACAAGTTGAGTTGCATTCATCCTGAATAGCTTTAATGGGATCAGACATTCTGAAATCAGAAAATTGGGACTATCTATTTTACCCCCTACCATACAGGAATGTGCAATGAAAGCATTCCTAAAAGACCCCAAACTGGGATAAAGGTAAGTCTTAAACGAGTAAAATAAAATAAAAAAGATCTTCATCTAATCTTGATTTGAAGATCTCAAAAGGAGAGCCCACTACTCTATTCAATTGCCAAACAGCTCTTACAATGAAAAAGTTGACCTGAATTCTGTTGGTAGTTCTATTTAAAATATATCCGTTGATGTGATTTAACTTTGGATGTGTTTTAGTGGTTTTTAATACTGGTTATATTTAATCCTGTTTTAATGTTCGTATATTTGTATATTTTTAATTGTTATGCTGATGCTTTATGTTAAGCTGCTTTGAGTCCCCTTTGGGGGAGATAAAGCGGGGTATAAATAAATAAATAAGCATTATTATTATTATTATGCTGCACTGGGTGCAGTGCTTCAAGACCTTGGCCTGCACTTAAAAACAATCAGCACTGACAAAATTACCATCTGTCAGCTGAAAAAGGCCACCCTTCTTGGATATGCTGATGCATCATGTATAAATATAATAATGGAGATTAATGGAGTTGTCATAAGTTGACAGGTGACTTGAAAGAACATACACAAATGCAAAATAGTTCCACATTCTTCGATGGTACTTAACCATTTTGTCAATACCTGCACAGGATACTACTGGATTTGTTGGAATATTGGATGCAGCTATAGGTCATCACCCATTTCATAATGAGTTTGTAATTCAAATCCTATCTGTAGCCTCATCATGGCATGGGGGTGACAATGTTCAATCTGGCTAACATGGAGGGTGCTCCGGGTAGGACCAGCCCTTCACCCAGAGCTATTTTCCTTTTCTTTTTCCTTTTCCTTTTCCTTTCTTTTGGCTCTGTACAATATTAATGTCTGTCTCAGTACCCCACATTCTTTCACTACTAATTGGAGCAAAGGCATTTGTGTCATAAATACAGAGAGGAGATCCAATCTTGGGACATTCTTTTTTATACCATCCAAATCAACAAAGTTCACCAAGAACACAAACAAGAAGAAACATGGTTGTACAATGGTACACTGGTCAACTCATGCTTGAAATAGATATGAATGGAGACAATTAGAGAAGATGTTGTGATCCCCCTTAAAAGCTGAAGAACAGATCTATAATGGAATAACTAATT
>JARBWK010000012.1:104176341-104183841 GCA_030556195.1 Anolis apletophallus
TTCCTTGCAAAGCATCAAAATGGCAGCCCAGAACCTGTCCAGAACAGACCAGAGCAGATCTTTCTCTACAAGAAAAGGGAAGTCCTCTACCAGCCCGCACCACAGGAAGAACACCATCATCCCCACGTCAGCATAGGCAAATCTGTGCTTAAGTGCATTCAGCAGTTCACCTCCCTGGGAAGCATAATCTCTTCAGACGGCAAGATTGACAAAGAGATAGATTACAGTTTAGCAAAGGCATAGAGTGCATTCAGAAGGCTTCACAAAAGAGTCTGGAGCAACAAGCACCTGAGGCAAAGCACCAAAATCAGTGTGTACAGAGCTATCGTACTGTCTATTGTCCTCTATGGGTCTGAAACATGGGTCACCTATCGCCAACATCTACGACTGCTCGAACGCTTTCATCAGCGCTGTCTTCGCACAATCCTAAATGTACACGGACTGACTTTGTGACAAACGTTGCTGTCCTTGAGCAAGCAGGAATCACCAGAATTGAGGCCCGACTTCCGGTTGGGAAAATGGCGAGGAGGGACGCACGCTGAAGGAGCTCCCAGAGAGCGACCTCCAGGTGACGCGGAAAACAAGGCTATCGGGGCCGAGAAGTGCTCCACAAGTGCTCCAGAAGACAGAGCACAAAGTCCAGACCCTGCAAATAGCCCTGCCGCCCGAGGCTGGGCCCCCTCAAGGGACCCGGTGGAGACGGCAGGAGCAGAAGAAGGGAACCGTGGGGATAGCTAACCAGCGCGGCCAAATAGAATTGGCCAAAAACTCCCGCACCCCAACCACTTTTACTCTCACACTCTCGGAGAGGTGAAGGAGACTGGAGTCCGATAGGTCCGCAACACAAAAGGAGGAAAGTGTGATGGTGATTGAGACCCAAGTACAGCAGTCCGATAAAGTAAGTAAAGTTACCCTCTGAGCTGAATCCCAAAGGTGAGGAGGGACGGGAGGAGACGAGGGAGGAGACGAGGGAGGAGAGCAGGAAAGAGGACGGTGACGCCAGCCATCAGAGTGAAGAGAAAAAGGGGGCAAAAACAAGGCGGAAGGTTCACCTTAATGGCGGCGCGTGGGAGAGGTGCAGGCTAGCTGATAAGCCGTTGTTTGAATGTAAACAAGAGCCCGGGGAGAAGAAGGAAGTGACGAAATAAACGAGGGGGCCGGAACCGGAAGCCGACCGCGGGAAGGATAAAGAGGGACACAGCCAACCAGTGAGTACCGACAGCGGTATTCCTAGACGGGCTACCCACCCCGAGCGGGAAAAAAAAAAGGAGAAGAAAACAGGGGGAAGACCTCATCCCCTCCCCCCGAAGAAGCCATAAGAAGTCATAAGAGACACTGAAAGGAGCTGATTAGCGAGGGGGAGCGAGAAGGCGGCGCAGGGGCCTGAGAGAAACAACAGATAACACCGGAAGAGGGGGAGTGAGCCCCACATCTACCCACGTCACTTGGTAAGAGACGCTGGAAGAGAAAGGGTAAGCCCCCCCCCACGAGCGGCCCCCAAACGCCCCCAAAGCAAAGTAAAGTAGAGTAAACAACAATATAACCAGTTGCCCATTCGAAGGATCTCCTCCCTAACGCCCACAAAAGCCCCAAAAGTCTACCCCTGAAAGACCCGGCTCTTATTAATAACCCCCTCTCCCACAAGTCGCCCCAAATCCCTCTCTAACCAGCCCCCGACAGACAAACAGAAGCCCTCGAGGCCGCTTACCAGTCTATCCTCAAGAGAGGAAATCAGGAAATAAAGATGATGGCAACAAGAGGGAAACCTGAGAAGGACAAAAAAGGAGAGATAAATAGGAGAGGCTCAGGAGCCAACTTGGGGGATCTAAGCCTCAAGGATCTGTTTATCGAAATGCAAGATATAAGAAAGATGATCCAGGGAGGTGACCAAGAGAGAAGGAAGATGAACGACAATCTTACAGATGATATAAAGGATCTTAAGGGCGATATGAAATCAGACTTCAAGGAAATGAAAAAAGAAATGCAAGGACTCAACACTAGACTGACAGGTATCGAGGAGGAATTATCAGACCTAAGAAAGGAAAATGCTGAACTAAAAGGTAAGCAGAAGAGAAACCAGGATAAAATCAACGAGTTGGAGATGAAGAATGTTGACTTGGAGGATAAACAAATAAAAGCTGAATATGCCCAGAAGGAATATCAGCTCCGCTTCCGCGGCTTGGAGGAGGAGGAGAATCAGGAAACCAAAGATATTATAGGAGCAATAACAGCTAAAATACTTGACCTGCCGATACCGTACATAATGGACAAAATTGACAGGGTCTACAGAGTTAATTCGGCTTTTGCAAAAAAAAAATAAAACCCCCAGAGACATCATTGTACACTACACAAAGAAAAGCCTAAGGGATCAAGTGCTGAGCTGGCAAGGTAAAGAACACGGAGCGTATAAGGGAAAAAGAGTTATAATTCTCAAGGAGTTGCCGAGTGAAGTGCTGGAAAAAAGAAAAAATACTTTTTCCTTACGGACATTCTGAAAAAACACAACATAAAATTCCGATGGCAGAAAATCGAGGGGGTCATGACAACATATAACGGTCGGCAGCACTGGCTAACAACCGAGGACAAAGCCAGGGAGTTCTTGAAAAAATTTGGACAAGACTTTGAGAGAGAAGAAAGAAGAAGGGAAGGGACAAGAGAACGTACAAAAGGACAACCAAATTTAACAGAACATCCCTCCCTAAGAATACGGCCAAATAGCACGCCAATTGACCTAATGGAATCAACAGACCAGGACCTGGAACAAGGGGAAGTTCCCGGCAGTGACAGTGAAACGGAGGGAGAGGCATTTGAAGAACCAAGCAAAGACCAAGTCAATCCGGAAGAGCAACAACAACAAGAGTAAGACTCCACCCAGGAAACCGACCAGATGCAGATCAGGTGTATATCTTGGAACGTAAATGGACTAAATAACGCGCGGAAAAGGAAAAGGGTGTTCAATAACCTTAAAAAAAAGGGCCGGGGTGGTGGGTCTCCAAGAAACTCACATAAAAAAGACTGATGTAAAATATCTCAAAAGAGATGAAATCGGAGAGGTCTTTGTGTCAGCGGCGGGGAAGAAGAAGAAAGGGGTGGCAATTTATGTAAACCCAAATTTAAAGCCCAAACAAATATTTGAAGACAGAGAGGGAAGATATCTGGGGATTGTAATACAAAGAGAAAGGAACGCATATTGATATGCAACATATATGCCCCCAACGACACAAAGACCAACTTTTTCAGAGATGTAAGAGAAGTAATTGAGAAACACCTAGATGAATTTGATAGCATCATCATGATGGGCGATTTTAACGGGGTCATCGACCCCAAGATGGACAGACGACCCCAGCCCAAAATAGGAAACTCAGGCGGAAAACTTCCAAAAAGCTTCTTTGATTTGATGAAAACTCTGGATCTGCGAGATAGTTGGAGGGAGATGCACGCTAAGGAGAAAGACTTCACCTTCCTATCCGACAGGCACAACTCGTGGTCTAGGATCGATTTGATCCTGGCATCCAATAGCTTAATGCCCCAAATAGAAAAAACCAAGATATCTCCCAGGGTGATATCCGACCATGGACAAATCGAGCTAAACATAAGGAATAGACAAACCGAATTTCAGTGGAGATTCCCAATGAGAACATTAAGAGATATAGAAGCCCTGAAGGAGAGCAAACTGGCCCTAAAAGAGTACCTAGAAATAAATTGTATTAATAACCCCAATACCAACACCATATGGGATGCCGGAAAGGCGTACATGAGGGGGGTTCATATGAAAATTCAATCGGTATGGAAAAAGAAAAGACAGGCAAAGATGAAAGATATCCACAGCCAATTAGAGGAGGGTGAACGGGAACTTAAAAAGGACCCAAACAACCAAAAGAAGAAGAAGCTAGTAAAATCCCTACGCCAACAATTGGAAGTATATGAATTAGAGGAAATAGAGAAAAGGCTGAAATACTTAAAACAAAAATATTTCGAGTCTGCCAACAGGCCGGGGAGATTACTCGCTTGGCAATTAAAAGAAAAAGAGAGAGAAATATTATATCCAAATTATGTGTTAACAATAAGGAGTTTACCTCTGACGAGGAGATAAGAAAGGTAATTGAATTATACTACACAAAATTATACGAGAAAGACAGAATAGAAAGAACAGAAATACAGGAATACCTAGGTAAAAGAAAGATTAACAAAATAACGGATGAGGAAAGGGGATTTCTTAACAGCAGGATTTCCAAAGAAGAAATAGAAGGGGCCATAAAAAGGGCAAAAATAGGGAAAGCCGCCGGTCCAGATGGATTTCCGGCTGAATACTATAAAGAGCATCGGGAGGAGATTATGGATATCCTAGTCAAATTATTCAACGATATCATGCAAGAAGGGAAAATTCCCAACAGTTGGAAAGAGTCTAATGTTATCCTTATCAGGAAGGCCGGCAAAGACGCCACAAACCCAGGGAACTTCAGGCCAATATCTCTTTTGAATTCGGACTACAAAATTTTCATAAGTATCATAGCGGAAAGATTTAAAAAAAATTTAGGCAATTGAATCAAAGAGGAGCAAAATGGGTTCCTGCCAAACAGGCAGCTAAAAACTAATATAAGAACAATCATCGATATTATTGAATATTACGATAAGAATATAGATAGAGAGGCCGCCCTGGTGTTTGTAGACGCCGAAAAAGCCTTCGATCGAACTAACTGGGACTTTATGCAAGCGTTGTTGAGTGAGCTTGACATAGGATATCAAATAAACAACACTATCAGGGCTATATATAATGAGCAAACGACCAGAGTTATAATTAATCAAGGGAGGACAGAAAAAAAATCAAAATTGAAAGAGGGGTAAGACAGGGATGTCCGTTGTCTCCCCTACTATTTATAATGTTGTTAGAAATCCTATTGGAGGATATCAGGGAAAAGGACCATCTTAAAGGGATTAGGATTAAAAAAGAACAAATAAAGGCCCTGGCCTTTGTCGACGATATAGCTCTGATCATTGAAAATCCCATGAACTCAATGGAGGCATGGCTGGAAACAATAGACAATTTCGGCAAAGTAGCCGGATTTAAGATCAACAAAGATAAAACCCAAATGATGGTCAAAAACATGACCGAAAACAACAAACAGGAGTTACAACATAAATCAGGTATAAGTATAACCAATGAGGTGAAGTACCTAGGCGTGACACTCACCCCAAAGAATTCGCAATTATTTAAAAATAATTACCTCCCAAAATGGAAGGAAATAAAAAAAGATCTGGAAAAATGGTCTAGAACCGGACTATCCTTTCTGGGCAAGATCGCCGCCATTAAAATGATGGTGCTACCAAAAATGAACTTCCTCTTTGCAACAGTCCCTGTCATACAAAAGGAGTCCCACTTTAACAATTGGAATAGAGACATCTCCAGATTCATTTGGTCAGGCAAAAAGCCTAGAGTCCGAATGAAGATCCTTCAAGAACAAAAAAGAGAGGGGTGGCTTAGGCCTCCCAAACTTAAAATTGTATTTTGAGGCCAATTGCCTAGTATGGGTAAGGAATTGGTGTAAATTGGACAACCAAAAACTTATGAATTTGGAGGGTTTCAATATGAGGTTTGGTTTTCATGGGTACCTTTGGTACGATAAAGTCAAAGCAGATGGACTCTTCAACGACCATATGATAAGAAAATCATTAATGAAGGTGTGGGTAAAATATAAAAAACAAGAATTCACTAAAATCCCTCTTTGGGTATCACCAAATGAGGCATTTCAAATAAGGGAATTGGAAAAAACTAAATGGGTTACATACAAAGATCTGGTCGTCTACAAAGGGTACACATATAACATGAAGACCAGACTTCAACTAGCCAATGAGGGAATAGAGCGGGGCTGGTTCCCGTATTTCCAACTGAGAGAAAGGCTAAAAGAGGATCTGAAGGGGGGCCTAGAAAGTCAAAGTAATGAGTTAGAAGAAGCAATGTTGGGTAAAGACGAGAAAATGGTATCCAAAATATATAAAGTTCTCCTAAAAAAGGAGAATGAAAAAATTAATGATCAAAATAAAAACTATATAAAGGAATGGTCTAGGAATATCGGCTTTAAGATCAAGCCGGAAACATGGAAAGGGATATGGACCAATAATGTAAACACATCATACTGCTATAAATTCCGCGAGAATTGGGTAAAGGTGCTATATAGATGGCACCTAACCCCCGCCAGATTGGCAAAAATTTACAAGAATTCAAGCCCCAACTGCTGGTGTTGCAAAGGGACGAATGCTACCTTCTTTCACATGTGGTGGTTATGCCCAAAGGCAAAGAGATATTGGGAGATGACAAATAGGGAAATAGAAAAAATCCTGGGGAAAAAGATACCTTTGACCCCTGAGAAACATCTATTGGACATACTCGGTACGGACATTGACGCAGAAGAAGGAAGGTCGTTCGTCCTTGCAACAACGGCGGCCAAAATGATATTTGCAGCTCATTGGAAATCCGGGATCAGCCCCCCCCAAAGAGGAGTGGCAAACGAAACTGATCGAACTGTGCCAGATGGAAAAATTAACAGAAGCTCTAAGAGAGAGAAATAATAAGTTGCCTGTTAATAACAAAAGGGACTGGTCCCTACTACATGACTATTGTAAAAGAGAGTGTAACGTGGAGGTGGAAATACAGAGGTAGACTTTAATGGCAGTAGTGAATGGAACTAACTGTCAATCTATATATATAAAGGAGACGTGGTCGTGCAAAGATGGTTATAGACAAAGAAACTATAAGTCGCAGAAGCACCAAACTTGGCAGCCTACTGGACCATTACACTCGCTACAGACAACAGCAAAAAAACCGGACCTACGTCCTCCCAGCACCCCAAAAAACGATCCCCAAAAAATTGCCAACGGAACTCCCAACCCCGGCCACTTCGCTGCCAGCGCGAACGTTTAGAACGTTCGCACATGGCAGCCAGAGCGCCTCCTCCGCCTCCTCAGGAAGAGCGGAGGGGGGACCTGGAAGGAGGAGGGGAAACCCCCCCCTCCTCCCCAGCCCCTCCCACCTCCCCCGCCACCCCCTGCCACCGCGACACGCCTCCCCCTCCCAAGCCCCTCCCCCCCTCCCGGGCTCCCGCCTCCCGCCCGGTTCCAAAGCCTGGCGGGGCGGGGCCAGGAGGCGGGACACTCCTCCCCTCCCAAGCCCCTCCCCCTCCCGGGCTCCCGCCCTCCCGCCCGGTTCCAAAGCCTGGCGGGGCGGGGCCAGGAGACACTCCTCCCCCTCCCAAGCCCCTCCCCTCCTCCCGGGCTCCCGCCTCCCCCCCGCCCGGTTCCAAAGCCTGGCGGAGGGGCGGGGCCAGGAGGACACTCCTCCCCCTCCCCAGCCCCTCCCCCTCCTCCCGGGCTCCCGCCTCCCCGCCCGGTTCCAAAGCCTGGCGGGGGGCGGGGCCAGGAGGCGGGACACTCCTCCCCCCTCCCAAGCCCCTCCCCCTCCTCCCGGGCTCCCGCCTCCCGCCCGGTTCCAAAGCCTGGCGGGCG
>JARBWK010000012.1:104188841-104193745 GCA_030556195.1 Anolis apletophallus
AGTCCTTAATGGTTTGGTTCTGGCTGTTGGTTACTGTTCCTACTTCCAGGCAAACTGGCTTTAGGGGCTCGGTTGCAATTCGGGGTGTGGTGGCGGCCTTCCATTTGCTTGCGTAGACCATTCTTGCGGCCGTGAAGAGGAACAGGAACAGTCGTTCCGCGTTCTCGTCAAGGGATTCTTCCTCCTTCAGAATTCCTAGCAAGCAGGACTCCGGTGTTTTCTCCAAAGCAGTTTGGAGGACTTTCTGGATGCCGCCGTGGACTACCTTCCAGTATCTCGTGGCTTCTTGACAGGTCCACCACATATGATAGAAGGTTCCGGTCTGGGTGCCGCACTTCCAACACTTGGTTTGGATGTTCTTGTACATCAGCCCTAGCTTTTGTGGGGTCATGTACCACCGGAAGAACATCTTATACCAGTTCTCCTTGAGGTCAGTGGCATAGGTAACCTTCAGCTTTTTTCTCCATATTCCCTCCCACTCGTGCATGCTGATCGGGCGGCCGATGTTTTGTGCCCACTTAATCATGCAGGACTTCACCTGTTCGGTCTCCGTGGACCATTCCAATAATTTCAGGTAGGCCTTGGAGATTAGTTTCTTTTCCCTTCTCAGGAGTACGCTCCAGAAGTTCTCCTTGTCTGCGAACCCGGTCTGTTCGTCCTTCCTGAAGCAGGCTCTTATATGTAAGAACTGGAGCCATGAGAGAGATTTGAATTGGATTTGCAATTGTGCCATAGGTTTTAGACGTCTCTTTCCCTCTGATTTGGTAGTTAGCTCCCCATAAGTTGGCCATTGCTTCCATCCCAAGATGTTACGTTGATGTGCCTCGATGGGGGAGACCCACAAGGGTGTCTTGGAGAAAAACCTCTCTTTATATCTCTCCCAAATTTGAATTAGG
Source organism: Anolis apletophallus (assembly GCA_030556195.1). Lineage (NCBI taxonomy): Eukaryota > Metazoa > Chordata > Lepidosauria > Squamata > Anolidae > Anolis > Anolis apletophallus. Next base: position 104,189,738 of record JARBWK010000012.1, read on the forward strand.
GCCACTCTCAGTGGGTGCTTTTTAAAGCTGGGGTCCGTTCTTGTTTTCCCGTACCATAGGTAGCTGTGCCACCCGGCGCTGAGGTCAAAGCCCTCCAGTGCTAGTAGGTCCTCTTTATGCAAGGCTATCCAGTCTCTGATATGGATTAGGCCACATGCGTCATAGTATAATCTTAGGTCCGGGAGGTCTAGGCCGCCTCTCTCCCTCCTGTCTATCAGAGCTGTGTACTTAATCCTTGCTTTCTTTGAGTCCCAAATAAACTTGAGGATATCTTTTTTCCATTGGTTGAAGATAGCGTTTGCCTTGATAATGGGGATGTTTTGGAATAGATATAACATCCGCGGCAGTACACTCATCTTCACAGCCGCTATCTTGCCCATGAGGGAGAGATTAGCGCTCTTCCAACTTGTTAGATCGGACCGGACCTTCTTCCACAGGGCCTCATAGTTGTTGTTGAAGAGGTGGCAGTTTTGTGCTGATATATGTATGCCGAGGTATTTGATAGACTGGGAGATCTGCATTCCTGATATTTTTCCTAGCCTTGTTTTAGTGGTTTTTAATACTGGTTATATTTAATCCTGTTTTAATGTTCGTATATTTGTATATTTTTAATTGTTATGCTGATGCTTTATGTTAAGCTGCTTTGAGTCCCCTTTGGGGGAGATAAAGCGGGGTATAAATAAATAAATAAATAATAATTATTATTATTATGCTGCACTGGGTGCAGTGCTTCAAGACCTTGGCCTGCACTTAAAAACAATCGGCACTGACAAAATTACCATCTGTCAGCTGAAAAAGGCCACCCTTCTCGGATCTGCTGATGCATCATGTATAAATATAATAATGGAGATTAATGGAGTTGTCATAAGTTGACAGGTGACTTGAAAGAACATACACAAATGCAAAATAGTTCCACATTCTTCAATGGTACTTAACCATTTTGTCAATACCTGCACAGGATACCACTGGATTTGTTGGAATATTAGATGCAGCTATAGGTCATCACCCATTTCATAATGAGTTTGTAATTCAAATCCTATCTGTAGCCTCATCGTGGCATGGGGGTGACAATGTTCAATCTGGCTAACATGGAGGGTGCTCTGGGTAGGACCAGCCCTTCACCCAGAGCTATTTTCCTTTTCTTTTTTCCTTTTCCTTTCTTTTGGCTCTGTACAATATTAATGTCTGTCTCATTCTTTCACTACTAATTGGAGCAAAGGCATTTGCGCCATAAATGTACATGATGTTTTTAATATTAACTGTATTTTAATGTATTGAATTCTAGGTGTATTTTAATGTATTTTAATTTTAACTGTTGTTTACTATGTATTGTGTGGCATCGAATTGTTGCCGTCTGTTAGGCCGCACTGAGTCCCCGCTCGGGGGTTGAGAAGTAGCGGGGTATAAACACTGGAAATAAATAAAAAAATAAATAATAAATAGAGAGAGGAGATCCAATCTTGGGACATTCTTTTTTATACCATCCAAATCAACAAAGTTCACCAAGAACACAAACAAGAAGAAACATGGTTGTACAATGGTACACTGGTCAACTCATGCTTGAAATAGATATGAATGGAGACAATTAGAGAAGATGTTGTGATCCCCGCAAAAGCTGAAGAACAGATCTATAATGGAATAACTAATTATAATGTAAGTTTTGAAGGTGCTTATTAATGTTGGTATATGGCAAGTGCAGAACAGCCTTAGCTACAGCTGATTGGTTGATGTGTTGCCATAATAGCAAAGCTCCTGCATTAGAAATGTATCAATTTTGGCAGAGCTAGGAGGAAAAAGGGCCGGAGCTAACTGACAACAGAAGAGTGGACATTTTAAAATATGAGGCAGTCTTTAGCCAGGTGAGCTAAAGGAAAGATGTCTCTCTAGCTATGTGAGAGCTGGAGGAGGTTCCTATTCCACTATTTTAATGTTTGTAATGTATATTGCTTTGTTTGTACTGTAAACCACTCCGAGCCTTCGGGGAATGGCGGTAAACAAGTTGAAATAATAAATAAATAAATAAGTTAAAGTCTTCAGCCTTGATATTTAAAGTGTTAAAGGAACCATTCTGAATTAGAAACTAGCTAGTGATCTAGGGGAAAGGAATTCCCAGAATAATATTGTGTCTTCAGTGGCAGAACAGAAGTAAAACAAAGGATAATCTGTGCATAAGTACACTGAGGAGAAAAGTGTTTTTTGAGAAATAAATTTACAGTTAACCTATTAGTTAGGTGAAGAAACTATAAGATTTAAGTGACCCAGTCTGGAGACTGAGAAAGAATTACATTTTAAAGTAAAAGGAAGTTACTAAACCAAGTTGGCATAAGATAGGCCATTCTGAATTTTATGTAGAAACCGTTTCATGTGTTCATATTAATAATAAAAGTCATCTGTAATAATACTTAGGAAGTTCTGTGAAGGAAATATTGTGTAACCAATTCACTTTGTGTGTCTGAGAATCCTTAAACATTTTTATTCCAATTCTTAAAATAAAGACTTGTGTCAAGTTACTGAAAAGAAGGTATTCTACAGGAAGATGGATGAAGATCATTTGGAGCTGAAAGTACAGTATTGGGTTGCACATTAAAGTGTCACATACAAACATCATTTTAAAAGTCAAGCCTCATACAAACATATATAATATAACAAAATGCTCGGCCACAGCTATACATCACTATCCTCTCTTCTTTGCCCCATTCGCTTGTTGTAGTTTCAATATTTAATCACCTCACGGCAGCGTTTGATACCGTCGATTACCAACTTTTGATACACCGCCTGGTGGTGGCGGGGTGGGGACAGCCCTCAACTGGCTGTCCTCCTTCCTCCAACGCCGCCAGCAGCGAGTGAAGTGGGGAGGCGGTCTCCGGAGGCTCCCGCTGAGTTGCGGGGTGCCTCAGGGGGCTATCCTCTCCCCGCTGTTATTTAACATCTATATGCGACCACTCGCCCAACTGGAACGGAGTTTTGGGCTGGAGTGTCATCAGTACGCTGATGATACCCAGCTCATTCTGAGGTTGGACCCGGGGCAGTCTCTGTACCCAATAATTTCCATCTTTGCCTTGAAGCCGTTACTGGATGGCTGCGAGCCAGTAAGTTGAAGGTGAACCCGGCGAAGACGGAGATCTTGTGGCTGGGCCGCCGGGGTAGTGACCCAGTTGCCAACTTTCGATGGTGTGGCCCTCTGCCCTCAGCCATCGGTAAAAAGTCTGGGGTCCGGCTGGACGCCCACCTGTCCATGGAGGAGCAGATTGGCTGCACCTGCAGGACAGCATTCTACCACCTACGGTTGGCTAAGCGCCTGGCTCCCTACCTCTCCCAACGCGACCTTGCTACGGTGATCCAAGCCACGGTCATCTCGAGGCTCGATTACTGTAATGCGCTCTACATTGGCCTTCCTTGTCGATGATCCGGAAGCTTAAGCTAGTGCAGCACGCCGCAGCCCGCCTCCTCCTGGGTGCTGCAAGATCTGACCGCGACCCCACTCCCCTGCGCGAGCTGCACTGGCTTCCGATTGAATTCGGGTCCTCTTCAAGGTGTTAGTTCTCACCTTTAAGGCCATCTATGGTTTGGGGCCAGTGTACCTGAGGGAGCGACTTACCCCTTATGTGCCCGCGAGATCACTGCGCTCTGAGGAGCTTAACCTCCTTGAGGTGCCTTCCCTTGGAACCTGCAGACTGGCCACTACACGGCGGAGGGCATTCTCTGTAGCTGCCCCAAGTCTCTGGAACGGCCTCCCGGAGGAGATCCGTGCCATCCGCGCTCTTCTGCCCTTCCGCAAGGCCTTGAAGACTTGGCTCTTTAGGAAGGCGTTTGGCCCTTAACTCAACCACACTGTGTGCCATGCCGCCTATCCCCCAGATTCTTATCTCGTCCCCCAGCCTTCGCTGAGGGCTAGTGTTTTAATACGTTTTAACTGCTTTGATTTTTAATGTGTTTTAACTGTTTAATCTGTTTTATTACTCACGGTGTTTATGCTTCTTCTGTAAACCGCTCTGAGCTCCGGAGTGA
>JARBWK010000012.1:104193845-104252468 GCA_030556195.1 Anolis apletophallus
TGCAGTAGTTCAGTCTCGAGATGACCGTGGCTTGGATCACCGTGGCCAGGTCGCTCCAGGATAGATAGGGGGCCAGCCGCCTCGCCTATCTAAGATGGAAAAAAGCGGACTTGCTGGCCATGGAGACCTGGGTCTCCATGGTCAGCTGGGAGTCCAGGTGGACTCCCAGGCTCTTTACTAAAGGCAATGGGCATAGCGCCACACCATCCAGGGTCGGAAGCTGGACATAACCATCACCCGGGCGGCCTAGCCACAAGATCTCCGTCTTCGCTGGATTCTCCCCCAACCTACTGGCTCGCAGCCATCCAGTAACGGCTTCGAGGCAACGCTGGAAATTATCGGGGACGGATCCAGGCCTGCCCTCCATCCTCAGAATGAGCTGAGTGTCATCAGCATCAATGTCTTCTCCAAGCTTTCCTATCTTCTCATTATGTGGCCAAGTATTTCATCTTTGCATCTAATATTCTCCCCTCCAGTGAGCAGTCGGGCTTTATTTCCTAGAGTATAGACTGATTGGATCTTCTCGTGGTCCAAGGCACTCTCAGAACTTTCCTCCAGCTCCACAGTTCAAAAGCAACCATCTTCTTTTGCTTGGTCTTCCTTATGGTCCAGCTCTCACATCCACAGGTTGCTATGGGGTTTAGCAGAGGTGTTAACCCTTTCATATGCCATCCAAAGCAAGAGAGCACACGCGCACACACCTGAAGTTACACTTTAAAAATGTGCCTAGTCAAACTAACATACAAATTCAACTTAAGAACAAACCTATAGAACTAACTTGGTCATAACTTGGGGACTGCCTGTATTGTGCTTGTGTTTGCATTTATTTCCCATATGTCTATGTGTTTGTATTATATATCATTGCTCTGATTGCCATTCTGCATAAGAATTTGTGCACAGACAGGGTTTTATGTAAACTATTTGATTTTAATTGGCATCAAGTTGATTCAATTTATGGGGAGCCTATGAATGAGAGACATCCAGATCATTTTGCCATCAAAAGCCCTGCTCGGTATTGCAAGTGAAGGGCTGTGGCTTTCTTGATTGAATCCCTTAACTTTTAGGGTGATTTTCCTCTATTCCTGCTGCCTTCTATTTTACCTGGCATCATTGTCCTTTCCCAATAAATTATATAATCTCATAATGTGTCCAAAGTGGTCTTGGCCTTTAGGGCCAGCTCAGGTTCTGTTTGTTCTCCAATTTATTTATTGTTCTTGTGGTAATCCATAACATCCACATAAATATATTTCTTTCCAGATCACATGTATAGGTTAAAAAGCATTATACTCCTATGCTCTTAAAAGGTGTTTTCCATCCTAATGAGCACACAATTTTTCTCCCTAGCTTTCTGTCTGTCTTTTTAAATATACGATATAGACATAGAGAATTGAAAGAGAAGATTTTTCATTATTATTTTTTCAACTAATACGCTGTGTGATCTGAAGCAAGCTGAACTTTTGAAGGAAACGTACATCAAAGCTGAAAATATATTCAGATTCCCTGGATGACTAGGATACTTGTATGATTTGTAGGATGTGGGGGTGGGATGAGAGTAAAAATTGTGAGCGTATATGGAACATGTAGAATAAATGACATTCTTGTAAAAAAAGTATGTCAACCTTATTATCTTTCACCATTTTCCTCAGTTTTGCCCTTCGTGGGGGAGATGATAAGCCATTACAGTTATGTGACATGAATACAATTTCCCCCATAACAAGATATTGTTTACCCTTTTTTTTTTACAAGAATGTCACAAACGGCCAGGGACAGTACCCCACTATTGAATGACAGGATTTGGAGCCAGATTTATGAATCTAGAGGTTCAAATAGAGCACGTGGTGTAGCTATTTTAATTAAAAGTACAATAGACTTTCAGGTAGAAAAAATAAAAAGGGATTCAGAGGGAGGTGGGTAATGATAAAAGGAAATATACGTAAAATTAGAATAACCATGGTTTGCATATATGCCCCAAACAAAAATCAAAAAGATATATAAAACAAGTATTTAGAAAGGTGGAGGAATTTGCACAAGGGGAAGTGTACTGTGCGGGAGATTACAATCTGGAATTAGTAACAACAAGGCAAAATAACAACAGGAAGTTAAATATAAGGGAATACAACATGCAGGATCTATTAGAAGGGGAACCAGAGAACAATAGGGGACATATTATTCAGGAAGACATGATATATATAGCAAAAATAGATTACATTCTTGGGAAAAATACAAACCAATCATTAATTCTAGAGGCAAAAACACTTCCAATACATTTGTCAGATCATGCACCACTAAGAGTAAAGTAAAATTAGAAATAGAGAAAAAGAAAGAATCTGGAGATACAATACAATTTTAAACAGTAGAGAGCAAGAGTATGAAATAATTAGGAAAGAAATAATCAAGTATTTTGAGATTAACGACAATGGACAAGTAACTAAAGATATAATTTGGGATGCAAGCAAGGCCGTGATAAGAGGTCATTGTATAAGTCTAGAGGCAAACCTCAGAAAGAGATGGAGATACGAACAGGATAAGAGAATAAAAGAAATAGAAACTCTGCAGTACAAACATAAAATAACTAGGGATAAAATGATCTGGAGAGAATTAAAGGAGAAGAGAAAACAATTAGAAGCCTTGGAGGAAAGGAATATAATGAATAAGTACTTATATGTTAAGAGTTATTCCCAAAGTTGGAACATAAAATCAATGAAGAGGATGGCTTATTATTTGAAAAAGAAAAATGAAAAAACCTGGATAAAGAGATTAAAAGATGAAAAAGGGAGAGAGAACAAGAGGAGCAAAGTAAGATCAGGAGATAATGACAAAATATTACAAGGATTTATATAAGGAGGAGGGGGTAGCACAAGGGAACTTAAATATCAGAGAAAAAATTGCAGAGGAAGACAGAGAGTTGTTAAATCAACCAATAACACAAGAGGAAATATTAAACGTAATTAAAGGGTTAAAGGGGGCTAAGTCTCCAGGGCCAGATGGATTCCCAGCGGAATATTATAAAGCATATATTGAAGAATTGGTACCACATCTAACAGAGTTGTTTAATGAAATATACATTAAGCAAAAAGTCCCACAAACATGGAAAGTTTCAGAAATTATCACCATACCAAAAAGGGAAGAGATCTAACACAACCAGGGTCATATAGACCTATCAGTCTATGTAACCAGGATTATAAAATATTCACAAAAATTTTAGCAAAAAGATTGGAAACGATAATGCCAAAAATAATTAAAGAAGATCAATATGGATTTGTAAAGGGAAGAAAAATCGGGGATCAATAAAAAATGTGGTAATTGCAATGAATCAGGCAAATTTGAATAAGGGAAAAATTGGAATACTCAAATTGGATGTCTATAAAGCTTTTGATAAGGTTAACCATAAATATCTGTTTAATGTATGCCAACAATTGAATATGGGGGAAAATTTTTGTAAAACATTGCAGCAACTGTATAGTAATTGTAAGGCAAGAGTAAGAGTGAACAACAGAAAAAAAAGAAAAAAAAATGGAACATGTAGAATGTATTAAAATACTCTGTTGCTCAGTAACACATTCCTCGTTCTTTCTGCCCCCGCAACCAAAACTGTTTTTCATTTACCAGGAAACAAGGTCTATAGCAATTTTGGAATGGATGGTCTAGACCAGGGGTGCTCACACTTTTTCAGCATGCGAGCTACTTATAAAACAGCCAAGTCAAAATGATCTACCTACCCACTACTCAGAGAGCCATAAAAGCAAAATATTTGGAAATTTATTTCAGTGAGAGCCATATAATATATTTTAAGACTGAATTCAACTAAATGTGAGTATAATAAGCCCCTGAATTTATTCATAATAATGATGATGATGATATTCATTCAGCCTCTGCTGCTACTACTACTACTACTAATAATAGTAGCAACAACAACAACAATAGGTTCCTAGAGTAGAAGGAGACCTCCAAGGGCCATCCAGTCCAACCTCCTTCTGCCAGGGCCCTTCCACACATGCTATTTTACAGTTGGCACACACAAACTGATTTCTTACTACTGGATGAATTGCTGCCAAATTTGGCCACAAGACACCTACAAGGAGTGACCATCACTAAAAAAAATTGATTTTGTCATTTGGGAGTTGTAGTTGCTGGGATTTATAGTTTTGGAGATCTTGGTTGCCTCCTTGAAATTCAGATGAATATCATTCAGGAATATAGCTTCCCAGAATTATGTATTCTGGAATACAGCTCTCAGGATTCTCTACAGTATACAATGGACAATAAGTTTTGCTTTACCAAAGGTAGCTCTACACTGACCAACTACCATGGGGCAATCCAGCATGGAGTATGGTGGATCAGCCCTGGAATCAGTTACATATGCGCCCCTCAGCCACTGTGAAGGCATGAGCAAGTCTCAACCTCCCAGTGGTGCTGAAGCCAGTTTGGCATTGCTGGATAGCCACCCTTATTGACCCTTTCAGTTCATGTGTCATGGTGGGCTTTGGCCACAACATGGGATACTGACTGCTGGGATGTTTTTGGAGTTGATGAAACAATGAGGAAGTGGGGAAAGGAGGAATCACCCCCTGCTCTCCCTCGCTTTTCCCCAATCACCCTGTTGACCTGGCCAATGTCAACAGGGTGACAGCCAAGGGCGCTTCCAGACAACAGTTAATCATGGGTTTTAGTGAGGGGCAAAAAATCCCAGGACTTCAGGAGAGGTTCACATACAGATCTGTTGGTCCTGGGATTGCTGCCTCCATTGTCCAGACTTGATGCTTTGTTTTGAGATTTAGAGACTCCCAAGATCTTGATATTCCGCTAAAAACCACAATATTCCTGTACCTGGAAATCTTGTGGTTTTTTGCCTTTTGTTGCAATTACTTCTCGGTTTACAAAGAACGGCACCTGGCCACCCTCCTCATTGCTATGGGAGCTCCTAGGATAGTCACTGTCTGGGTGGGCCCTGACTCGTAGAACCCATGTTATGGCTGAAGACCACCGAGACCGGGAATGGGACAGTAAATGTCGATAGATAGCACTTACTGTCCTGAGGCCAGCAGTGAAAACATTTGTAGTTGGTTCCATCTTGGAATGGTCCAAACCATTTACACAAGTCTAAAATTGGGGGAAACTCTTTGGTGAACAGGTCAACACTGTGTTAAGGTGGCTTTGTCCAGCATTACTCTGGATCAGCTCTGTGCAATATTTGATCACCATGCTCCTGATCTGGGATTCACCCACATTAAGTAGTCAGTGTAGATGTGTCCCCAGTTAACTGAGGTCTGGTTTAACTCAGGTCCAGATTAGCTCACTGAAGAAAAGCTCATTGTGAATCAACCCACCCAGGAGTTTACCTATCATTATTCTTCCTTCAGTAAAGCAAGTGTTTGTATCCTTTTGATTAAAAGCTGTGCTCTTCTAATTCATGCTGCTGCTATTTCTAAAAATATAAAAACAAAACCAAAAGAAAAAAAACCCAAGCATATTCAGACAGCAAGATGGATGGAAAAAAAACATTACTGAGGCAAGCATCAAAGGATACCTTGCTTTTAATTAACCTTGGAGCAGTTTTACAAAAGACAGGACAATTTGTTGAGGCTCCAGTATTGTGTCTTGTTTCCATAAAGCATCTTTGGTGGGAGATAGTGGGTCAGTTTTATGTTAATTAATTGCGAAGAAATAAAAAAAAACCCCACATACACTCAGACCTTACAATAGCTTCCTCTACATCTCTAATCTTTCATCTCTTTCTTTCTCTTGGATTTCAAATAATATGAACATCCTTTTATTTCTTTTGACAAAAAAGTTCACAAATTGAAAAAAACTAAATAAAAAGAAAACGGAAAAATCCTACAGACAGAAACTCAAGACTTCAATAAACAGAAAAGTAAATGTGGCATTATTTAATTTGATACATGCTTTAATTTGATACAAGAGGAATTCTCATTTTTAGAATGTCGTAGTAGTCATAGATAATAATAATAATAACAATAATTCACTTGTGTTCCAGAATAATTTGGGCTGTGTTTGTAGACGAACTATAAATCCCAGAAACTACAATTCCCAAATGTCAAGTTCTATTTCCCCAAATGCCACCAGGGTTCACATTTGGGCATATTGAGTATTCTGTGCCAAGTTTGGTCCAGATTAAACATTGTTTGAGTCCACGGTACTTTCTAGATATAGGTGAACTACAACTCAAGATCAATGCCCACCAAACCTTTCCAGTATTTTCTGTTGATCATGGGAGTTCTGTGTGCCAAGATTGGTTCAATTCCATTGTTGATGGAGTTCAGAGTGCTCTTTGGTTGTAGTTTAACTATAAATCCCAGCAACTACAACTCCCAAATGACAAAACACCCCTCCCCTACCCCAACAGTATTTAAATTTGGGCATATTTGATATTTTTGCTAAATTTGGTCCAGTGAATGAACATCCTGCATATCAGGTATTTATATTACGATTCATAACAGTAGCAAAATTACAGTTATGAAGTAGAAACGAAAATAATTTTATGGTTTGGAGTCACCACAACATGAAGAACTGTATTAAGGGGTCACTGGTGTAAATGAGCACAATGTTAACAACAGGATGCCAGCCATACATGTCATATCGAACTTAAACAAAACTGACAAGAAGTTTACAAAATCAGTGAAAAATAAGAACCGAGAGTTTTAGAAGACATCAGTATTTCATTGTTCCAGGATGGCCTGTTACTTAGGACCAGAAAGTAAACTACTTAAAACCACTTAGGAGAAAATGACTTGGCATCAAATATATTGTAATCTCCAGCCTTGGGGCTTGTTAATTACCCCATGCTTAATTCTACCAAGCTCAGCCTTACACTGAAACATCTTGGTTTCCTCTGAAATACAGCACAATTACATTCAGCTATGAGAGAGGTAGTAACATGGTTAGTGTCACTTGGCAGCGAATTATAAGCAGGTGAAACAATTATCCTAGCTTCCCTTCTCACAAAGAAAATTATGTTATTTTCTTCTTCCCCTTGGCCCCTTTTACACACAACTCACACCATGAGTAGCTAATATAGTTGTTGACAATAACAGGTTCTAATAATCCCCTTGCCTTTTGAAAAGGCAATTCCCCTTGTCAGTACCAAGTACAGGTTGAGTATTCTTTATGCAAAGTGCTTGGGTCAGGTGCATTTGTATTTCCCCCCATTTTTTTTTATTTTGCAATATCTATATTTGCATATGCATATGTAATGAGACATCTTGGAGATGGGACCCAAGACTAAACATGAAACTCTGTGATGTTTCATATGAACCTTATACATATATAGACAAAAGGAAGCTTTAATATCTTTCCTATCTTAAAGCGTCATAAGCCCAAATTCCATTTGTAGCTCCAATAAGAGCATATCCATTGAATTCAGCTTCAATACTGACTTTATCTGTGTGTATCTGGAATATCTACGGTATCTTCAGGAGAAACATATATTTTTAACAAACTCTATAAATATATATATCTTTTCATGTCACCTGTTGACCTGATTGGCAGGTCTTCTATTCTTGGAAGCTGAGATCCTGCCAAAAAAAGACATAATCTAGTGCAGTGGTTCTCAACTTGTGGGTCCCCAGATGTTTTGGCCTTCAACTCCGAGAAATCCTAACACTTTCTTGGAGTTGTAGGCCAAACACATGGGAACCCACAAGCTGAGACTCACTGATCTAGTGCTTCTAGGGCAGGGTGCTCACACTTTTTCAGCATGCGAGTTACTCTTAAAGCAACCATGTCCAAAAGATCTACCTGCCCCTGCCACCGTGCGCTCCTGCACACTCCCATCACCGTGCGTGCTCCTGCTGCTGATTTCTGCCCGCGCAGCGCTTCTTCTGCCTGCGGGGCATTGCAGGAAGGAGAAAGCACGAGGCGGGGCATCCAGAGGGATTGCTCCGCCCTGCTTGTCTCACTGGCTACGGAGGCTGCACAGCTGCTTCTGGATGAGAGAGAGGCAGGGCGCTCCAGAATGCCCCGCAGGCGAAAGAAGCACCACGAGAGCGAAAGTGAGCAGCAGGAGCGCGTGTGTGCGCAGGGTGTGCACGCGCATGGCAGGAGCACCCCATCCAGCTGGTGAGGCACGAAGATCACCTAGATGAGTTCCGAAGATCTACAAGTAGCTCCCGAGCTACCTAATGAGCATCCCTGTTCTAGGGTATTTCAGCAATTTGTAATCCCAAATGTTTAGAGGATAGCTTAAATAGACAGTAGAGAGTCATTAGCTTTATGACAGTACTGATTCTGAGTCATGACTTGTCCGTATCCATGCTTCATTGTTGACTTGTCTGCAGATAGGGCAAAAAAAATATGTTTTGGGAGGACACACACAGCCAACATCTTGTACTTGTATTATGCAACATAAATCTTGACCTGTGGAGTTAATGAGTCAGTTCATTGTCTTTTGCAGCCTTTGTGCAAGATGGCAATGTTGCACAATTTCAGGCACAACTGGATATGCAACAATGTGCAGCATGCAGTCAAAGGTATAATCAACTGTTCAACCACAAATCTGCATGTGGAACAATTCTGTCAGCGCAACTGCACTTTCATGATGTTGAACTGAATGTCTATATTATATAAAAACACAGTTTGGGTTGTTGTGAGTTTTTTGGGCTGAATGGCCATGTTCCAGAAGCATTCTCTTCTGACGTTTCACCTGCATCTATGGCAGGCATTCTCGGAACCTCTGAGGATGCCTGCCATAGATACAGGTGAAACGTCAAGAGAGAATGCTTCTGGAACATGGCCATTCAGCCTGAAAACTCACAACAACTTAGTGATTCCAGCCATGAAAGCCTTTGACAATGCATTAACTCTTTGTATTGGCATAAGATACAAATAAAAGTCCAGGCCACTTCTTTGTGCACTTTTTTGTGTGGGTGAAAACAACACATGTTGGGCAACCTGTACTGCTTCCTGTGCAAAAATGTTGCTTATTTTGCAAAGGAAATTACTTTTCTGTTTGAAACACAGTGATATTGTTAGTCATGACCAGAGCAGAGCCATTGAATCAATGGGATTTCCATGTGTATTGACTCACCACTCAAGAATTCAGTTAATGGGTTTGCTCTCATTGGGACTAAACCATTGGGGTTTCCTGCCATTATCACATATTTCTGTGCCAATTAATTTTACAAGTATTCCCAAAGTGTGCATAGTTATAGAAAGAAAGCTGTTGAAATTATTCTTCCTTGCATATGACAATGAGGAAAGTGAAGATTGAAATCCCTAGCATGTGATGCAAGGAAGAGGGGAGTAGTGGGGTTGTGTACTCTCCATGCGGAGAGTGTTGGATTGTAGTAATTTCATCCCATTATTCTCAGTCTGTTTCTTTCTTTCCAGTGGGACCTTCCTAGAATCAAATTGTCCTTTAGTTACTTTTAAAGACCAGAAATCTCATTAACCTCATCAGACGGTCTAATGGGCTTATCACTTTGTCTGACTCTGATTTCCAAAGCAGCTGGCTTCCATGCTAATAAGATCTGTGAATGCAAAGGTCATCCCTATGAGCAACTTTTATCAAACTGCCCTAAGAAATAACAATGGATGAAGATTTCCCTGGATACTGAGGCATCAAATTTCAGACGTCAACTATGGAATTTGAACACAGAATGAGAAAATGTTGTTCATAAGTCTTTGAACACCTGCCTTAGCATTATGATAACCTCACATTTAAAGCTTCATTTGGCTAAGCAGCTATTTTGTTTATTCCTGTTAATTGGAAAGAGCAGGCAAAATGAGTTTTGGAAGGTTTATAAAATGCTGCAGTGTTGCATTTTAGGGATGGGTGAGAATATTGTGTCAATACAACAATTTACCCAAATCAACAAATGTCTTCCTATTTAGGATGGAAAGAATTTGGAATTTAAAACATTCCAATGTGTAAGAAAGTGAAATGGTCAAATTATCAGCAAAGGCACTCCACAATATTATTATGTGAATGTTGCAACACTATACATTCCTTATCTGAAATACTTGGAACCAGAAGTGCTTTGGATTTTGGATATTTTTATTGGATTTTGAAATACTTGTATTTGCATATGCATACATAATGGCTTATCTTGAAGATTGGGTCCGAGTCTAAACACAAAATGCCTTTATGTTTCAGGTACGTCTTACACACATAATATGTAGGTACTTTTATACACATCATTTTTATATTTATTTATTTATTTCTAACCCACCCTTCTCTACCCCTGGAGGGGGACTCAAGGAGGCTCACAAAAGGCAACAATTCAGTGCCACATACAAGAACAGAACAACAACATATCAAAAAATACCACAAAGCAGATTAAAAACAGTTACATATAAAATCCCCCATAATCCCTGTTCCATATTTGTAGGCTTTCAGCCAATCTACAGTCTGCCAACACAACCCTATCCTACTCAGCTTATATTTGTGGGCATGAAACAAGGTTTGTGTACATTCAATTTTCAGATAGCAATGGTGTCATTATTTCAGCCACTCATGTGGACAGTTTTGGGTTTGGGGAGTTTTTGGATTACAGAACTCCAGATAAGAGACACTCAACCTGAATATAGTGGGTTTATGTATGTGGTGACCTATCATCTAGCAAATGATTCCATAGATCTACTTTGGTTGAGACTATCCAAGAGGATTCCAATGATACAGATACTATGTAATCTAATGATACAGATACTATGTAATAATTTGTCAGTGTCTCCAGTGGACTACTATGCTCAATGAGTTTCAAAGACAAACACCACGCCTTCCTGGTTGCACAAGGGAAGAACAAGTAGGCACACTGGCAAATACACGATAATTGCACATTGTCCATAGTTAAGAGAAGGATAGTGTTGCTATCAAAACTCCAGAACCACCAACCCCAAAAAACTCTGAGGGCTCCCAGGCATGGAGTCATGGAGTTCTGGGGAAATTGGGTTTCCCCAGAAGCCCAATTTCAGGTGAGTTCTAGCTTGAACTCACCAATTTTCACAAACCACATACACACACCTAGGGCCAATCCCATCTTTTAATCTAGAAAAGAGATGTAATCCCCTAACAATATTCCCAGATGTTTCACAATGGACTCAGGGAAGAGGCTTTAGCACAGCTGGTTAATCACCAGCAGTAATAGATCACAGCAATCAAAAAGTTGGAAGTTCGAAGCCTGGATTGCGGTGGACACACAACCTTCAGTCCAGTTCACTGTCCACCTAAGTAGTTTGAAAACAGCTGTGAGCTGTGAGTAGAGAAATTAGGCACTAAAGCGGAGAGATATTTATGGCACCATAAAAAGGAAATACCAGAAAATGCCAGTGAACAAAGAAGGGAGGAAGCGCGTGATCAAGGGCTCTTTGTCATAGGAAATGGAGCAACAGCACCCTCTGTGGCTGGAATCAAACACAACCTCCAGAATGCCGAAGTAGGGAAAAATGCCGATATATATATGTCTGTCCTGTCTGTTTAATGACATTGAATGTTTGCCATGTTTGTGTTCTGGGGTGAGAAGGGTGGAATATAAATGCTGTAAATAAATAAATAATAAGAGTGATGGGGGTTCTTCTACACCTGACTTGACCTTATATCTGGGAACCCATCAAAATCCCAAAGACTTGCGCAGACCCCCTTCCTGGGAGTCTATTTAGGCCTTGCCAATACCCTTTCCAATAATAGTTTATCTAACTCATTGCCTCACCCCAAGCAAACAGGAATGAAGCTATTCCTTTCCTCCCAATCACCACCAAGGGGAGACCAAGAAAATCACCACAAGACTTCAAATTGAGCAATGGCAGTTTATTAGAGTTCCTGCCAGACCAAGAAACCAATCATCATCAGCAGCAGTTGGCACATCTCAGTCAACCAATGCACGGATCCTAGCCAGCCCTTAATTGAGTCAATAAGCAAACAGAGTGGCAAAGGTCCTGTTTCAAACTGCTGGATGAAGTTTTATAAACGTTTCTATATGTTTGCATTGGGGCATCAATTGTTAGAGCACAAACTCTGCTGTCATCCACTTTGGCCAAGGTGAATAAAAGTCTCTCTTTTTACCTTCAGTCTGTCCATGTCTTATTCAATCTTTGGATGTTGGCATGCCTGGCCCTGAACCCACAGTTCTTGTGGTAGCTGATATCACATAACAGTGTAATGTGATAACTGTGGGTGCAGTTAGATACCACTTGAACTACCATGGCTCAATGCTATGGAATCCTGGGAGTTGTAGATTGGTCAAGCATTACCACTCTTTGGCAGAGAAAGTTCAAGATCTTGTAAAACCACAACTTTCAGGATTCTATACCATTGAACAATGACAGTTCAAGTGGTGCCAAACTGAATTAATTCTACAGTATAAATTTACTGTAGAATTAATATAAGGGTAGTTTACACCACACAAACACATTTTTAGATCTCAACTGATAAAACATATTATTTAGCTTTTTAAATTACTTTAATGAAAAGCTTTGTAAAATTCGAAAGGTTGCATTATTCCATATAGATCTAACACTAGACTACACAAACACAGTTACACAATGGACATATAGCTAGAAAGATTGGTTGAAAAATAGACAAACACAGATACAAGCATCTATATATTATCTTTGCACACACATTGTGATATTCTGTTCCTTAGGGTAAAGACACGATGGTTCAAAATAACAAAGGATTTCAGATAATTTCAGTGCTGTTCTTGCTCCGCTCATTAAAATAAAGAGTTCTGATGACTTTGTTTAGGAGTCTTTTAACAGTGAAGTATATGCTGAGCTCCATGTTGTTAAAGCTCCATGCAAAATTAGCTATTTAAAAACAAAATTTACACCTGAAGGCAATATTTCTCTTTGCTATTCATTCTCTTAAAATGAACAATCTTTTGCAATTACCTTGAGAGTTAAAAACAGTCTTTGTCAAAACCAGGAGGAATTGCTGTTCCCGAGCTGCTATTAATGTAATCCGGAGCTGTTTACTATTTAAAACAACTTACAATTACTGTACATTTTTATAGTGCAAGCTTTAAAACATGTCTGGAGGTGAAATGGGTATTTTATGGCACGGCATGCACAGTGGAGCTCAGGTATGGAGCTATTTGTCAATGTTGTGTGGCTGCAAGGGATATCCCAGTTAAGAGTAAAAAGAAGGTGGGTATTCATCTACTTGCGTATAAGCATGTAGATATGATTTCATGTAGAAGTCAGGTGTAGGTTTAGGAGGCAAAATTATGCATTTTAATATGACCCATGGATAAGTCAAGATCATTTCATAAAGAGATGAAATCATTCCATGTGGTAGCTACCCCCAGTTTCCACCATTTCCCTGACCTGGCATTCAGAAAGCCCAGAAACAGTAGCAAAGAGTAGATGTTTAGGGATGGTGTTTCTTTTAGGTTATCCTAGGACATATTAAGTTCTTACTGGACTCAAAGATGATTCCTTGTTTAAAATAAGAATTAAGATATAGCGCTTACATTTGATCCAGATTTTGGGGGGCTCATTGTTTGACTAAAAATTCTCATATGTAAACATACTCTATATAGTACATTATTGAACAGCAAAATAAACCTTGAAAGTGGGAAGTATTGTTTTTAATATACATTTATTTATTTATTTCCAGCATTTTTACCCTGCTCTTCTCAACTCCCGAGAGGGGACTCAGAGCGGCCTAACAAACACAGTAAAATACAATATAAAACCCCCCAAAACACCTAACATTAAAATACATTAAAATACAGTATGTGTTGGGGTGGTGGTGGTGGTGAGGGAACAGGGTGCTCCACCCCACCAATCTCCATTTGCACAGAAGATTTGTATTGTTGTACTTACAAAATTCATTTTCATTGCCCAAAACCATAATAGAGAAAATCCTGAACTCCAAAATCTTACTGATTGATGAAAAATCCTATGATAGCTGACAATTTTGTGATAGGGTGCCTCTACAAGCAGAAAGGAGCAAAATGAACCCCCGAATAGGAATGCCTGCTCCCCAATGAAATTTCATTTCAGTCCCAAAACTGCTAGCATTGCAAAGTCTGAAGCACAGAAAGTGGTTCATGTATCTAGAAGTCTTCTATTTGCTGTGTTCATATTATTTTGGTATCTTTGCCTGCCCCTTTTCTTTGGATGCTTAAACTGCATTTCTTAATGATGTTTTAATGTACATCATTGCTAGAAATTTGAGGAATACATGAACATTTCCTTGGGGGCAAATTTCTTATGTGGGGAGGCAATTGCATCTCTGATGCACATTGTACATCTGGTTCTGTGCAACTTCTGCAACAAAACATGAGTGAAGATACTAAAGTATCTAGATTACTGGAAGGGTAAGGAAGATGACCATTATGACTTGAACACTGGCACCACATAATTCCACAGGAATCTCACTGCTGTTGCCTGATGCTCAACCCAAACCTAAACACACAGTACTGTGTGGTGAACAAACATCTGATTATTGGGTCATCAACACTTAGAGAGGAATGTTTATCACAGAATCATAGAATTAGAGGATACCACAAGGGCCATCCAGTCCAACCTCGCTCTGCCATGCAGAAATACACAATCAAAGCACCTCTGACAAATGGCCATCGAGCTTCTATTTTAAAATCTCAAGAGATGAAATGCCAGCACACACTGAAGCTGTGCATTCCACTGTTGAAGCACTCTTACTGCTAATGAGGTCTTCCAAATGCATAGTTGAAATATCTTTTCATGTAGTTTGAATCCATTGCCATAGCATTAAGCCATACCAAATAAAATGGTGTCAAACTGCATTGCCCTGTTTCTTAGGGTCCAGCTAATGGTTTGGGTCCAAGCTCTTTGTCTGATTGCATCTCCCTATATCTCCCTATGCACTGCAGTCAATGGAGGAGATCCTGCTCTCAGTCCCACTTCCGTTACAAGTGCAGTTGGTAGGAACAAGAGGGGGAGGGGCTTCTCTGTTATTGCTCCCTGTCTCTGGAACTCCCTAAAGAAATAAAAACAGCCCCCATCATCCTCTTCTTTAAAACACTCTTGAAAATGCAGCTATGGCCTTTAGTATATGGAGAAGAGGAGGAAGACTAGGACACTTTTAATTCCATCAGAACACTAGCTAATTTATCTGTATTCAATTGCTGCTATGATACACGTGAAAGAACAATCATGATAGGCATTTTATGTATTTTAATCACTCTCTCAGGGTTTATATCTTCATTCTTAATTAAGTTATTAGTATAATTATGTCAATTTGATTTTTCATATTCTGTTTTTCCTTTTGATGTTAATTCTCTTTTGCTATATGATTACAGTTATTATATTGTATTATTTTTTATTATTTTGAGGTGCTTATTCTTGCTAAGGGCACTGAATGTTTGCCTTTTTTGTGATAGTGCAGTCTATAAATAAAATATTGTTATTATTACTATTATTATATTTGATACCACTTTAATGATTCAATATTAGGGACTCATATGAGTTGTAGGTTCCCTGGCAAAGAGGAGTGGTGCATCAACAAATTACACCTTCAATGATTCCATGGGATTGACTTATGGCAGTTAAAATGGTTTCAGACCACATTGATTCTACAGTTTAGCTGCACCACTAGTCTGGAGCAGCAGGAAAAAACTTACTATGAAGAGACCCAGAATTGCTAATCTTTGACTTTTTATTGGGAGACAAAATCTAAAGCAATCAATTCATTGTCAGGCCCCAGCCTGGTCCCATAGTCCAGCAAGACCAAAGCCATGTTAATTCCAGGACATCAGCTAGGCCTGGGAGCCAACCTCTGTATGAACCACTATGTCAACCAGTGGTCAAGGGCAAGCGCAGCCTTTTCTCTTCCCAGGCCGATAAGAAGAGCTGGTATGGCAAAGCCTGGTTGCCTCTCCAGCTCCCAGGTGTGGCTACTAATGAGCAGGCATTCCTTCCCTTCTCGGAGGGTAAAGGAGGGCCAGGTCCACAGACTATCCATGGGAAACAGTTACGACGCAGTGTGCGTCTTCAAGGAAGAAACCAAGGAAAACCTATTTAAGCTGCTTCTTGTTGGCTCTCGGTATCTCTCGCCACGTTAGGCTTCCTTGCCAAGCACCACAAACTCAAGCCTGGGCCGGTGGGCCTTCAAGTCTTTGTACTCAAGAATTTGCCAAGCCTTTGTTGCCAGAGACTTATCCAGGATTTAGCCCATTGGGGCATCAAGACTATTTCTCTATTCATTGAACCTTGTTGTTATTCTTTGGATTATAGCATTGCAATACTGGAAGCTGAGTACATCACTGGACTATATTTTTATCTCTTTACTTCTCTTCACTTATTCTAAGTAAAGCATTTAATCATGGCTGGTCTAAAGTGGTTTACTGAGGGATCCTTCAGGTCTAAGGTGCAACATTCATGGAATATTCTTATGGGTTACGAATGGCCTCCTTCAGCCACAGAGAAGAACAAATGAAAGGAGTGGCTGTTGCTTGGCATGCCCAAGTCCATCTGTCAGTATATGAGATTTGGTGCTTGGATTCCGGCAGCCAAACTCAAGGCCACTGACATCATCAAGAGATAGAACACATGGCACGGCCTGCATGGGAAAGGAAAACCAGTATTTCCGGGGGGAGATTTTCACGGGCTTTGGAGTTTGCGCGGGATGTGGTTTCTCTGAATGTGGTGATATCCTATTGATATCCAGATGGCGTTCTGTGTCTTCATTTAGGAGTGGCTGTAGAGGGCTGACACCATCCTTCTGCAATATGTGATGTCATTGCTCTTCCTCTACGGCCTTGATCCTGCTAGAGATGGATCCATCAATAGCAGACTGTCTTCCACAAGAGTTCATGTTTCTCCTAGTAAAATGATTTTTAAAAAACCTAGCAGAATCAGAAACAAAAGACAATGATGGACAAAAATTGCTCCTTTATTACCCTTTCCTTTTATCAGTATGTTCCTGTCAAGGCTTTCTGACACAGTAGTTTCTCTAGCTTCAGATCTCCCTCCTGTCCCTAGTTAGGATTGCTCTGTAAACAGCACTTGCAGTTAGATGATATAAGTATTTTCTGTAAGGAAGAGATCTGTGGCTGGGAGAAATGGCTTTTTATCATCAAATAAAGGCTATTTTTATTACATTTTGTTGAACTTCTCTGTCTTTCCTCTTGCAAAATTGCTTTTGATCTACACACTTGAACAAAAGTTTAACTCCTATAAAATAATAAAAAAAATTCTTAGTAATACCAGTGAATTTCAGGCTGCTCGGAGTGTGATCCCTGGACTGGGAGCTCAAAGCAGGCTGAGGTGGCTTTTGTGATGTATATATTTTACTTTTTCTTCCTTTCAGTGGGCTCTAGGTGGAGACATTTATCTGCAGCATTTTAATTTTTGTCATAACCATAGCTCAGCAGGATGACAGTATTATATGAGGGGGCAGGGGAGAAAACAAAAGAACCTGCTTTGAAATCCTTTTTTTCTTCACTTCCTTTGGCAACTTTTATAAACGATTTAAGAACAACAGCTTGAGTTCTAGATAATATATTGTTAGTATGCCACCTCAGTGGAGATGCATTCACAGGGCATTCCCACTGGTGGAAAAAGTGGCAGGTGATTTCTGTCAATTCCTCCTTTGCAAACTCTTATCTTGAAAATTGGGAATTCTTCTGAAAAAGTGTGGTGACAAAGAGAAATGAAAACAGAAATCCCTCTCAGAACATCCATCTTTAAAGCTCACCCCTTTCAGAAACAGAAGGCAGAACCTAGAAGGGTACTTCTTAAAAGGGGACCCTTCTAATTAATTGCAAAACCTCTAAAGATAACCGGATGCTGTCAATATTATTGGAGGCACATTTACCCTACAGAATTATAGTGCTATTATTCCACTTGAACTGACATAACTCCATCCTATGGGATACTGGGATTTGTAGTTTCATGAGATCTCAATTGCCACTAACTGAAAATCCCAGAATTCTATAGGATGGAAATATGGTAGTTAAAGTGGAATGATGGCACTATAATTCTGTAGTGTGCATGTATCCCTGGTTTGTTTTGAAATAACTTCACGTCTCTCTTGGCTTTTCTTCGTGAATGAAGATTCAGGAAGGACTCATCCCACTCTTTCTACAAGCGCGTTGATGATTCGGAGGTTGGATGTGCCCTTTGAGCCAATGCAATGGATTTTTCTGGTGGAGCGCAGCATGCACAGAATTGGTCTCACCCTTTAAACCAAAGGTTCATCTGCCAGGGCCTAGCAAGCTTGGATGGTGGCAGTGAGATCCTCGGGTCATAGGTTTGGTTTGAGTTTCCTTCTCTTAGATGGTTGACCTTACAGGGTTAAATGAGCACCATCTGCCCAGGTTTGAAATCAGAGTTTTCCTTCTCCTAGAATGGTTGCCAAAAGGCTAGAGAGCCCATACTGCCCATTGACGCTCTTTGTCAGACCCTTCGGTTGTGACCTGTCTGGCATGGGAGGCCCTACCGGTGGCTATTAAGCCACCACCAGCATAGCTCACAACTTCATTAGGGTACGCAAGCCTCTCCCTCACGACAAGGGAATGCCAACAGAGAGGAACTTCATGTACTAAGATGGTGAACCAATATAGAATTATTACGAGGGTTTTCTGGAAAGTAAGATTACAAGTTTTTTTTAAGAATGAATATATTGTAATAAAACTTACATGGATTTCAGCATAAGTATTACATTTTTTTTCCATACATTTTTCCATATAATCATCATTTAGTTCAATACATTGTGTCATCCGTGGGACATGTTTTTGATGCCTGTGTGATAGAAGTCTCCCTCCACCTTTTTCAGCCAGTTAGTCACTTCGATTTTCACCCCTTAGTCAATGGAAAAGTGTTTTCCACCAAGTTGTTCCTTCAAATTAGTGAACAGATTATAGTCACTGGGTTTAATATTGGGGCTGTGAGAGGGGTGACTTAAAGCATCCCAACGATCCCAATACTGTTTTTAACTTAAGAGAATGTGTATGATGTGTTAATGTTAATTGTATTTTAATGTGTTGTAATGCTGTATGTTTTTGGTTTTATATTGTATTTATTATGTTGGCATCAAATTGTGCCTTTTGTTAGGCCGCTCTGAGTCCCCCCTCGGGGGTAGAGAAGAGCGGGGTAGAAATGTTGGAAATAAAACCAAATGAAATCAACAACTCTTGTGTTGCATGAGCGGTGTGCATACACACATTGTCATAAAGGAGACAGACTCCGCCGTCAGCATCCCACAACGTTTGTTTTGGATGTCTCTGCAAAGTTTCTTCATGGTCCCACAATATATTCCATACCCATTTTGTCACATGCTGTCTTGATATTATGTCCTCTCCATAAACAGAAATGATTTCACAATGAATTGCAGTGGGGTTCATGCCTTTAGCATTTAGGTAGCATATTAGAGTGCAAACTTCACACTTGGAGGGAAATGGAATGAGGACGCTCATCTGTAACCTTCACCACAACACCAGTCGATGAGCTACTGATGACTGGCACTGCTCATTCGCTTCATCTGTCTTCCTGCTACATGGCAGTGATACCAATTTCCCCAATGAAAATTCCTCATGAGAGCTACATGCCTTGTAACCTTACTCTCAGATACCCCTCATAAATTTATTATAGAAGTGACATCCATCACCAATGGGGTTTGGGCATTTCTGTGTCTACATGATGGAGACATCAGGGGTTAGGATAGTTCTCTACCATCACTGAAAAAAGAAATATTTAATATAACTAGTTATCGTGTCAGGAGTGAATCAAACAATTGTATTGCATTAAAAACAAACAAACAAACAAACAAAACATGAAGTTTGCAGACTTGAGTAATCTAGCCGGTGGTCCTTTGACCGCCCCTGAGTGGGGTTCATGCCTTTAGCATTTAGGTAGCAGTAGCTGGCCACTTGGAGTGCCTCTGATGTTGCAACCAATGGGGTTTAAGAACTGGTCCTCCATTGTGCAGACTTGGTAATCTATTAAATGTCCTTTGACCAGTAGCTGGCCAGGGCTCAGGTTGTAGGGCTCAGGTTGTATTGTAGTAGGTGGTCTGTGGTTTGCTCTTCTCCACATTCGCATGTCGTGGATTCCACCTTGTAGCCACATTTCTTAATGTTGGCTCTGCATCTCGTGGTGCCAGAGTCCAGTTTTCTGTGTGCCCAGGAGGGAGTCTCTCATTTGGTATGACCCATTGATGACCCATTGATTGAGGTTCTGGCTTTTAGCCTGCCACTTTTGGACTATCGCTTGCTGAGGTGTTCTACCTATTTCTTGAATTAAGTCATTGGTGTGCTGGCTGATACCCAAACAGGGGGTGGGCTAGAGATGTTACTGCCTTGGTCCTTTCACTATTGGTTGCTACTTCCCAGCAGATGTCAGGTGGTGCAATGCCAGCTAAACAGAGTAATTTCTCCAGTGGTGTAGGGTGCAGACACACCATAATAATGTGGCATGTCTCATTAAGAGCCACATCCACTGTTTTAGCGTGGTGAGATTTGTTCCACACTGGGCATGCATACTCAACAGCAGAGTAGCATAGTGCAAGGGCAGATGTCTTCACTGTATCTGGTTGTGATCCCCAGGTTGTGCCAGTTAGCTTTCATATGATATTGTTTCAAGCACCCACTTTTTGGTTGATATTCAGGCAGTTCTTGTAGGTCAGAGCACGATCCAGAGTAACTCCCAGGCATTTGGGTGTGCTGCAATGCTCCAGTAGGATTCCTTCCCAGGTAATCCTCAGAGCTCGGGATGCTTGTCTGTTCTTAAGATGAAAAGCACATGTCTGTGTTTTACGTAGATGAGTTAGGAATCAGCTGTTTTTCCCTGTAATAGGCAGTAAGATCACCTAGAGCTTCAGAGAGCTTCTGATCAATCATCTCAAAGCTCCCTACTTGAGCGGTAATGGCACAATCATCAGCATAGATCAGGCCTGCCCAACAGGCAGCCCGGGGGCTGTACACGCCCCCCTAGCCCCTTGGCTACGGCCCCTTACCCTCCTGCAATAAATAATATATTTTTAAAAATATTTTTAAAATATTTTTTTCAATTAAAAATATTATTTTTATTATTATTTTTTGGTCTCGCCCCTTGGCTTTCTATTGGCCCCCTCCTCTTCTCATGAGGGAGGGGGCCAATGGGAGGGAGTGACGTCTCTCGGGCCCCGCCCCCTTGGCAGCAAACAGGAAGAGCAACCTGGCCGCATGGCTTTCCCCCTCGGTAGCGCTCCTTCCTCCTTCTCATCCTCCCTCCCTTCCCAGGGAGGTGTTATTGCAAGGAAGCATTCAGCATTAAGGTGAGCCACATTTCTTCTCCCTCCCTCTTTCCATTCCACCCTTTCATCCTTCTTCCCTGCCCCTTCCCTCTCTATCTTTCTCCTCTCATTCGTTTCCTCCTCCTCCTCCTCAGGATTGCTGCTGCTCCGTCTGGGAGGCGCTCAGGCCCTCAGCGCCAGGGAAGCAAAAGGGGGTTGAGAGGGAGCGAGTGTGTCTGAGAGCGTGAGTGAGTGACAAAGAGAGAGAAAGAGAAAGAGAGAGAGAGAGAGAGAGAGAGAGAGAGAGAGAGAGGAGGGGGACCTGCCCTGGGCACACCTCTCCCCAGCGCAAAGGGAAGATCTTTCTGGCTCTCTCAGACACACACACTCACACACAAGCCCATTCCTTTCTGACCTCTTCATTTGCGTTTCATGAACTGTCTCTTTAATGAGAAGGAGAGAACCGGCCAGCCATAGGAGAGGGGAGGGGGGGAAAAGGGGGGAGGGAGGGGAATTGAATGAGAGGAGCTCAAGGAAAGGCCTCCCACCCCTTCCCCCGCCTTTTCCTCCCTCCAGAATTATTTACATTATTTGCAATTACCTAAGTTTACTTTGATGACTTGCACTGAATGGAATCAGCCAGGGGTAAACTGGCAGAATGAAAGCACACAGACCTTTCAACTGCAAGGCCATTCAATGCTGATCAATGTGGCCAGTAGAACAGTCATATATTCCAGTTCAAAGCAGAGATTGGGATTTTCTGCCTTGATATTCTGTATATGTATGCCCCTCATGTGTTCCATCCATCCCTCCCTCTCCCCTTATTTAAATGATATAATAT
Organism: Anolis apletophallus; assembly: GCA_030556195.1. Lineage (NCBI taxonomy): Eukaryota > Metazoa > Chordata > Lepidosauria > Squamata > Anolidae > Anolis > Anolis apletophallus. The sequence continues at coordinate 104,215,838 of JARBWK010000012.1, forward strand.
TTAATTGTATATTTATGCAATGCCGGGGCGGGTAGGGGGCGGAGCTGGGGAGGGGGCAAAGCCGGGGAGGGGCGGAGCCAGGGCTTGGCCCCCCAGGTGATCAGTGATCGGAATTCCGGCCCAAGGTCCGGTAGAAGTTGGACAGCCCTGGCATAGATGAAACTGTCCCTTCTGGCAATGGCTGGTCATTTGTGTAAATGTTGAACATTGATGGAGCAAGCACACTCCCCTGAGGTAGGCCATTCTTCTGTTTTCGCCATCTGCTTCTTTGGCCCTGGAATTCAACAAAAAAGCACCTGTTTTGTAGCAGATTTCCTATGAGGAGAGTGGGGTGATAATCCTCTGTGATATTATACATTTTTCTCAGAAGGAGGTGGTGGTTTACAGTATCATAAGCCACTGACAGGTCTATGAAGACAGTTCCTGTGATCTGCTGCCTTTCAAGGTTGGGTTTCCCATTCTTCAAGAGTTGGTGTGCTATCTGATCTGCCTTTATGTTAGCATGGGTTTTAGTTTGTGGGGGATCATTGCTCAGCCATCTTAGCAGCCTTCCTGCCTCCTGACTGCTCCCGCCCATGTCGACTTCTGTTATTAGCTTTATCCACTGTTCTTTCTTGGCTTCAGAGATGGAGGACAAAATGCTCTGTGCTGCCTGAAGAGTTTGCTCACTAAATGGGTCTTCGTTGTGGAGCCTGTAATAGTTTTCCAACAAGGCAGCTGTTTCAGGAGTAATGCCACCTCGTGATGTACCTATACAGTAGAATGAATGCACTTTGATCCCACTTTGAGTGTCATGGCTCAATGCTATAGAATACTGGGATCTCTAGATTTACATAGTCTTTAGGCTTCTTTACTAAAGAGCTAGTGCATCAGCAAACTACAAATCCTATGATTCCATAGCATTAACCCATGGCAGTCAAAGTGTAGATGTACCCTAGGTGAGTGTTGATTTCTAGTACATGTACAGAAATTTAGGTCTTGGCTATTCCGTGTATCAGAATTGCACCTAAATCTAGTATATAGAAAATGTTCAGAAAACACCCCTCTGTCCCCCAAAAGGCTAGTGAATCTGGTTGGATAGAAACCATACAACTCTGGATCACATTTCCTGTGCTGCTGCTAAATAAACATCATACAGTGCAAAGAGGTACAGAACACCATATCTAAACTCCCCTTCCTCCTCTGTATGTACTTATCATAGTGGCTAATCCAGCCATAATATCCAGAGTCACTTGCAAGGATCCTCCTCCTGCATGGGGAAAATACCACCAGGCCACGTTGCATGGAGAGTAGCTTACCTTGGCAGAGCACAGGACATGCAGGAGCTGTTTTCTTACAATTTGGCTTCTTCTTCTGTTGCACCTAGAGTTCCAGTGCTAAATAGAGTGTGTCGCCGTTGCTGTGGCAACCAATCAAAATTCACAAAGGGGCCGATTTGACTGACTCCAGCCAGGGACATTTTGTTTCATTGGTGTGTAGAACGGCAAGAGGTATAACTTGCACCTGCTCTTTCAAAAAAAAACCAACAAAAAAGATAAAGGTGGGTGGTGGATTGAATCATTACAAGCTATTTTCATAGTAGCAGGAAAACAACATGGTTTCATTAATTGTTGGCATGTAGCACACAGAAACCAGTTGTGAGAGTCAGTCTCAGAAGCAAAACTCAGAAATGGGGGAATAACAACAGTGATCATTTACTTTAAGTCCAATTTCTTGTAAAACGTCATCCACTTGTATATAGGTCTGTTACAGGAAATTGGCTGCTATATATCACCAATTGAGAAGTATCACCATAGAATCATAAAGCTGGGCCAAAAACCAAGCAATCTAAACTCCTGCCATACAGAAATACACAATTAAATCGTTAACGACAGGTGGTCATCCAGCTCTTGTTCAAAAACCTCCTAAGAAGGAGAATCCACCACCCTCTGAAGCAGCATATCCCACTGTCGAACAACTCTTACCATCAGGAGGTTCTTTCTAAAGCTTACATAGAATCCCTTTTCCTGTCATTTGAATTCATTTTTCCATTATTTAGTCTCTGGAGCAACAAAAAGCGACATCCTTTCAAATATGTAAACATGGCTATTATGTCTCATCTCAATCTTTTCTTCTCCAATTTAAGCATACCTAGCTCCCTAAACCACTCTTCATAAGGCTTGGCTTCCAGACTTTGACCATTTTTGGTGTTCCTTTTCTGGACACATTCCAGCTTGTCCACATCCTTCACAGTATTTTTCCAAGTGAGATCTGACTAAAGCAGAAGGCAATGGGACCATGACTTCCTTTGGTCTGGACACTATACTCCTATTGATGAAGCCTCCAATCCCACTTTCATTACTTGAGTATCTGTGATGTCAATGAATGCTTAACCATTCTTGCTCGTTGGGTTAAGAGAGTGAAAACTGGGTATGGCTACTGTAACGGTCATGCAGAAAAGGAAATTTTAGCAGATGTGCCTTATTATTACCCGGTTGCATTAAACACCTGCTGAAATTCACTCTTCTACACAACTGTTAGAAACTCACTCCAATCTGTCAAATCTAGGAAATGCAAGTGTTGTATTTCCTAGTCCAGAATTACAACTCTTTGCTGCTCACAATGCCCAATTTCAAAAATAAAAGCAATATTCCAGTTTTGAGAGTTCTACTCCCAAGTACAGGACAAGTTTCTGTACATCTAGATGGTGAATGTAATTCTTTGCACATTTCATTCCTGAAGGAAACAATGAGTAATTTTAACAATTTTCTTCCAGCTGGGAGAATATCTTTGAATACTGTTCTATTTGTGGTTTAAGATTTATTCTGTGAAAAAGCCACACATGGTGTATTATGAAATATAAGTTTCTGCATGGGAAAGGCTATATCCAGTGCAGAGAGAAATCCACACGCAATTTTTGCAAAGAATAAGTCCTGACCTTTGTAGATCCCCATCAGTTCAGGATTCTTTCTAGCAAGGCTTCTTGGCAATAACAAAACACTGTACAATAACACTGTACAATAACAAATACAATTGCTTGAATTTTAAAAATAATATTTCTCTATATGTGGAGAGTGTTTTTGAAATCTTAAAAAAAAATAGTCTAGTACTCCAACGCTGGAATGAATATCCTAAATCATTTTTTTGGGGAGGGGGTGGGAAAACATAGAATTGTAGAATTATGTCCTGAAACCAGTGCTTAAATTAAATGAATTTTAATGACAATCTTAAAGCATAATAGTATATAACTAACTCCCTTTGACCTCATGTAGCCATTGTCACGGTGAAGGCAGGAGATCATCACATGCCCTGAAAATGGAGGCCAGCATGGTGTCATGACATGTGTCACCACACTGCTGGCACTTAAGGACAAAGAATTTATAAGCCCATGCTTGTTATATATTTAGCTACTTATTCTCAGTATAGTCCATCTGCCACCACCCTATAGGTGCACGGAACATTTATCTGGTAACTTTGGGTCTGGATAGTAATTATTGAAGAAAATCAAGGAAGAAAATGGAAAGGTTTTCTTTTGAACATTAAAAATATAAAAATAATGATGACAGATGATTATATAACTTTAAAATGGATGATAAATACATTAATATAGTCCAGGATTTCCCATTCCTGGTCTCAGGACCCTTCCACAAAGGCCCAAATTGTATGACAAGTCATAGATTTACCTGAGTTGTCCAAATAATACCTCAGGTAAACCCAGATTAATCCAGAGTAAACTGGGACTTCCCTGTTTATTATAAATTAATTTAACACATGGAAAGATCCTTATTGAAAGGTCCTGATTTTTTTCAGGTGTTGGCCTGTAGAGAGTGATTCCTAGTACTGCCTTCTGCGATCCCAGGGTCAATTCCCATTATCATCCCAGTTCTTTGGTCCCTAAGAGCCTGAAGGCATGGGATGACATGCCCACCCTCCCTCCCCTCCCAGCTCCCTGTTTTTCCCCAAAACGTACCTGAGGGACCTGCCTGCATGCTCAGGCCACTTGGTGAAAGCTCCTGACACATTCAAATGATGTGTTAGGCGGTTTGGAGAGGGGAGGGGAGCCAGGCCCCTCAGATAAGTTTTGGGGAAAATGGGGGGGGGGGGGCTGGCTGTCCTCCAGGAGGGCATGTACCACTACCCCACCAACTGTTTGGGACTGGTGTGGGGCCTGAATCACGGGAGGAACTGGGACTTGGGATTTGTCTCTGTCTGGAAGTGCCCCTTGTCAGTAAACCAAATGAAATTGGATTGGGAAGGACAGCTAAGAAGGAACTAGACAAATCCTGGAAGATATATAAATGAAAACTATGGATGGCCCATGCCATTGCCTTTCCCATTTCCATGGATGGTTGTGAAAGCTGGACGGTGAAAAAAAAGCTGATAAGAAGAAAATCAATTCATTTGAGATATGGTTCTGGAGATGGATACAATTGACTGCTAAAAAGACAAATTATTGAGTTCTATAACAAATTAGGCCTGAATGCTTCTATAATTCAAGATGGTTAAATTGAATTCCTATCTCTTGTAGAGGAGGAGAGAATATCCCTTTCATGGGTTCCTTGAGAGTTACTCTAAAGTCCCATAATATAGCAAATAAAATATTTCTGGAAGTATCAAACATGCTCTCTTTAAATTTTGATTCTACCTTCATTTCCTCAGGCTTGCATAAAAAACATTTTGTGAAAGATTCTCTGGTTCTCCATGTAGACTCACGCAACATTTCAAAAATCGTTTCAGACTTCCTCTGGGACTTTATTATCATAAAAGAGTCATAGTCAAAATGCTAAATTTCTGTATCAAGGTCACACTGGTTAAATATTGGGCATTTTGTTCTGGGGCAAACATTCCTCCTGATCTCTGTTGAATTTGTATCCTGGACACAATAGCTATTTTGTTTACTGGCGGCAGCCATCTTATCTTCTGGGGTAATACAAACAGACAGCCAAGCAGAGATGCATTGCATTTCAGAAAATTCTAGGTTAATTTAAACTGACCTGCAAAGTAGGAATGAGAGGTCCCTAGTAATGCCAGGAGTTTCCTGGAAATACTTTGAAATGAAGAAAATCACATGAAATGGCAGCTTAAAAGGCCAATGCAATTCTAGACTGCATCAGTAGGAGTTTAGGATCAAGATCGAGGGAAGTCATACTCTTACTCTATTATGTTTGGGTAAGACCTCACCTGGAATAAGACTGTATTCAGTTCTGGGCAAAGCAAATTATGAAGGGTATGGCCAAGCTGGAACATGTCCAAAATGCCATCCGAATGATCAATGGTTTGAAAATCCATGAATCCTTCTGAGGACTGGCTGAGGGAGCTGGTTATGTTTAGCTTTTCAAAGAGAAGGTTGAGATGGGACATAATAGCCATCTTTAAATATTTGAAAGGATATCATTTTGAGGAGAGACCAAGAGAGACTAAAAATGGAACGACGGAGTCAAACAACAGGAAAATAAATTCTACCTAACATTAGGAAGAACATCTTGATGGTAAGATCTGTTCAAATACAGAATATACTGCCTTGGTAGACAGTAATGGTGGTGTCTCCATCTTTGAAGAGTTTGAAACAGAGGCTTGGTGGCCATGTTGTGGGAATACTGTCTATTCCTGCATGAAAAGAGGATGGATTAGATGGCTTTTGTGGTCTCTTCCAACTCTATGTTTCTGTGATTCTGTGGAAAGATCAGATGACTTGTATAGAACAAGCCAGGGATTTGTTGCTCATCAGAAAGGGCTCAGATCTGAGGCTTCTCCTACCATCAATTTTACCTCCTCAAAAAGAATGTCACAAGAAAAAGAGTGCAATTTATCCCATGAAAACGATAGACTTCTTTAAGCACAAGAAGATATATGGGAGGTGCAAGGCAGAGCTGAAGATATACCTGACCCAGTGATCCATTCAAAGGGCCTTTTGCATTTCATCTCCTGAACTGTGGGAAGGAAAATCGTGAAAGGATCATCTCTGTAAAGCAGAAACACATCTCCAAAGATTGCCAATAATTACTGCTTTGCATAGGGAAAATGCCCCAAAAAGGGAACGAACCAACAATGGGGAATAGTTTGGAGGGTGAAAAAATATCTAAAATCATAAAGTGCCCTTTTTATGAGTGGAGTGTTACATCAAATAAAACAAAATATTTTCCTTTAAATTCCATCTGAGCACAAGTCTGAATTTTCCATTTCATTTACAGACCAATGGAACAGGAGGGGAAAAGATGGGAATTGCTTAGGAGCTGTAAAATGAGATGTGGAAGCAAGCAAAATTGATCTCTTCGGATGCATCTACACTGTAGAATTAATAGTATTTCACACAAGTTTAATTGCCATGGCTCAATGCTATGTAATCTTGGGATTTGCAGTTTGCTGAACTACCAGAGAAAGTTATAGAACTTATAAAACTACAACTCCATGACATTTTCTTGACCATTATATACTGTGTGTGCCATCTGTCTGTCAATGTACAGTGACAAAGGTGGTTTTATACGTTCCTTCCCCAGAAACATAACCTACAACACCTGCAATTTTTGATGGTCACCCATTCAAGTACTAACCACAGTAGACCCAGTTTAGTATCCAAGATCAGATGGGAGCTGGAACCTTTAAGATATTTAGACCCTGGGCTTTATGTACACACATGCAGATACAAATATGTGAACAGAAAGGCACTATTTGCCCCAAATGGCCTACTTAGAAGATGAATATAGCTGAAAGCATTTGAGTCATAGCTTTTCTATAATAAGGACAACATGATCTATCATCAGATTAACATTCTATTAAGTATTAGGGGTTTTTTTTTTGCTAATTTTAAAGAAAATTGATATGGTCAGTTAACTTGTTCTGCTTTAGAAGCCAATTGAGGACACAAATTCAAATTCAGCAAGTGAAAAAACAGAGTACAATAGCATGTAATTGTGGGTGAACACTGAGACTTGGAGAGGGAGGCATTACCTCTAATTTATTTATTTATTTATTTATTTATTTATTTATTGGTTTGACTTAATATACTGCTCTCTCTGGAGCCCAGAGCGGTTTACAGAGTTAATAGATAAAACACATAAAATGCAATAAAATACAGTAAGACCAATTTAAAACCCCCAGTTAAAATCTATTCCAGCAAACTGCGATGGCAGTAGAAATATGCTAGCAGCGGCACAACAGGATGCTGATAATACTCATTAGTTATGGGCCAAATGCCTGTCTAAATAGCCAGGTTTTTACGGCTCTGCGGAACAGCATTAATTCCCGGATGGCTCGTAATGAAGGTGGAACCACATCTCTTGTAAATTGGGATAGCCTGAATCTTGTCGGTGTCACAGAGACTGGTAGGTTTCTTTACACATATGCTTGTACTTTTTGTATCATTGTGCAACAATTGTGTTTTATTGCACTGGTGTAACTATTTTACAGAGGCATAAATTCTGTTGAAAACCCTGATTATTATGCAATCATATGGAACAGATGAATCAGTTGGATTTACACTTCTTCATCTAGCATTATTAAATGATCTTCAGCTGATGTAATAATGTGAGCCAGATATTTGTGTGTTCCAACTTTTGGCATATTTTACCCTCAGTCTACCTGGGAAGGGCTGATATATCTGCATCCTATCATCTGCTGCCTTTTTTGTGGTTCATCTCTCTCGGCATTACTTCGCGAACGAAGATTCTTAGGAAGGACTCATCCCACGTTGATGACTTAAAAGGCCAATCTGAGATAGGCAAGTTCGGCTGCAGAAATCACAGCAGAAAGTCTCATTGGGTGATGTTGTTTCCAAGTTGTGGTTCTTTCTGGGTTGTCGTTTCTCTTTGAGACCCATTCGGCATGTCTTCTCGAAAGAGGCCACAGCATTGTGGATAGTGCTTTCCTATGCCTCCCGATGTGAGGTCAGGGTGGACCATTGTTGGTGATCAATCTGGCCGAGCCTGAGATGTTGTTTCAGGGAGTCCTTATATCTCTTTTTGGGGGCGCCTCTCTTGTGCTGACCTGTGGCGAGTTCAGCATAGAGTAGTATCTTTGGGAAGTGGTGGTACTCCATCCTAGAGATGTGCCTTGCCCAGCGCAGCTGTGTTCTCAATAGCATGACCTCAATGCTGGTGATCCTTGCTTGCTCAAGGACAGCAACATTAGTCACATAGTCGGTCCAGTGTATATTTAGGATTGTGTGAAGACAGCGCTGATGAAAGCGTTCGAGGAGTTGTAGGTGTTGGCGATAGGTGACCCATGTTTCAGAACCATAGAGGAGAATAGACAGTACGATAGCTTTGTACACACTGATTTTGGTGCTTTTTGGAGGTGCAAAACAGGCCATGACTGAAGCTCTGGAGCTGGCTGGTGACTTGGAAGGTGAGGCGATGGTTCAGCAAAGCTAACGAGATGTTTACCCCCCTGGACTAGATTTGGCAGTCTTAGTGTGACCACCTCTGGGTTCGTGTTGGGGTATTTCTTCTCTGAACCAGCTACAGATTTATAAATCTGTCTGACCAAAATACCAAGACCTCTGTTTTATACATATTCAGCTCAAGATGGTCATTGGTCATTCACAAAAAACACTTGACAAACAGTCCATCGCAAACTTTTACTAATCACCTCATCACATTGATGTTTTTCTCCACTTCTCAATGCTGCTGGCACATTGCCAGCATGGAGTCACTCAGAGCCCATCAAATAATGCAAGGCTACTTTTGGTGGGGCTCAGTTGGTCTCCATGCTGGCAGTGTACCGGAAGCACCAAGAAGCAGAGCCCAGAGGAGTTATAAGAAGTATGGGAGGAAGCAGAAGGAAGCCAGAGGCAGTACAGAAATGTCATCAGATGGGATCCCATAACCACCATGTGATGAGGTCCCTAGAGGCATTTGTTGGTTTAAAATTGGAACATCTGAGTGTCACCTGCATAAATGTGAAAATAAATCCAAGAAGGAAGGTACATGACCAAAAGAAGGAGAGGACCCCAACCTATAATTTGTCGGAAAGCTTTTGAAATGGATCCCTGAAATAAAATGATGACTATAATACTCGGATCTGATGGCTTGGAATGTTAACTATTAAAAAAACCTTTTGGGCCAAGAACACCTAGTGGGTCACATTGATCTGCTATAGAGAGGTCTTTACAGAGAAACTAAATTGTTTTCCTCTAGGTTTTTTTTTCAGTGGCAGGTGAAGCTTTTATAAAAATTTCAGCAGACATTGAGAAGTGACTATGGTTACAAAAAGGACATTTAATGCTGTATTGATTTTTTCCATATTGTTTGCTTTTTAACATTGTTGAATCATATTTTTAATGTGAATTTTTAAATGGAATATGTTTTAAATGCTAGAAAATGAATGAGGGTTTCAGCCAAATTTACCAATGGGATTCCAGTACTGGAATGCTCCATAGCAGTAGTTCTCAACCTGTTGTTTCCCAGGTGTTTTGACCTACAACTACCAGAAATCTCAGCCAGTTTACCAGCTGTTAGGATTTCTGGAAAGTGAAGGCCAAAACATCTGGAAACCCACAGGTTGAGAATCACTGCTCTACAGTGGTTTATATATGCCAAATAGCACAATTATCAAGTAAAAATCCACAGCCTTGGAGACATTTTCTCAGTAAAAAGTTGTTTTTGCCTGGATAAAAAAGGTACACAGTTGTTTCAGCCTTGAATTGCATAAAAATACCATGGGATTTTAGCTAATTATTCCCACCCTTGTTTTCAAGCCATAAAGATCATTCCCATCTGTTGTTATTTTTGTTCATTAAAAATGTGGCGGCACACTGAGTCTAAATAGACTTCAAAAACTTCAAGAGGGAGATGGATTGCCAACCGTTTTCTCCCCACCACCCTCGACACACCCACCCTATGCCTGAAGAATGGTTTTCTCTTCTGCAGCCCATCTCGGAAATAAATTATGCACACAGATTCTGATTTAGTAAGAATTGAAATACTGGGGACGACATAAAGCCACGTAGGCACCATACTAAAAGCCTCCTTCTCTCACTTCCTGGAATCCATAAGAGAAAGGAGAGTTAAAGGATTTCTGTAGATTGTATATTTAATGAACCTTTGTTTAAAAAGAAATCAGAGGTGGTTGTTAGCAGAAAAATATACAGAGTCCCTCTGTGGTGTGTTGCGATGCTGGGAGACTTTCCCCATAATTGTAGACAAAATGCTTATTATTCCCTAGAGCTTTCTGATCGAGGATTATTATAATGTAGCTTCTGGATGACTTTTTTGGGTCTCAGATCTGAATGCCAAATGGAAGAGGAGAGAAATAATTGCATATATTAAACCCAAGGTCTCCCCTTGCCACTTCCACGGGTTAAGTAAAAAGCAAGGGCACGATGCAATTAAATCAGAGGGCAATTAGACCATATCTTGGCTTGTTCAAGGGAAGGAAAACCAGTAAACCATTATTTAGATAGTCTTGTCAATGTGCCTGACAGTTTTCAGAGAGACATAATCAAAAGAGACAGGCTCCTTTGCATCTGTCTTTGGATGGGTTTCAGGCTTAGAGTTGATGGGTGTGAGTCACTTCCCTGTGGGTTGCTTGAGTATTTTGCAGTTGAGCATCAGGGTGGCCTGGGAGAGGAACACAGAAGCCAAAAGGTCAGACTCATATCAGTGTACTACACCATGGATGCACTTATTTTGTACGGTTGTACAAAGTTAGATAAAGGTCTTGAGTCCAGTATCATACTGGAGCCATCCACTACATCGACTCTAGTTGTAAGTCAAAATGAGAACTGAAACCACTGGTTCAATTGCTGAAGGGGAAGTCAACCCTGCAATTAGATATACTTACAATAGACTCATTGGATCTACTTGCAGGGTTTTTAGAACAGGACTATCCCTGGCCTTGGGATTTTAGAACCAAAGCCTGAGACCTATGGATGAACCAAGGTAATGTTACAGCATCCTTTCATGGGAGGAAGTTGAGGTGACCAACTCTATCTGTAGGTTGCCCACACCGAAGGAGAGAAAGTTACATTTCTCTTTGGAAATACAAGAAGAATGCCCCAAATCCTACTATTAATTCCAACTGTAAATGTGATGCCAGTATTATTATTTACTCCAAGAAGAACGGAACTCTCATTGGGGTTAGATTATATCTTACAGTTCACTCTGAACACCTCTTTAAAACACATTTCAATGCATAAGCAGAATTAATTACAAATGGAAAAATATTTGAAAAATTTTCAAAATTTTGTTTTGTTTTATCGAGTGTTAGGAAATCATAATATAGACTATAGAATCCTAGACAGGAGGGATTCTTCACAATTTATGAGAATTTTTTGTATGAAATATGCACATGTGATTCACTTTACTTTGCGGAAAATTGTATTTTGCTATAGAAAATGTCATGGTTTTTTAACATAAGAATACAATTTTCTCTGCAAAAAACTGCATTTTTAGAGCTCTATGTGTAAGAGACTTCAGCACCTGTATTTTCTGGCATCGCTGGGAGATACATTTTCAACTATATTTATTTTATTGTAATTTTCTGTCTTCTGTCCACCATCCCAAGTTCCAGTTTGAGGTAAAGATAGCCTATGAATAAAGCAATTGATGGACTGATGACTTGGTTAGTAGGGGTGGATATCTCCGGTCATAATACTTTGATTTCCATTAATTTTTCATATTTGAAATTATTTTGACCCTATATCGACCCTCGTCATCCAACCCAGAAGTGACCTTTCTAAATCGAAACTGGGTCAGCCATTTACGTAAAGGGAATGTTATTAGGTCATTTCCGCCCTTTCTTATGTTTAACCCGCCTTTGGTTGTCAGCTGAGAGGGGAGTGGAAGGAAGCATCTCCTCTTGCCAGATGACACCCAAACAGGGGTAATGATAAGCCCCGTTTAGGTCTCGGCTGGCGAGAGGAGGGTGCTAGGCTGCCCCCCCCCCTCCTGTTGCCATCTGACACTCGGGTTAAATGGATTGCAGGTTGGTTTCTAGGCTGGCAGAGGGGAAGGGAGGCACCTCCCTTCGCCCCTGCAAGCACAGAATCCAACCCACGTTCCCTTTTACCCAGGTTAGATTCTGAGCTCGCAGGGGTGAAGGGAGGCAATGCCACCCTTCCCCTCTGCCAGCCCAGAAACCAACGTGAGTTCTCTTTAACTCGCGTGTCAGATGGTGACAGGAGGGTGGAGGGGGCAGCTTGGCACTTGCTTCTCACCAGCCAAGACCCAAACGGGGGTGCTCTTTAACCCGTGTTTGGGTGTCATCTGGCAAGAGGAGATGCTGCCTTCCACTTCCCTCTCGCCAGCGAGCTCAGAATCTAATCCGTGTTCCCTTTAACCTGGGTTGGTTACTGGGCTGGCAGAGGGGGCATGGAGGTGGGCAATTCATTATTAATTACATTTCAATTATGAAATTTATTTAAAAAATTTTGGATTAATTTCTATAACAACCCAGCAACGGAAATCCCTCCCCCCCCCCCCCACGAGTTTAGAATCAAATTTTTAATGGATCAACCACCCCTATTGGTTAGTATTTCAGAGTCTGAGATTAAGGTAGATCATTCACAGCCCTCTTATATCCTCATCAATATTCTGAATATTGCCAGAGGTAACAGACCTTGTGTGTCATTCAGGAAAAAAAGTTCCAAATACTGAATTGATTGGGTTTTTTTATTTCCCTGCCAGGGGACACAGGATTTTCCACTGCAGGTACCAGAATACCTTGTTTCAGACATGTTCACATCTCTTTTGAAAGATGGTTTAAGTATGAGAGCAGATGCCCTCTTTTCAAGAAGTTGCAATACTACATTATTTCTAGCAACATTCTACATTTATCAGCACAAAGTGGAAGGTCAAGATCATTAATGATCGCCTTTGGCTGGGACAAAAGATGGATGGCAGAGGAAAGGAGCAGAATAGACCAAAGGAAGCTTGTGGGGGAACTGAGTCCAAGGTTGCCAACGCAAGGCACAATGGAATCTTACAATAACTGATGAGTATGTGGCTAGACACATTTATCTTTGATAAGTGCTTATTACTATTTCAGTTCTTTCACTATTCTCAAGGCCAAAATAGACACTACTGCAGAGTGTTAAGCTTTGCCTGAAGCTTCTGTTACTGTAATTAAAATCTGGCCTCAATCGTATTAGTTAGTTTCAACTAGAGTAGACCCAATCAATCAATTGTTGAATAGTGAATCAACATGTAGATAAATCTCACTGATGTAATGAAGGGGAATACAGTGCTGTCCATGGGATTCATGCATCTCCTGGACTTTATTTTCTTGGACCAGAAGCCTTGAGCAGTCATCCTAAACCCCCCAATCACAGTTTCTTTATTTCAGTCAGTCAGCGGTCATTATTTCACTCAGCAAACCTTCAGCTGAAAACGTTTTTCTTTATTTGAAAATTTTATATCTAAGCCTTTCAGATGTCCTCTCCACAGTGAGTGAGAGCTACTGTTTTGGATTACATATCCCAGAATATCTGGTTAATCCAGAAACAGCAATATATCCAAGTTATGCCTTTTTTATTCCTACTTCCTTTGTATAGTCCCATCAACATGCATGTGTTTATTGTTCCTCTTTGCCCCAAAATCTACATTTCTATCCCAATTAAACTCAAGAGTAAGGAATGAAAATGAATTTCTTTTCTTTTGTTTTGTTTACTTGTCTCTCTACCTTCCTTCCTTTTTCTCAACGTCTTCAAAGCAAAAGTCTAGATGATATGCATTATGCACCATGACTCTAGGATCCTCAGTTTGCTGTTTGTAAAGCAACAGCACATGTATGTTGATGGGGCTATACAAATAATAAAAATGATATTGCTGCCACCGCTGCTGCTCCTTTCCTGTTTGTCTTGCAAAGTCACAAGTTACAGCCCTTCATAACTTTCTGTGCATGACCAGTAACAGGTAAATATGTCAAGGCTGGGTGTCATTTTAATGAGAAAGCAAATAATACATAAACTGTATTCAATGGTAGATTAACCCCGAAAAAATAAATTAAGGAGGTTGCTTGCTGGTGTTAATCGGAGCTTCATTGCTGCCTGCAATATAGGCAAAAATGTGCATAGAATATAAATTTAGTTCTCTTTATTGTTGCCTCTTCTACTTCATCCATACAAAATATTTACATAAATGGATGCCTGTATTTGCTCGAGTCTAATGCACCATCAAATCTAATGGACACCTCAGTTTTCAATACTCTGAAATCAGAAAAAAGTAGTTGTTGCCTTATGTAATGCACAGTGGCAAAAAGCGTGCTCTTTGTAATTTGGCACATTACAGTTGCCTGCTTTGGATTCCCTCTTTAAAAACAACTGTTAGGACCTTTTCACAATTGCCCAAAGGGACCATGCCATTTCACAGGCTTTTGCCAGCAAAGGGAGGGCATGCAGGGGGCTTGTAGCCAGGGGTGGTCCAAGGTAATTTTAAATGGTAAGCGAACATTATTTTGGCGCCCCCAAATCACTTGATAACAAAAGGTATAAGGTATTATTTATTTATTTATTTGCAACATTTTTCCCCGCCCTTCTCAGTGGCTAACAAGGCAGCACATCGATGCCCAAATATACAATGTAAAGAACCCTAAAACATACATCATTAAACAATAATTGTTTAAACAAACATATACTCATCACTCAGATTAAAAATAGAGGTAAATAAAAGATTTTTTTAACAAACCAGAAGTTTACGTATCACATTATGTTCATATAGTTACATTACATAGAATTAACACAAAGTAACTTTTTTAGAATGCAATTATTTATTAATCTTTGCAACAAATTTAAGTGTTTTTGTTTTTTAAAAAAACATTGAATTATCCTTAACACACAAGAAATTGAACACTTTTCAAATCAAGGCAGATAATACACAATGCCTGCTTTGAACTGGATTATATGTGTCCACACTGTCACACATTCCAGCTCAAAGCATTGTTTGGGATTTGATATGGCAGTATATAGAGGGGGACTAAAAGCCCCTTTCACACAGCCATATAACCCAGAATACCAAGGCAGATAATACACAATGCCTGCTTTGAACTGGATTATATGTGTCCACACTATCACACATTCCAGCTCAAAGCATTGTTTTGGATTTGATATGGCAGTATATAGAGGGGACTAAAAGCCCCCTTTCACACAGCCATATAACCCAGAATACCAAGGCAGATAATACACAATGCCTGCTTTGAACTGGATTATATGTGTCCACACTATCACACATTCCAGCTCAAAGCATTGTTTTGGATTTGATATGGCAGTATATAGAGGGGGACTAAAAGCCCCTTTCACACAGCCATATAACCCAGAATACCAAGGCAGATAATACACAATGCCTGCTTTGAACTGGATTATATGTGTCCACACTGTCACACATTCCAGCTCAAAGCATTGTTTTGGATTTGATATGGCAGTATAAATCCAAGAGGGGGACTGAAGCCCCTTCCACTCAGCCATATAACCCAGAATACCAAGGCAGATAATACACAATGCCTGTTTTGAACTGGATTATATGTGTCCGCACTGTCACTCATTCCAGCTCAAAGCATTGTTTTGGATTGTTTTGCCTATGGTACAGCCTCTTTCCTTTGTATAATCCACCATTAAGAAGAAGGGGTGCCACAGAAGTATGATACATATTCATATTTATCAAAAGCATAGACAATATAAAAAGGAGCCAGCACTAATATTAATTATATTATGTTATAAATTATAATATATAAATACATATTATATTTTATAAAGATTATACTATATGGTATTAATATAAATTGGTATTAAATAACCCTCTCTCTCTCTCTCTCTCTCTCTCTCTCTTTCTATATACACACACGCACACAACTATTAAATAGGAATAAATAATACTGAATATATATATTACTTAATACTTTATTATTTTTGGCATAACTATCCTAATAAGGATCTGGTCCTATGACTCTCCACTGTGACAAAGGCACCCTTGAAGCAAACCAATTTAAATGCGAATAGAAAAGCCAAACAGCAACCTTTAATGAGGCTTGGATTTCAAACGCCTCTTTAGTGGGAGAAGCCCGCACTTTTGGCAAGGCTTTGGCCCCCGAAATAAGGAGAGAGGAAAGCAGGGACTGGAGCCAGGAAGTAGTCACAAAGCAAACATTCCCGAATAAACAACTGCTTGTATTTTGAATGCCCCAGCACTGGGAATAATTCGGACTTTTGCCAGAGCTTCTGTTTCCAGCAAAAGAAGCCAGGGAGGAGGGAACTGCCACCTGAAAGGAAGCACGGTCCCCTTAAGGTACCTCAGCAATAGAATACAATTAAAGGACAGAAGCAGGGAAGGAGGGGGGGGGTGGTGAAAACACACCCTCAACACTCAAAGGTATTATAAAACTTTTATTTCCTTCCTTTCTCCACCTTCACCCTTTCCTTCTCTCCTCCCCTTTCCCTACCTCTTCTTTCCTTCCTTCCTTCCTCTCCCTTTCTTTCTCTCTCTCGGAGGAGGAGGCGCTGCCGCTGGCGGCGAGGAAGAGGGCTGGTCAGGGAGGAGGAGACGACGGCCATGCGGTGCTGCCCCTTCTTCTTCCTCCTCCTCGCAGCTCAGCTCAGGGGGCGGGGGCGGAAGCTGAGCCGGGGGCGGGGCTTTGAAAGGAGTGTTTGCCCCGTGCCTCTGCCCTGCCTCCTGACTGGGCGGGAGGGGTGGGCCGGGGCCTCCCGATGCGCCCAGCAGGCGGGAGAATTTGCCCCTCCCAAGATGGCGCTCTACGCGGGGGCGTAGGTCGCTTATATGGACGGACCGCCTCTGCTTGTAGCATCCTCCCGTCATCACATGGAGGACAAGAGAGGGTGCTTTGGCACTCTTTCCCTCCCCTTCATACACATTGCCTTGCATTGCCACCCTTTCTGCCACCACATGGGCTTTTCAGCCCCCAAAAGCAGG
Organism: Anolis apletophallus; assembly: GCA_030556195.1. NCBI lineage: Eukaryota > Metazoa > Chordata > Lepidosauria > Squamata > Anolidae > Anolis > Anolis apletophallus. The sequence continues at coordinate 104,232,673 of JARBWK010000012.1, forward strand.
TAGCTACCCAAACCACACTTTCCTCCCCATAGTTGGAAAAAGCATTGTTCAGCCCTTTCCTCCGACTCCTGGGAGGAAAGGTGTGTGGGGAAAGCCATGCATTAGCTGATGGCGCCCAGCTGGCCCAATCCAAAATTTTCCTTTGCCATATTTAAAGCTGGCAAAACAGAGCCAAAAGACCCTGTGTGATGAGCACCAATTAAAAAGAAAACCTTAGGTTGCATCTCTGCTGTAGAATGAATCCACTTTAACTGCTTTGGTTCAATGATATGGAGTCCTGGGGACTGTAGTTTTACAAGGCCTTGAACATTCTTTGCCAAAGAATGGTGGTGCCTCATCAGACTACAAATGGCAAGATTGCAAGCATTGAGCCATGGCCATTTAATTAGAGATGACATCCTTCAAAGAGGAGCTCCAGGTGCCCCTGAAGCAGCTTCCCTTTTTGCTTTGGCTCAGCACTAAGATGACAATATTACATGAATATAATCACACCTCAATTTTGGCAAGGTCATTTAGACAAAAAGAAAATGAGCATTAGATTCGAGTAAATACAGTACATGCATATATTACATACTCATAGCTGGAACATCATTAATGTCTCCTATTTTACCTGGGGGGGCCATAAAAACCAGCAATTAAATGTCTGTTGGGACCAATTCATTCAAGAGAAGTGATAGACAAAGCCTCTATTAGCCTTATCTATGTGCCGAGAGAATTAAGGTCACAGGCTGGGATTCAATTTCAGAGTCATTAACCACTGCATATGAAGTTATGTGTGGATGATGCTTGGGATCCTTGTGCAACTTTGCACAATTGAATGTATTCTTGTACAAATGGCTGCATGACTAGATGTAATGCTATGCAACTGACTGTAGAACTGAATGTACATCTCCATATGTCATTGCATGCACAGTGATATTTTGTGTGCTTCTGCAGTCTTGAACAGAATGCAGTATTTGAGGTTGAGGAACACATGTGTAATCGGCCGACTATGATCTATTGACCCACCGGCTCACTGTAGCTGGAGGTCGGGGGACAGTCTTGGAATAGCTGTCCTCCTTCCTCCGCGATCGGCGACAGCGAGTGGAGAGGGGAGACCTAGTTTCTGAGAGGTCTCTACTTGTTTGTGGAGTTTCCCAAGGGGCCATTCTCCCCCCCCCCTGCTCTTTAGCATCTATATGTGACCCCTGTAAAGTACTGATGAAGTGATTTACAGTCCCCACAAAAATGCTCTTTTCCAGTTAAATCTTTCGCTACCTGCGCCTCGTCCGGAATTGTGTACGCGATTTCCTGCGACTGCCCTAGAACTTACGTGGGGATGTCTACTAGAAAATTGAAACAGAGATTTATAGAGCACAGGAGCAAAATAAATAATGGAAGTACTGAAATTCCTTTTTATCAACATTGCATTAACAGCAAACATTCCCCTGCGTCTTTAAAAGTAATGGTGTTAGGAAAGCCTTTCGTTCCCCCACACGGAAACCTCTCCCAGGTGCTCCGTAAGCTTGAAGTTTTATGGACAATTAAACTAAATTCAGAATTACCTTTTGGCCTTAATGAGCCGGTCAATTTGCATTCCCTCCTAATTTAGGATAATGTATTTAATGTGTATGATTCTTTGGTATATCACCTTAACTGGTCACCGCGCTGGATTAAACGCGGTTCGGATTCTCCTTTACTTTGGTATGTAAAGCGATTTCGCTAATATTATGATTCTTTGAGGTTATGTATTGTTCCCACAGTACTGTATATTATGTATATATTGTAATCTTCCAGGACTTGAACCATATTGATGGACATCTAGCCTTTGAAAAGACCACTTAAACGGAATTCAGTGGCCCCGATTGTGTTTGGATTTTCTTCCATCGGCTTGCTTTATTTTCATTCCCAGGAGCCTCGAAATTGCTGGCTCCGGTTCACTTTCGGTCTTTGGTTTTGGATTACTCCTGATCCTGCATCCCTTTACCTGTGCCATGCTCCTATTGAGCTCAGGCCTATTGGCCTTTGGGTTTACGGACTGGACTCATTGAGATTTACTCTGCATAGACATTGCGTCGTCCCAGCTGTGCCCTGGACACGGTATCGTTATGGATGTTTATTGATATATAGAATAAGATTGTACCTTCATTTGATGTTTCTAATATGAATATAAACATTTAAATGTATATTTTGTGTTGAACTAATTATTGTTAATACCTCTGTGTCTGTCATCCTCTGTGAAGAGCTTGGGAGTCCTGCTGGACCCTTGGCTATCAATGGTGGCTCAGCTCTCCAATGCCAGCAAAGTGGCTTTTTCCCATCTCTGGCAGGTTAGGAGACTGGCTCCCTATCTGACCAGGGAGGATCTGGCCACGGTGATCCAGGCCACGGTCACCTCAAGAATAGACTACTGCAATACTACATTGGCCTACCTATGTCAGCAATCCGGAAGTGGAAATGCAGCTGCTAGGCTTCTCACCAGTATGCTAGTGAGAGCTCACATAACATCAATATTGCAGCAGCTGCATTGGCTACCAGTGGAGCACTGGGTCTCCTTTAAAGTGTTGGTTATCACCTTCAAGGCCTTATATGGTCAGTGGCCATCATACCTGAGGGACTCTCTCACCCCATATCATCCCCAGAGGTCACTGTGCTCCACTGATCAAAATATTTTGATGATTCCTAGCTGCCGCTCATATCGGCTGACATTGACAAGATGGCGAGCCTTTACTATCATAGCTCCAACTCTTTGGAACACTCTGCCAGAAGATGTGTGAGCTTTGAGAGATCTAACAAGGTTCCGTTGAGTGTGCAAGACGTTTTTATTCCAGCAGGCTTTCAGGGTCTGATCTGATTAATCAGCTGTAAATAGTTTTACAGTTTTTAGTTAAGAGTTTAATTCTTTCGGTTGTTTTAAAGTGTGTTTTTTATATTCTCTGTAAGCCATCCTGAGCCCTTGGGGAAGGAGGGCATACAAAGCTTAAAAATAAATAAATAAAAATAATCAATTTTCAGACATTCATTAAATCATAGAGTTGGAAGAGATCACAAGATCCATCCAGTCCATCCATGCAGTGTGGATGCCCAGGCATTTTACCCTAGAACACAAGGGGGTTATGTTGAATGATGCTGGACAAAAGAATCACGAGTGGCCTTTCAAACTCTTAGCAGGAAGATCTCAACTGAAGTACAACAAAAAATCAGTGTCAATAAGGGACATGTTTTGCATGAAATAAGTATGATTTCCCCAAACTTATGCTATATCCAGTGCACGGTTTCAGCTCCGCATTGTAATTTTCCAAAGCAATGGTTCCTCATATTCTCGTGATTCACATCTAGAGGAGTTTTGTCAATGCCAATTAAGCCTTCGGAGTGTGTAACACTCTTGAGATGCCAAGAGAGACAATGCAGTGTCCTCCTCTATTTATCTGCCTGCCATTCTCATTCATGGGGCAGATCTGAGGATCAACAACAGAGCGGAATACCATGGTAAATAATTTATATTTAAATTATTGGCTGTTAAATAATTTAAACCAGTAGTATGTCACTGTCTCTTAAAACATCTCCAACTGTGGAAAACAAAGCTAAGAAACAAGTTCAGAGCCTGCCAATTGAATGGACTCCCTCACCCGCCAAGGGTAGTTAAACAAAGCCACCCCATACAGAGGCAGTATATCTCTCAATAAAAAATGGTAGGGACAAGCAATAGGAAAGGCATATAATTTTGACGATGTGATGGTTAGAAAGCTGGAATGAAAAGCTGATTTAAACTTTAGCTGTTTGTTTTAGCTGTACATAAATTTTGAATCCAGGGTTTGGAAGATGTTCAAGTTGAAGCAAAGCATAATCCAAATTTGAAAACTCCTGAACTTCCATTGTAGATTTGGAGTATAGTGAAAAAATAAACCCAGAAGAACTTTGTGCAAGGATGATGTGCAAATTGTGCCATCATATTAATCATCATGTTAACCATCTTGGTCTAACTTCAGCTTATTTCTTCTCCATGCTTCTGGAGTTTTGGAGATAGGGAAAAACTTGTACCATACACCTTTTAGGTGACATCCCTAAGTCAGTATACAGTGTTCCCTTGCTAGTTTGCGGTTCACTTTTAGTGGGCTCGCTGTTTTGTGGTTTTCAAAAAATATTAATTTAAAATATACATCACAGTATTTTTGCTGTTTCACGGGTTTTTGCCTCCGCCGCGCTCCGAGGTGCTCTCTCTCCTCAGTCCTCCCTCCCTCCAGCCTTGAAGGGGCTTTCCTTCTTTTCCTTCACTTTATTTTAAGTTTATAAAGACTTAAAATATTGTATAACTACTAAAATAATGTGTAAATATTACAATAAATATAGCATCCCTACATTGCGTTTTTTCACTTATTGCAGGATGTTCTGGAACATAACCCCCGCAATAAGTGAGGGAACACTGTAAATAATGCATTGACAAAAAAGTAAGACATCTTGAGTATCCTTTATCCAAAATACCAAAATATACCAAAAGTTGAAATTTTCTGTATAGCTGGGTCAGATAGCGACACCTTCGTTTTTGAATAGTTTAAGAAACAATATGCACAGATGTTGCGTCATGCACAAAAACTATTAAAATATTGTATAAAACTATTTTCAGGGTATGTATAAATGTTGTATATTAAAGACAGATTAATTTCATGTTTACAGTTGGATCCAATCACCAAAAAAAGCCAATACAAATATTCCAAAATCCCAAGAAAGCTAAAATCCAAAACACTTCTGATTACAACTATTTTGAATAAGGATGCTCAGCCTGTATAAGTTAGCTTGTGTGTTTTGATGTATGTCTAGACACTGATGTTGAATACTTTGTAGGCCTTATGAAAACTTAATGCAGATCAGAAGAGCTAGAAAGCTGCTGTAAACCATTGGCTTGGGGTAACTCTGCTGTTTCTTCTTTGGGCTCAAAACTCATAATTAAATAACAAGTCACTCTGTGAAATTTGTTTCAAATAGGAACCCTATTCTTAGATATAAATTCTGCCTGCTAGCTAAACTGTCATACCATGTACTCACTGGTAAATTCAATATCTCATCTTTTTTTAAAAAAAACCCACTCCATTTTCAGCTTTACATAAAAGAATTCAGAAAACATGACAGTGGTCCAAATCCAGTTGATGTATTTTTCATTTATAAGTTGGCTATAGAAGTGGGTGGAATTGTTTTCCTGAGATAGAATGACTTCATTCAATTCAATGCGAGGAAACAGAGTTAGGCAAGCAGTGCTATTACCTATGATTTCACATGTATGTACCTGCATTCTGAACATGCAAGTGCAAGGGTACATTTGGCTGTACATTCAGTTGTGTGAAAGCACAATTCATAAACATGGGAGCACTGCAGAATCACTGTGTAATTTTGTGAGCATTAAAGCATATCCTCAGTGTTTCCCAAACTGAAACATTTCCCTTGTAGCTCTTTAGCTAAGGGAAACACCAAGATAGGGAGAGAGGAAGAAGTTTAATATGTTGTCTGCAAGCAATTTTTTTATTATCTGAAGATTCTCCCCTCTCAGTCCCATATAGGTTGAATTCAGTCTGTCTGGAAGACCTTATACTCTACTATAAAATTGTTCATATTTTCAGAATCCTCCTTCACTCAATCCCACTTTTCAGAGATAGATCTATGAGGAGAAACGAGAGGACCTTCACCATGTGAATATGGTGTCTTTTCAGTGGGAGATTACATTTGCCCCATTCCATTTTAGTGAAGTGGGGAAACTCCATCATGCTAAATCCTACTCTCACAACAGTTTCAACATAATAGGTAGGTTTTTAAAAGTTCAGACATAAGATAAAATGAATTTACCCCCAGCAGACATGGAAGTATTCCCATCCTTGTTGTCCTTCTCCAAAACTGGCAAAGATCTTGCAATTTAGGAAGGCTTCCAGCAACTCTCTCCCTATCACAGTAAGGGATTTTAAATGTTTGTCTGTGTGTGTTCTTGGGTACTCATTCTTATTAACATGCAAACTTTTAAACTGTTTCAATTTAATTTGCATTTTAATACTATGAATAATTTAATTTATATTTGAATATGCATAATTCATTGCATTTTACTGTCTGCCCCCCGCATCCATTTTTCAAAGCAGTGCTGGACAATGCCTTCCATCATAGCCCCAGGAGAAAAATGGGATAATAAGTAAATACATAAACAAAAAAACCCAATCCTGATCCATTTACAATTTTCTTTGTGGGCTGTCTCTCCCAGGAGCAGAAATATTGGAAGAATATTTGTGGTATCTGTTTTCTAAATTGCTGAACTAGGTTACTACTGCACTTTATAGTTGTTGCCATCTCTTAGATTAATCCAGCAGCACTCTTTCCATGTTACCTATGATGGGGCCTCCTCCTATTTCCATGCATTAGGAGATATAATGCAGGAAGTGATCCCCAGATGGCTGATGTAAGTCCTAAATTCTTTCTTTTCCTATTTTACATTTCAAATGCCCTGGACCAGAAGGGGCAATGTGGGGAATTAAAAAGAGTGGTGACTTCTGTTAGATAGAAATGCTCCAGTATTGAGTCTATGTGTAAAATACAGTTCTGATAGACATGTGATAATTCACTCATCCTCCAGCACCAGTCTTCATACTGGAATGCACTACAGTTCTATGGAGCTCAAATTGAACACCATTCCTCCAAAGCAACTTTTAAAACTGGTCTTACCAATATATATTCACACTTGCTACAATATGAAGCACATCAAAGGAACCCAGACATTTAGCTTCATGAACATTGTAATAGATGGCTTTTTCAGTTGAATGAAGATCAAATTCTCGAGTAGCTTTAATTGGTCCTCTATGTCCAAGCATGGAAGGCCGAATGGGTCATTTTCATTACAGCCTATTCATTGCAGAGTTCTGCTCACCCTGTAAATAAATATCCTAGACTTTTTCCCTGTGCCAGCACATGGCTGAGTGAATAAGCCACATTGATTGAAGTCCCTCTTTTATCTACTAAATATGTACACTGTGCAAAGCAGCCTCAGCTGTGTCCTTAGAGTTCCTGCACTGCTGATGTGAGAGCTTTCATTCGGATTTATTCCCACTGCAAACACTATTACCCTCCCTGCAGCAGAAGTGTGGCTAAGGAACTTGATGAAAGCTGAATAATCATATTAAGACTGCAGTAAGTATGCGCAAGAAAATATTTCCAGTACACAATCTAGCTATCTACAGTACATCGAATTGCTAGCCCTTATTAAAATAAGCTCAGTGAATCAAAGGGGACTTGGAAAATTAAGACTTTTTAAAGTTCTATAGATTTATTCGTCTACCCAAGTAGCTAGGAAAACTGGTTCTACACTGTAGAATTAGTGCACATCAATACCACTTTAACTCCAATGGCTCAATGGTTTGAGATCCTGGGATTTGTAGTTTGTGAGGCACCAGCACTCTTTGGAAAAAATACTAAAGACTCTGAAAAAGTAAGTCTCTGCCAAATAGTGTCAAACAGCATTAATTCTACAGTGTAGATGTCCCCAAAGTTGGACTTTGGCCAGTACTTTTGGAAACTAGATGGGAGAGACACTATCTATCCTAGAATTTTTGAGAAATGCACAGCAAAAGTACTCTCAAGGGACAGACATGCAATCTCTGTTTTAAAACTTCCAAAGATAGAAAGTCTACCACACTCCAAGCCAGTCTTTTCTACTATCAAACAGCTCTTACAATAAAAAAAAACTTCTTATCAATGTTTCCTTGTCATTTTGAAGTCTAACACAGATTTGACTATCCGGTCCTGCCTTGAAGACAGAGACCGGATAGACCCACCAAAGAGGATCTGTTAACCCTGGTGAGACAGAAAGCACCTAAAAGAAATTTTCCTAATTTTTTCCAATACATTTCACCAAGATGAAGAAAATGCCACCAGGTTGTTTATTTCATTCCAGCTGGAACAGATGTCAACCACAATCATTCGTCCAGGAGCCAACATAACTCACAAGGTGAAACAACACACTTTTTAAATAGAAAATACAGAGCTGTCAAGTTCGAATTTCCTGCTCCCGCCCCCTTCTTTTGCCGGCTTCTCGCTGATTGGATGGAGTCACCAGCTGGCTGGGAGGCAGGGCCAGCTTAGCTGCGCCTTCCCCAATCAGAGAACCAGAGCTGCTTCGGCTTTATGGCCAATGGAAAGAGAGAAGGCGGGCCAGGTGGGAAACAATTAAAAGAGAGAGGAAATATGATAAGATTAAAATGACTAATGATTGTCCAATGGTCAGTGATAGCTTTTCTAGCCCTTGAGCCGGCCACGGCTACTGTTTGAGTCTCTTGAAAACACATTTTTGTCTGGCTCGGAGGCCAGATCCTTTGTTGTCCTTCTGTCCTGGATATGGGACTCATTGATGAAATCTGAGGCTGGTATCGTCCAGCTGGGTTGATACAATGAAAAGAGGCTGTGATGAATCCTAATTCCTTGCAGACAGGATGACACCTTTGTGTAAGGTGATTAGATTGTCCATAGGTCCTATCTCCCAGATGGGCTAGCCTTTGGCCCCTGAGGTCATCGGCTGATATAAGCCATTAGCTTATTGTTCATGCAATAAGTCTTGGTGAGTCCTTTGTTTAGAGATATACTGGCCCAGGAAACTGAAAAATGCTTCCTGGTGCTGGATTAATGAAAAAGTGGCTTTTTCTTTATTTTTTCCCCAAAATACAGACAGACTTACATATAATGGTATGTACAAGGAGTTCATAAGGGTAAAATTATATAAAGTCAATGAGAATCATGTCTGCACTCTCTCCATCCAAAGTCCATTGAAAGTTCATAAAGATTGGGGAAAATCATGAAGGGTTCACAAGGGTTTCCAAGAACCCCACAGTCCTATAAAAGTTGATCAAAGTTTCAGAAAGGGTCCATAAAAGTTGGGAAAAGTTCAGAAAAAGTCCTTGGGGGTTGGAAAGAGTTCATGGGGACATGCTGAAGTCATAGGGAGCACGGGGATGCTGGGGTCCTCTACAGATCCCAGCCTAGAGGGGCCAGCAATGGCTTGTCAAGGGTCTGGGGATCCCAAGGGGTGACCACAGCATATACCCCGGAGTTGGCAAGCTTCTGGCTGTTCACTGAAGTGGAAGCACAAACACCATTGCAACAGGGAGCCACAGGCCGGAGTCATCAAGTCACCACATTGAGGTTTCCTGGAACAAAATGGCCTTTTCCAAAGCACTGAAGCTCAAAATGCAGAAAGTGACATCACCATTAATCTTAGAATTTGTCTAGGAAAAGAATAGCACCAGTTTGGAGGCAATCCGTTGACCCACGTAAATGAGGGTCCCATGGGTCTCTGTATCCGTGGTTCAGAAGACAGCAATTTCAACCTCCCTGGGATCCTGTGAGAGCATTCCAGGCCAGCAATCTGCGTCTCAGAAATGGAAAAGTAAACACAACCTTGTAATTGCCCTGGAAACGGTAGGATTAATGTTGTTTTCTTTGTGCCTTCATGTTATTTCCAGTTTATAGAAACCCTAAGGTGAACTTATTGCAATGAATTATTCAGAGATTTGTCATTGTTTTCTTTTTAGTCTGAGATAATTTGACTTGCCCAAGGCCATTCAGTGTGTTTCCATGGCTGAGGATAGATTAGAACCCTGGTTTCCTGGGTTCCAAGTCCAACTCTCAAACAGCATGGCATCATGTTGGTTCTTCAGCAGTTTTCATTCTCATCAGAAAGTACTTCTTTCCAGCCCTGGGGCTACATACATTTAAAAAATGTTTTCTATGTGAGATGGATTCTTGAAAACTAGAACTCAGTGGTAGAATAAAAACATGGCCATGCTCAATTTGGAGACTCAAGTGATAAGTAAATGTAAAATAAAAATATATACTAAAAAAGGATTCTCATTCAAATGAGGCCCCTGATGGGAAAAGGATTAGAGAAACATGGATACCCAGAAAGGGCAGTAATTCGGTTAATGATTTCTTTAGATCTCATGCTCTAGTAGCTGTCTCATTTAGCAGAATTCTGGGTAATTTACAGCCTATTTGCACATGCTCAGCAGGTATTTATTTTTTCCTCTCCTGAAACTGTCAGATCAGCCTTTTGTTTAGAGCAAAGTGTATGTTTTTCCGTGATTCATTAGGTCTCATTAGTCCCCATTCCCCCTTTGCATAAGGTAACTGGAGGAAAATAATAATAATAATAATCACTCGGCAACACTGGAAAAGCTCCCCAGATGGCATTAACTTACCTATTCGCAAGCTGCACAAACTTTAAGCCATTTAAACTCTTAGTCTGTTTTTAAAAAAAGAAAAACATTGCGTTAGTCTGTGGTCTAACTAAAAACACAAATGGTTCTGCTACAAACGTGGTGTGAAATGCTCTGAGTTTTCCTACAGCCTTGACAAAGATTCTAAACCTGAAGGAAATCCCTGTATCAGTAAATAATAACCGGAATATTTACAGATAGATTTCCCTGCATGGAAGAGGCCCTTGGGGAAAGTGGTTGTTCCTAAATCAATGTAGTGGCAAATCCAGTCCAGGTTTTAGTGCAGCCTTTAAATGAGCTATTCAAGAAGCCTAGCCACAAAATAAGTTCAGCACCTTCGGTAGCTCCTTTGAAATTCATACCAAGAGCTTACTCACAGGAACCCACAATTCTGCTGCACTTGTGCTATCACTGACAGCAGTGACATATCTGTGATACTGAACTTCTCTTGAATTGTGAAAATTGTGCTCAGTCAACAGTCGGTGATCCGGCGATCATACTTCTGCATACCATCTGTAAGGACTCACCTGTCCTAAGTGGGTGGAAAGCCTGCTTTGAGGTTTTTCCTTTTCTGCTGGAAGAAAGCTGGCATCCATTTTGGCAAAGGGATTTGCAGCTAACAGCCAGAAGGGGGAGGTCATAGCCAGAGAGGGGGCGTGGCCTTAGAGTCAATCCTGCTCAGAGATAGGAGTGCCCTGTGATTGGCTGAGTGCCAGAGGGGTGGAGCAGAGCTGACTAAAGGAGGGATCTTGGCAGAAAGATTCTCAGTCTTGGGCAGAGCTTTGATTGAGACAGATCTTAGCTCTTGCTGGTGTGGTTTGAGGTTGGAGTGACAATATCCTCCAAGCCTCAGCCATAGGAACTGCCCAGTCATATACTATAGTGACACAACCAGGGTGTGGGGTGACACTGATAGTTAGGCTAGAGCCATTAGGGCTGACTTTGCAGAGTCAGACTAAACACCTTGTCTCCTCAGTGTAACGAGGGAAAGGTGGGTTCTGTGGCTGGAGAGTCAGCAGCAGGCTGACTCAGGCAGGGAAGACTCAGAGGGACTTCTAGTGTTTAGAAGATCCTGTTAGGAACCAGCTGTTCATTCCTATTTTCAGACAATAGGGTGACAGGCTTATATTTTAGTCAAGACTCAGTACTGACTAAAGTATTGTTAAGATCTAAGCATTTTTGAAGTATTATCTGTAACCACACGCTTAGCATCTTAATATCTGTAACCGCACGCTCCAGCTTATTATTACCATCAGTAACCATACGATATTGTTGCCTCTCTGTAGAACCGTTGTGATCTGTGCCTCATTGCTAGCCGTTAGTTAATTAATAAATTCTGTTTTATTGTTAACTTTAAGAAGTCTCTATCTCTCCATCTTTTAGTTCCTCACAGTGTGGTTGTGTTTGGGTGGCTCGGTCAACAGAACTACCATTTAAACATCTTATTTAATTTAAAATCCTGATTGTTAGTAATTAGGTTGGTGGCAGTACTACCGGGAGGATTATTTTAATTAATAATTTCCAGAACCAGTGACCAAGTCGTAATAAAGCGGGTTTGGTACTTTTCCGTGCAAAAAGTACAGTCAGAGAGTGATGCTACATGCGTGTTTAGCTTTGAGATGCGGGTTCCTGTGCCAAGAATCAGACAGGCACTTGCAATATGAGAATAACACTGTGATTGAAGCTTTTTAATACACCCTGTGCCTGACTTGAGATAACATAGGCTAGATGGGTGAAAGCAGTACAGATTGTGCTATGGGAGAACTTAATGCGAATAGAGAAAGCACTGCGCATGACAGAGAGTCTGACCCCCTCCGTTGCTGGCACGGAGCCTGGAAGTCAATGTTTCAAAATAGAGAACATCAGAGACCCAGCATTGATAACTGTACTGTGAGAAAGAACTAACTTATAACTGACTATTGTTCTCATTCAGAGGTGTGACTTAAAGATGTGATGCTAATGAAAATGCACTGTTTATTGGATTAATGAAATGTCATGAAAGCAACAGTAATCACCAGCCAATTATGATTGTTTTTATCCATGAAGAAGGGGTGGGCTTAACTGAAATGACTCCATTGTGGTATAAATGTCTTTGTATGAAAAGTGACGGGGTCTTTTGCCCCTGATTGCAGCGTGTTCTGCTGGCAAGAGCCCACCAGCTGGTGCCAGAAATAAATCTTTTTGATTTTCACCTATTTCACAGTTGCCGTATCTTCTTCCTCATCCTTGTACCCGCACGTTCAGGCAGTTTGGTAAAGTTAACTTGGTACTCGGAGTTCCATAACTCCTTGATTTGGCTGCTTCAGTCACACCATCACGAACCTGTCTTTCCATATACCCATTGTTCCAATCATTTTTATTTCACAATTCCAGCTTTGAAAAAAACAAATATAACTGTAAAATCTAAAATAATCTGAAAACAGTCATCTTGGTAATAGCAAGGGAGAGTGGAGAAAGGGTGGATAGAGGAGAATCTCACCCCCTGACATCACTGTATAGCTATCATGTTGGCACAGAGGTGGAAAAGGCCTATTGCAGAAAGGTAGGTGATTCAAGCTATTGATTGGTTTTATACATATAGTTTTGCCCATCAATAGTGAGGGACAGGATAATCAAAAACAGGAGGCAGACTGGCAGGAGGATGTGATAGGGATCATCAGCAACAATGATGGTAATTTGCTTGCCTCATGAGATAAAGACCTGAAACCTGAAGTAGATTACATTTCAATGGAAATTGGAACAACAATATCCTAAGCAGGGGTTTTCCTTTATTCTGTCTCTATTTCCAAAAACACTCACATACATCAATTGTGCTTTTTATCTGGCACTTCTGCAGCAGTTTATCATTGTGTATGTACCATTTGACATATGCAAATATTTTACTAAGTCCAGTGTTAATGAGAGTAGAGCCATTGAGTCAATGGAATGTATGCATCGACTCATTGTTTGGCAATTGATTCATTGATATTGTCATGATTCAGCCATTGATTGTATCTAATGTCAATAAAAGTGGATAATGGGAATTCTGCTAGCCAGCATGGGATTTTAAGTCCTGAAATTGAGTGTTCTGTGTCTCTTGCAGTTAGTGAAGGCGATGGTCACATTCCAGAGAGGGGCCCAGAGAAGTCTTTCTCCAGGGAAGTGAGTTCAGAGGTTGAACTGCTTGGTGGAAAGATTAATCAGCTGATAGATAGGAGACTTAGTTTTTGCAAACTCCAAGATGATTAACAGACTCGGTGAAGATCACAGTGCTTGTTAGAGAAAAGCCGTTATCAGTTTGCCATGGAAAATTGAATTATTTCATTGCTTTATTAGAGAGACCAAGGGGATTTTTCAACAGTCTGGTCAACACTGGAGTTTGAAGCAGCATCTCTTGCCAACTCCTAGTCGAGCCTGCTAAGAGAATTCTAGTTTCATGTTTCCAGTTGTTCATGTCCATGCTTCCAAGTTTAACGGATTGTTCCTGAATTTTGTGCATTGGATTTTATGCTGCCTTGTGTATCCTGATTCTTTTGCATTCCTAGTTTTTCATGCAACTCTTGTACCTTTAATCTTATGGACTATTTCATACAGTTGGACTTAGATGTTTTTACTATTTTGGCTGAACTGATTTTTATATATTCTTTAATAAACTGCTTTACTGATTTACATTGGACTAGAGTGTGGTGGTTAAGAACAGCGGTGCTTCCTATCCTGAATTCAACAGATCTATGCTAGTTCTTGAACTAACCAATAATATTCTAACAATGCACTCAGGGTAGCTTACAGATGGCACAAAGTGCATAAAAACAAACATAAAAGTGAACACAATATAAAATACAATAAAATAACTGACCCTGCTTAGCATCTAAGATCAGATGGGATCAAGTGCTTTTATGGTTTTCTATTTTGTTGGTTTGTTTGTTTAAGGAAAGAAATAGTTCAAAACTCGTTTCGGATGTAGGGGGTGCTGGCGATTTGATTCTGAAGTAATTTCTGAAATTTTCCCAAAAAAGTTGGAATTTTTCGAAATTTCCAAATTGCTTCATTAATGGTGGGCACAATTGCGCAATGCACAAAAAACTGCAAACGGGACAGGCAAAACTTGGGTGATCCCCTTTCCCTCATTTTTAGACCACTACTGACAAAAATTGCCACAGTGGTAGAAATTATTAGGAGATTATAGGAGATTTCTAGTTTCCAAAAGTACAACGTGAAACCCAAAGCAGACAAAGGGGGCTCCAAAGTGGTATGGTGTGGTTCCCCAAGGAAATTATTAGCAGAAAATGGGATTTCCAAAGTCCAAAGGGACTTTATGAGACCCCAAAATCCAAAGGGGATTGAGGTCTGATGAAAGTTAAAATCACTGCTTAAAAAAGGAAAATTGGCAGTGGCAGGCAAGAGAAGAACACTTCTCACAGCTGTCCTGCCCTTCTTCCCTCCCCCCCCCCTCACACAAGAAAGTCTCACAGGCAAGGGGATTGCTTCCAGCCAGTTTCCCCAATTTGTTCCCAACCCTGTTGCTCCCTTTCAAAGCAGCGGTGTGGCACCTTTCCTCCCAAGCTGCCTAGTCCTTCCTATTTGTGTCCCACGAGGAATGCACAGGCCTTTTTAAAGGGCAATGTCTGCTGTGCTGAAACCCCTTCCCTCCCTACATGGTTTTCCCTCATTGGCTGGAGGCAAGCATCCCAGCATGCAAGCAACTGCTTGCCTCCAAACGCTGGGTCTTTTCCGATTCACTTCCTGAGTCAGAACAAAGATGGTGACAGTGGCTTCAAAATGGCAAGGATACTTCCAGGTTCCCAAATCGCTTCGAAATCGCTTCAAAAAGGGATTTGATCCAAATTTAATCCACATTACGAAGATTCCGACTGGACTTAACCATGCCTAGTATTTAGACCTTAGGGACTATTAAATGGTCCAAATACTTATTAGAACAGTGGTTCTCAACCTGGGGGTCGCGACCCCCAGGGGGTCGCAGCGCCATTTTCGGGGGGTCGCCGAAGCCGTCTTGGCTGACTCCGCCCCCTCCAAAATGGCTGCCGACGGGTCCGATCCCGAGCCAGTCAAGTGGAAGTCCGCGGCTGCCTCCTCCTCTTGCTATTCCCACAGACATGTGCTAGCCAGGAGGAGGAGCTTGGGGAGGCAAAGGCACGTGGAAGAAGACTCACCCTCTGTTTTCTCCGGTGAGGTGGGTGGACTTCTTCCTGGCGGCCTCAATGCCTGGCCGCCGCCCCTGGATGCCCCCGAGCTTCCCTCGCCTCCACCCGAGGTCCCTGAGGAAAGGAAGGGGCGCCCAGGATCCTTGCCAGCATCCATGGGCGCCTCCCTCCTTTCCCCAACCCACTCGAGCCCCCGTTGTGTTGGGGAAAGGAAGGGGGCGGCCAGATCCTCGCCGGCATCCATGGGCGCCTCCCTCCTTTCCCCAACCCACTCGAGCCCCCGTTGGGTTGGGGAAAGGAAGGGGGCGCCCAGATCCTCGCTGGCATCCATGGGCGCCTCCCTCCTTTCCCCAACCCACTCGAGCCCCCGTTGGGTGGGGAAAGGAGGGGGCGCCAGATCCTCGCTGGCATCCATGGGCACCTCCCTCCTTTCCCCAACCCACTCGAGCCCCGTTGGGTTGGGGGAAAGGAAGGGCGCCCAGATCCTCGCTGGCATCCATGGGCGCCTCCCTCCTTTCCCCAACCCACTCGAGCCCCGTTGGGTTGGGGAAAGGAGGGGCTCCCAGATCCTCGCTGGCATCCATGGGCGCCTCCCTCCTTTCCCCCAACCCACTCGAGCCCCGTTGGGTTGGGGGAAAGGAAGGGGCACCCAGATCCTCGCTGGCATCCATGGGCGCCTCCCTCCTTTCCCCAACCCACTCTGGCATCCGAGCCGAGCCCCGTTGGGTTAGGGGGGGAAAGGAAGGGGCACCCAGATCCTCGCTGGCATCCATGGGCGCCTCCCTCCTTTC
The DNA here is from genome assembly GCA_030556195.1 of Anolis apletophallus. Classification (NCBI taxonomy): domain Eukaryota; kingdom Metazoa; phylum Chordata; class Lepidosauria; order Squamata; family Anolidae; genus Anolis; species Anolis apletophallus. The sequence continues at coordinate 104,248,819 of JARBWK010000012.1, forward strand.
CCCAACCCACTCGAGCCCCCGTTGGGGTGGGGGAAAGGAAGGGCGCCCAGATCCTCGCTGGCATCCATGGGCGCCTCCCTCCTTTCCCCAACCCACTCGAGCCTCCCCTTTCCCCCCGTTGGGTTGGGGAAAGGAAGGGGCGCCCAGATCTCGCTAGCATCCATGGGCCTCCCTCCTTTCCCCAACCCACTCGAGCCCCCGTTGGGTTGGGGAAAGGAAGGGGCGCCCAGATCTCGCTGGCATCCATGGGCGCCTCCCTCCTTTCCCCAACCCCTCGAGCCCCGTTGGGTTGGGGAAAGGAAGGGGCGCCCAGATCTCGCTGGCATCCATGGCGCCTCCCTCCTTTCCCCAACCCACTCGAGGCCCCGTTGGGTTGGGGAAAGGAAGGGGCGCCAGATCCTCGCTGGCATCCATGGGCGCCTCCTCCTTTCCCCAACCCACTCGAGCCCCGTTGGGGAAAGGTTGGGGAAAGGAAGGGGCGCCAGATCCTTCGCTGGCATCCATGGGCGCCTCCCTCCTTTCCCCAACCCACTCGAGCCCCGTTGGGTTGGGGAAAGGAAGGGGGCGCCCAGATCCTCGCTGGCATCCATGGGGCGCCTCCTCCTTTCCCCAACCCACTCCGAGCCCCTCCCCCCCAGAACCCATGGGCGCCTCCCTCCTTTCCCCAACCCAGCCCCCGTTGGGTTGGGGAAAGGAAGGGGTGCCCAGATCCGCTGGCATCCATGGGGCAGGCCCCGTTGGGTTGGGGGAAAGGAAGGGGTGCCCAGATCTCGCTGGCATCCATGGGCGCCTCCCTCCTTTCCCCACCCACTTGAGCCCCAGGGGGTGGGGAAAGGAAGGGGGTGCCCAGAGCATCCATGGGCGCCTCCCTCCTTTCCCCCAACCCACTCGGCCCCGTTGGGGGGGGGAAAGGAAGGGGGCGCCTCCTCCTTTCTCCAGATCCGTTGGGGTCGCTGGCATCCATGGGCGCCTCCCTCCTTTCCCCTAACCCACTCGAGCCCCGTTGGGTTGGGGGAAAGGAGGCGCCCCAGGCGCATCCATGGGCGCCTCCCTCCTTTCCCCAACCCATCGAGCCCCCGTTGGGGTGGGGAAGGAAGGGGCGCAGGATGGCATCCATGGGCGCCTCCCTCCTTTCCCCAACCCACTCAAGCCCCTGTTGGGGTGGGGAAAGGAAGGGGGCGCCCAGATCTCGCTGGCATCCATGGGCGCCTCCCTCCTTTCCCCAACCCACTCGAGCCCCCGTTGGGGTGGGGAAAGGAAGGGCGGCAGGATCCTCAGCTGGCATCCATGGGCGCCTCCCTCCTTTCCCCAACCCACTCAAGCCCCTGTTGGGGTGGGGAAAGGAAGGGGCGCCCAGGATCCTTGCTGGCACCCATGGATGCCTCTGGGCTTCTCTCATCTCCACCTTCCCTCCCTTTTCTTCTTTCCATCTCTCCTCCCTTCCTTCCTTCTCTACCTCTTTCCTCCCTTCCTGCTTCAAATCTAAATTTCATTTATTTGTAAATAGAAATAAATATTTCACAATATATAATTACATATTGTTTTTGTAATTAATCATTATGGTTTATGTTCACTTCGTAACAATGAAAATACATCCCACATATCAGATATATATATTGTGATTCCTAACAGTAGCAAAATAACAGTTATGAACTAGCAACTAATATGACTTTATGGTTGGGGGTCACCGCAACCTGAGGAACTGCATTAAGGGGTCACGGCATTAGAAAGGTTGAGAACCACTGTATTAGAAGATTAATGTCTTTCTAATAATTTTTTCCTTACTCTGTAATTTTGAATCATATGGCCCATTTTGAGTTGTGTAATTTCTTCTCAAGTTGTCAGACACCTTCTTGAAAAGGAGCTGTACATTTTAGCATCTAAACATACAAAAACATATGGTATGCCTTAACAATACTTAATTAAATGCTTGTTTAAGTAATATTTCTTGGAAAATGTCCTCTTCCTTTATTTTGTTAAACTGAATTTCTGACTTTATATTAACTTCTAGAAATAGGGGACAAGGTGTGGGTGGGTAGGAAAACATCTTAATCCGTTAAATAATGCTTGTAGAAATTACCAAATGGCTTTATGAAAGGATAATTACTGAGTGTTTGCTAAGCATTTTGAAATGAAAATCACCACATTTATCCTAATTATTATTAATTAGTGGTGTCCATATAGAGTGGCCACATGGGTGGGATAGCTTTATTATTTGCTGGTCACCTTTATTTTCCAATTTCAAAATGGTAGAAGTAGAAAGAAACCATTTTTAATTCTAAAGACTGGCTGAAGTGAAACGATTTAACAAGGAAAGTTATTAGGAAGGGATCAACATGTTATTTTTGCTGTTAGCTTCCTTGAGTCTCTATATTGGGAGAAAAGGCAGGATAAAAATAAAGTGAATAAATAAATAGTGTTCATTTTAATACTCCAAAAACCAAAATTGTTCACATGAATAGCTGAGAGAATGATACCTTTGGTTTCTGATGGCTACACAAGCTTTGTTTCATGCTCAAAATTATTATTATACTGTTTATAAGTTTACTTTCAGGCCATATATATAAGCTGTATATGAAACATACATGAATTTTGTGTTTAGACTTGCATTATATATGCAAGTATTACCAATTTCTTTTAAAAAAAAATCTGAAATACAGGTTCCACACATTTTCGACATACTCAAACTGTAAAGTTAAAAAAATTAATTGCGTTTTCTTCAAAAGAAGAGAAAAAAAGTAATAATTGTGTTAAATTATCATTTCAGTTCAAGTTAAATGCCTGTGCATAACAAAAAAAGAGAAACAACCAACAGCAGCATCCATAATTTTACTCTGCTACTTTTTTGTGCCTGTTTGAGTGTTTGAGAGAATGAAAACTCCATTTCTTTTTCACATATCAAATATGATGATGCTTTGCTGTTCTACTTTCCTTATAGTACTATCTCCTCCTGTCTCTTAATTCACTTTGGGCTTTTTTTAAAAGCCCATGAAAACTCCTGAAAACTCCTCCCCTTAATACAGTTCCTCAAGTTGTGGTGATCTCCAACCATAAAATTATTTTCGTTGCTAATTTATAACTGTAATTTTGCTACTGTTATGAATCATAACGTAAGTATCTGATATTTATCAGATGAGAAATTGTGGGTTTTTAAAAAAAAGAAAAGAAAAGAAAAAGTTTTACCTTGTTTTGTAAGACCTGGTAGGTGATGAATATGCTCTTGAACTTACTGTGAAAACAGGAAACTGTATATAATAGTGAACCCTATTGAAATTAATAATGTCTGCCAGAAGTTACCATAGAGTCACACTGGAGGACTTAGGAAATGTCTAACAAGCACATATTACATTAGATATGGATAGATGAAACCATCGGCATTGAAGACATATTTTGCAACTTGAGAAGTGCCATGGAATCAATTGAATTGATTTACATGTTGAGCCATCCTTCAAGAATTAATTCAGAGGTCAACTACATCCAAGAGTATTGAACTAGTGGAAGTCAATTCGGAACCACTAGCAATAATCTTTAGGAGTTCTTGAAAATGGGAGAAATCAGCATATTAGAAGGCAAATGTGGTCCCTATCTTCAAGGGAGAGAAAAAAGGATGGCCCAAACAATTACCGTCTAGTCAGCCCACATTGATACCA
>JARBWK010000012.1:104252568-104291775 GCA_030556195.1 Anolis apletophallus
ATCAGCGAACTGCTAGGGTAATTACACCTGGGCTGCCTTACAGAGTTAAATAGATGCGCTTTTCCATCCCTCAGTGTTCGGTTACATCGCGTCGGTGGCTGCGCCCACAATGAAATATTTTGAATATTGAATTGGTATGTATATTTATTGTTTCCTTCAGCGAGTTAGTTCCATGTACGGGTCTTATATTATTCGTAGCATATATTGATTATAGATGTTGTTTACATTAACAGAAATCCGGACCTGTGAAACTTGTTTACAGCAATTAAGTCTGGGGTCCTGATGAAGCCAGGATTGGCGAAACAATTGGGACCATGATTGTCGACCCCTATGAGAACCACGCCCTCATTTGAATGATATATGAATTTATGGAAGATTAGTTTATCTCGTGGTTTCTCTAGACTTTTTCTTTGCTGGATACATACTGTCTAATACAGACCTTTAATTGAAGAATTTATGTTGGTTTCACAACGACGAATGCAGAATACTGCCTTGATTTTGGAATTATAAACCTTGAAGATAAATATTACTATTTACCACATTCTGAACCCTCAGCGTTTTCCTTCTTACCCGTTCTTACCTTCTAGATTACCTTCTGTCAAAAGAGGGGGGTCTTTGCGCATGGCTGAACGTGTCATGCTGTCATTTCATAAACAAGAGTGGAGACATTGAGCTGGATCTGAACAAGATTCAGAGTGTTGCTAGAGAAATACAAAAGACTTACTCGGCTCCAAGTGATTTTTGGAGTACCTTATTGGGCTGGCTGCCAAATTTGCATTGGCTGCGGTCACTTGTGATGATAATCATAGTGGTGATATGCTCTGTGCTAATCATAATGTGCTGTCTGCCCATTCTGCTCAAATGTTGTGCTGGGGCAGTGCAGAGTTCTATAGATACAGTGAAAGGTGTACATGCTGTCCGAACTGGAGAAACTGTGGTCCCACGGGACTGGAGAGTGAATTGGTCCTCTTAAAGGTGTTCCAGACATGTTTGTAGGAAAACTCCATGTGATGAGTTTCCTACAAGAAAAGAAATTCTGGAATAAAGTGGGTTTGGTACTTTTCCGTGCAAAAAGTACAGTCAGAGAGTGATGCTACATGCGTGTTTAGCTTTGAGATGCGGGTTCTTGTGCCAAGAATCAGACAGGCACTTGCAATATGAGAATAACACTGTGATTGAAGCTTTTTAATACACCCTGTGCCTGACTTGAGATGACATAGGCTAGATGGGTGAAAGCAGTACAGATTGTGCTATGGGAGAACTTAATGCGAATAGAGAAAGCACTGCGCATGACAGAGAGTCTGACCCCTCCGTTGCTGGCACGGAGCCTGGAAATCAATGTTTCAAAGTAGAGAACATCAGAGACCCAGCATTGATAACTGTACTGTGAGAAAGAACTAACTTATAACTGACTATTGTTCTCATTCAGAGGTGTGACTTAAAGATGTGATGCTAATGAAAATGCACTGTTTATTGGATTAATGAAATGTCATGAAAGCAACAGTAATCACCAGCCAATTATGATTGTTTTTATCCATGAAGAAGGGGTGGGCTTAACTGAAATGACTCCATTGTGGTATAAATGTCTTTGTATGAAAAGTGACGGGATCTTTTGCCCCTGATTGCAGCGTGTTCTGCTGGCAAGAGCCCACCAGCTGGTGCCAGAAATAAATCTTTTTGATTTTCACCTATTTCACAGTTGCCGTATCTTCTTCCTCATCCTTGTACCCGCACGTTCAGGCAGTTTGGTAAAGTTAACTTGGTACTCGGAGTTCCATAACTCCTTGATTTGGCTGCTTCAGTCACACCATCATGAACCTGTCTTTCCATATACCCATTGTTCCAATCATTTTTATTTCACAATTCCAGCTTTGAGAAAAACAAATATAACTGTAAAATCTAAAATAATCTGAAAACAGTCATCTTGGTAATAGCAAGGGAGAGTGGAGAAAGGGTGGATAGAGGAGAATCTCACCCCCTGACATCACTGTATAGCTATCATGTTGGCACAGAGGTGGAAAAGGCCTATTGCAGAAAGGTAGGTGATTCAAGCTATTGATTGGTTTTATACATATAGTTTGCCCATCAATAGTGAGGACAGGATAATCAAAAACAGGAGGCAGACTGGCAGGAGGATGTGATAGGGATCATCAGCAACAATGATGGTAATTTGCTTGCCTCATGAGATAAAGACCTGAAACCTGAAGTAGATTACATTTCAATGGAAATTGGAACAACAATATCCTAAGCAGGGGTTTTTCCTTTATTCTGTCTCTATTTCCAAAAACACTCACATACATCAATTGTGCTTTTTATCTGGCACTTCTGCAGCAGTTTATCATTGTGTATGTACCATTTGACATATGCAAATATTTTACTAAGTCCAGTGTTAATGAGAGTAGAGCCATTGAGTCAATGGAATGTATGCATCGACTCATTGTTTGGCAATTGATTCATTGATATTGTCATGATTCAGCCATTGATTGTATCTAATGTCAATAAAAGTGGATAATGGGAATTCTGCTAGCCAGCATGGGATTTTAAGTCCTGAAATTGAGTGTTCTGTGTCTCTTGCAGTTAGTGAAGGCGATGGTCACATTCCAGAGAGGGGCCCAGAGAAGTCTTTCTCCAGGGAAGTGAGTTCAGAGGTTGAACTGCTTGGTGGAAAGATTAATCAGCTGATAGATAGGAGACTTAGTTTTTGCAAACTCCAAGATGATTAACAGACTCGGTGAAGATCACAGTGCTTGTTAGAGAAAAAGCCGTTATCAGTTTGCCATGGAAAATTGAATTATTTCATGGCTTTATTAGAGAGACCAAGGGGATTTTTCAACAGTCTGGTCAACACTGGAGTTTGAAGCAGCATCTCTTGCCAACTCCTAGTCGAGCCTGCTAAGAGAATTCTAGTTTCATGTTTCCAGTTGTTCATGTCCATGCTTCCAAGTTTAACGGATTGTTCCTGAATTTTGTGCATTGGATTTTATGCTGCCTTGTGTATCCTGATTCTTTTGCATTCCTAGTTTTTCATGCAACTCTTGTACCTTTAATCTTATGGACTATTTCATACAGTTGGACTTAGATGTTTTTACTATTTTGGCTGAACTGATTTTTATATATTCTTTAATAAACTGCTTTACTGATTTACATTGGACTAGAGTGTGGTGGTTAAGAACAGCGGTGCTTCCTATCCTGGAATTCAACAGATCTATGCTAGTTCTTGAACTAACCAATAATATTCTAACAATGCACTCAGGGTAGCTTACAGATGGCACAAAGTGCATAAAAACAAACATAAAAGTGAACACAATATAAAATACAATAAAATAACTGACCCTGCTTAGCATCTAAGATCAGATGGGATCAAGTGCTTTTATGGTATTCTATTTAGTAGGTTTGTTTGATTAAGGAAAGAAATAGTTCAAAACTCGTTTCGGATGTAGGGGGTGCTGGCGATTTGATTCCGAAGTAATTTCTGAAATTTTCCCAAAAAAGTTGGAATTTTTCGAAATTTCCAAATTGCTTCATTAATGGTGGGCACAATTGTGCAATGCACAAAAACTGCAAACGGGACAGGCAAAACTTGGGTGATCCCCTTCCCTCATTTTTAGACCACTACTGACAAAAATTGCCACAGTGGTAGAAATTATTAGGAGATTATAGGAGATTTCTAGTTTCCAAAAGTACAACGTGAAACCCAAAGCAGACAAAGGGGGCTCCAAAGTGGTATTGTGTGGTTCCCCAAGGAAATTATTAGCAGAAAATGGGCTTTCCAAAGTCCAAAGGGACTTTATGAGACCCCAAAATCCAAAGGGGATTGAGGTCTGTTGAAAGTTAAAATCACTGCTTAAAAAAGGAAAATTGGCAGTGGCAGGCAAGAGAAGAACACTTCTCACAGCTGTCCTGCCCTTCTCCCCCCACACACAAGAAAGTCTCACAGGCAAGGGGATTGCTTCCAGCCAGTTTCCCCAATTTGTTCCCAACCCTGTTGCTCCCTTGCAAAGCAGCGGTGTGGCACCTTTCCCTCCCAAGCTGCCTAGTCCCTTCCTATTTGTGTCCCACGAGGAATGCACAGGCCTTTTTAAAGGGCAATGTCTGCTGTGCTGAAACCCCTTCCCTCCCTACATGGTTTCCCCTCATTGGCTGGAGGCAAGCATCCCAGCATGCAAGCAGCTGCTTGCCTCCAAACGCTGGGTTTTTTCCGATTCACTTCCTGAGTCAGAACAAAGATGGTGACAGTGGCTTCGAAATGGCAAGGATACTTCCAGGTCCCCAAATCGCTTCGAAATCACTTCAAAAAGGAATTTGATCCAAATTTAATCCAAATTACGAAGATTCCGACTGGACTTAACCATGCCTAGTATTTAGACCTTAGGGACTATTAAATGGTCCAAATACTTATTAGAACATTAATGTCTTTCTAATATTTTTTTTCCTTACTCTGTAATTTTGAATCATATGGCCCATTTTGAGTTGTGTAATTTCTTCTCAAGTTGTCAGACACCTTCTTGAAAAGGAGCTGTACATTTTAGCATCTAAACATACAAAAACATATGGTATGCCTTAACAATACTTAATTAAATGCTTGTTTAAGTAATATTTCTTGGAAAATGTTCTCTTCCTTTATTTTGTTAAATTGAATTTCTGACTTTATATTAACTTCTAGAAATAGGGGACAAGGTGTGGGTGGGTAGGAAAACATCTTAATCCGTTAAATAACGCTTGTAGAAATTACCAAATGGCTTTATGAAAGGATAATTACTGAGTGTTTGCTAAGCATTTTGAAATGAAAATCACCACATTTATCCTAATTATTATTAATTAGTGGTGTCCATATAGAGTGGCCACATGGGTGGGATAGCTTTATTATTTGCTGGTCACCTTTATTTTCCAATTTCAAAATGGTAGAAGTAGAAAGAAACCATTTTGAATTCTAAAGACTGGCTGAAGTGAAATGATTTAACAAGGAAAGTTATTAGGAAGGGATCAACATGTTATTTTTGCTGTTAGCTTCCTTGAGTCTCTATATTGGGAGAAAAGGCAGGATAAAAATAAAGTGAATAAATAAATAGTGTTCATTTTAATACTCCAAAAACCAAAATTGTTCACATGAATAGCTGAGAGAATGATACCTTTGGTTTCTGATGGCTACACAAGCTTTGTTTCATGCTCAAAATTATTATTATACTGTTTATAAGTTTACTTTCAGGCCATATATATAAGCTGTATATGAAACATACATGAATTTTGTGTTTAGACTTGCATTATATATGCAAGTATTACCAATTTCTTTTTTAAAAAAATCTGAAATAAGGGTTCCACACATTTTCGACATACTCAAACTGTAAAGTTAAAAAAATTAATTGCGTTTTCTTCAAAAGAAGAGAAAAAGTAATAATTGTGTTAAATTATCATTTCAGTTCAAGTTAAATGCCTGTGCATAACAAAAAAAGAGAAACAACCAACAGCAGCATCATAATTTTACTCTGCTACCTTTTTGTGCCTGTTTGAGTGTTTGAGAGAAGGAAAACTCCTTTTCTTTTTCACATATCAAATATAATGATGCTTTGCTGTTCTACTTTCCTTATAGTACTATCTCCTCCTGTCTCTTAATTCACTTTGGGCTTTTTTAAAAAGCCCATGAAAACTCCTGAAAACTCCTCCCCTTAATACAGTTCCTCAAGTTGTGGTGATCTCCAACCATAAAATTATTTTCGTTGCTAATTTATAACTGTAATTTTGCTACTGTTATGAATCATAACGTAAGTATCTGATATTTATCAGATGAGAAATTGTGGGTTTTTAAAAAAAGGAAAAGAAAAGAAAAAGTTTTACCTTGTTTTGTAAGACCTGGTAGGTGATGAATATGCTCTTGAACTTACTGTGAAAACAGGAAACTGTATATAATAGTGAACCCTATTGAAACTAATAATGTCTGCCAGAAGTTACCATAGAGTCACACTGGAGGACTTAGGAAATGTCTAACAAACACATATTACATTAGATATGGATAGATGAAACCATCGGCATTGAAGACATATTTTGCAACTTGAGAAGTGCCATGGAATCAATTGAATTGATTTACATGTTGAGCCATCCTTCAAGAATTAATTCAGAGGTCAACTACATCCAAGAGTATTGAACTAGTGGAAGTCAATTCGGAACCACTAGCAATAATCTTTAGGAGTTCTTGGAAAATGGGAGAAATCCCAGCATATTGGAAGGCAAATGTGGTCCCTATCTTCAAGGAGAGAAAAAAGGATGGCCCAAACAATTACCGTCTAGTCAGCCCCACATTGATACCAGAAAAGATTCTGGAAAATATAGTTGAGGAAGTGGTCTGCAAACACTTAGAAACAAATGTGTCACAATGCAAGACCTTGGCCGGCCCCTTAATCACACACACAGAGAAGATAATCAGCTAACTACTTTATTGAAGAATACGAAACAGTTGAAAAGGTAATTGTCCATAAAAATATCAAAAGTAATCCAAAAGCAAGGTAATGTCCAAAAGCAATCTTAGCATGGAAGTTTCCAAAGACTTGGCAGGGCTCCGCTCAGCAAAAGCGGCTCAGGGAACAAAGCAAGGTACAAGATCCAAGATACTCCTTGGCAGGCCACTAGCCTAACTTAGCTACGTGGACTTGGCTCGCTACACATCTGTATAGGATAGACGTGGCCGAGGTACTGAGGATCCATTCCCACGGATCCTATACTTAATCCCCTTGGCGAGGCCCCCGACGCTCTAGGCTTCTCCTCCTCCAATCTGTGCTGCGAGACCGCGGCCGGTCTGGGCTGTGAAACCAGCCCCTTCTGCTAGACTCGATGTTCCGTCTCCTATCAAAGGTTCGGCCTTGCCTCGCAGCACCTGCATCCCTATCTTCGTGAGAGTCTGACTCCCTATCAACTTCCCGGGCCTCCTCCTCCGTCATTTCCCACATTCTTTCTTGCGATCCTGCCCCCCCCCCGGCCGTTCGTAATCTTCACTATCACTGCTTACATCATCCATCTGGCCTTCCAGATTCTCGTAAGGGTCAGGCCAGCCAGGATCCCATGCCAGGCTCTCTGTGGGAGAAGAAGGCCCAGCTAACTCAAATTCCCCTTCTTCCAGCCCTTCCAAATCCTCCTCAGAATCCACCTCAGCTCCAGCTGGCTCTAATGCAAGTGGGACCCCCGGGGCTGCCCCTTGCCCCCCCAGGCACGAACGAGAACTGGGTTGCTACAAAATGTGGTCATCAATAATAGCAAACATGGACATATAAAAAACATGTCATGCCAGCCCAATCTGATTTCGAGTTACAAGCTGGTTAGAAAAGCCATAGATGTAGCATGTCTGGATTTCAGTAAGGCTTCAACAAGGTACCCCATGACAGTCTGGCAAACAAACTAGTCAAATTGGGAGGGATAGCTAATACCCCAGAAGACAGGAGCAGAATTCAAAACGATCTTAACCAATTAGAGAGATGGGCCAAAATTAACAAAATGAAGTTCAACAGTGACAAATGCAAGATACTCCACTTAGACAAAAAAAAATGCTATGAGATACAAAGAGATGCAGTACAAAAATGCCCAATCAGCAGCACACCTGATTTTGGGAGGTGCTGGAAAATAGCACTTCCAGTATCCAGCAAGCAGAAACAGATAACGATTCACCTGAAATGTACAAGCCTAGTAGTCAGTGCAGTTAATGCACTGTATTATTTCATGCAAGTTGCCTTGTAAATCCTTTTGGAGAAGAAATTCATTTTAAAAAAATTCAAACAGTCAGTCAAGCAAGCAAACAGACAACCTTTGTTAGTCTGCATTTATTTATGATGCTTTGCTTTTAAGCTTTTTAAATAGAATGGCCTTTACCTCTGCACTATGTAAATTGTTTGGTGGGCATACAAACTGGTCTGAGCTGAGAGTGGAGCTTCAGCAACAGTTGTTGCTGTCAGAGACTCTCAATAAACAGCTAAAGGAAATGAATACATGCTACTCAATGCATTTATTTGGGGAAGAAATATTTGGTAGAGTCTCTTTTAAGGTCAAAGGTTAGAGCATCACCAATTTTTTAATGTCGTCTTCCCTCCAAATGTGATAACAGTTCTTCAAAAATGTGGATTACTGTTAGGTGGATTGACAAAACCCCAAGGATGATTATAAACAGCTCCTCTTTATCCTGGAGAGAAGTGACTAGTGTGATGCAATGGGCTTCTATCCTGGGCCCAGTACTATTAGAAAACAAAGAAATAGAATGACTGACAACTGGCCTGCCAACAGTGGATGTCAAAGGGATCTATGAGTCTTAATAGGCCCCAAATTGAACACAGCTGAGGCAGCAAGTAAAAACACTAGTGTGGTTCCAGACTGCCTTTATAGGAGTATACACGGGCCAAATCAAGCATCCTAGAATGCTTCCAGCCTACTCCAGGGATGGAACCCCACGCCTACCATCACATGACATTGTAGAAGCTTTGCCTCCAATTGAGGTGCCTTCTCATGTTATGCTTTCGCCAATGGAAACAGCATACATCTGCCCGATTTGAGTGACGCTTCCCCCCATGTGATGGGGGAAGTGTCACTAAGCTGGAGCGGCACATGAGGCAACAGAGTTGTGCCTCATGTCTGCCATTTCACCACACTTGCTGGCCAAACAGCACCGGGGACAGAGCTCCCCTGTGTGATAAGATCATAGATCAAGGGAAGTAAAAGTCCCACCCTATCCTGCTTTGTTCAGTTCTCACCTAGAATATTTTGCTCAGTTCTGAGCACAAAATTTTAAGAAGAGTACAGACAAACTGGAATGTAAAAGAAGTATACAGTCAAAATACAGAGTAAGCAAAATGGTTCAAAGGGCTGGAATCCAAGCTCTGTGAGGAGCAGCTGAACGAACTGGGTATGCTTAGCATGGGGAAGAGAAGGTTAAGAGGTTGGCATGTCTATCATGTTTAAATATTTTAAAGGATGTTCTATTGTGTAGGAGGAAAGCTTGTTTTCTACTGCTCTAGAGCAGTGTTTCCCAACCAGTGTGCCAGGGCACACTAGTGTGCCGTGAGCAATCATCAGGTGTGCTGTGGGAAATTGGAATCTCCAGGAAAGGGGGAATCTAGTGTGTTGAAGTATAAAAACCCTAAGAAACCTACCTCGATAAAGGCACAAGATTACAAACACCCCCAGTTCTATCATTGGTGGGGTTCAGAATGCTCTTTGATTGTAGGGGAACTATAAATCCCAGCAACTACAACTCCCAAATGTCAAGGTCTATTTCCCCTGAACTCCATCTGTGTTCATATTTGGGCATATTAAGTATTCATGCCAAGTTTTGTCCTGATCCAACATTGTTTGAGTCCACAGTGCTCGCTGAGTATAGGTGAACTACAGCTCCAAAACTCAAGGGCAATGCCCACCAAACTCTTATAGCATTTTCTCTTGGTTATGGGAGTTGTGTGTGGGAAGTTTGTGACTTTCTGCCATTCCTGCCAGGATATCTATGTTGAGTTCATCGAAACAGGCCCAGGTTTCACACTGAGTGTATAAATACATTTTAAAACATATTAACTATATGTATTACTGTGTTAGACTGTCATTTTGTGTCATTTTGGTTGGTGGTGTGCCCCAGGATTTTGCAAATGTAAAAAGTGTGCAGTGGCTCAAAAAAGGTTGGGAAACACTGCTCTAGACGCAAGAACATGGAGCAATGGATTAAAATCACAGGGAAGAAGATTTTGACTGAACATTAGGAATACCTTTCTGATGATAAGAGCTGTTGGACAGTGGAGCATGGTGGAATTATCTTCTTTGAAGATTTTCAATTGGAGGCTGGATGACCATCTGTTGGGGTGATTTGATTGTGTATCCTGGATGGCCCTTGTGGCCTCTTCCAACTCCGACCAGGATATAGATGCAGGAAGAAAATGTGGACAGCCATTGATAATAAGTGAAACATTGTAATGACAATAACCATTGGAAATCAGGACAGAATTTATCTTCTTGTTCTGTTAATGCCGGTTCAATACCTGCATTCAGAGACATGTTGTCTGGACATTATTTTCCAGAATTGGGTGGGCTTTCTGGGAACTGACATCTAGAACACCTGGTGGATTATTGGGAACCATTGACTTAGACAAATACATAGTCCAGAACAGGTAGTTACAGGCTTTGGTGGCATCTCAGTTACATTATTTCCATGGAGATATCTTTATCTGGATGCTTATTTCTGTTCAAAAATGAAAGCTGTATATGTGGCAGTTTCATATTTTGGATGTCTTGTTTTGCTACAGCAGAACATCATGGGGGAATTGGGGTAAGAGAATCACATGGAAATCTTCTTAATATGAGTTTGGTTTTGGTTTTCTACACCTATAATTCCATTAGGCTGGCAAACTATAATTCATGAATGGCAATCATATGTTTTATGACCACGTTCACCTCCTCCTGATCCTGTGACTGCTTCTGGATTGGCCACTGCAATGCCAAATTCTGGTACCATAGTGACCACAAAATATTATGTGGTTCCTGAGTAAAAATATCAGCAAGAGCACATTAAGTCTATTTTGAATTAAGTACTTACTTTGAGCAAAGTTGTTGCTGTTGTTGTTGTTATCCTCTTTTATCTCCTCAAAGAGGACTCAAAGTAACTTGACATAAAAGCATTAGCACAGAATTTTAAATTTACAAATATACAAAAATTAAAACAGAATTAAACACAAACAACACTTAAAAATCAGATAAAATCCATCAAAACCACAGCAACCACAGATCTTTAAAAGCTTGCCTGAATAAAAAGGTTTTAGCCTGCTACTGGAAGGACAGTCAGGAGGAGCTGTTCTGACTTCCCTGGGCAGGGAGTTCCAGAGTTCCTGAACGCCACATGGAGCAAACATCCAGTGTGAGATATAATAATAATAGTAATAATAAACTTTATTTGTACCTTGCTACCATCTCCTCAAGGGGACTCGGGGTGGCTTACATGATGCAACACCCATCAAAACAGTAAACACAATATAACACAAGAGCACAACAGAAAATCAAAAAAGAGAATACATTAAAATACAAAACCAATGTATATAAAACAACACAACAATATGAAATCAAAACATTAAGATGCTAAAGATGATCACCGTGGGCAGGGCCAAAATCAAAGATTAATTTTTTTAAAAAAAATTTAAACACTGGGAGATAGGGCAATGTAAAGTATCAGGGAGGGGATCCGGGGGATGAGGTAGGATTTAACTGAGGATAGATACCAGAAATTGCTTTGCCTTGCTTTAAGTCTTTTCCTGCTCCTTTGCTGAGAGCACGCATAACAGAGAGTAGTCATTGTCCCAAAGAAATGGCAAATTATTTCATGCCGCTTTGCTTCAGAAAGGTGGTTGGGTGATTAAAAAAACAATGAGAACTGGATTCTTTCATTGCCGCCCACATTTTCCAGCTCACAAGGTGAAGCAGCAGTGATTGCTATCATTTTTCTTGATGACACTCGGGTTCATTGCACATCTTTAACTCACCCCTTGGGAGAGAAATAAAGTGAAGTCATTGCACATGGCTCCACTTTAGACAAAAGCAAATAGTAAACTGTATTGTTAATGAAGCCAGACTTGACAGTGGCCAATGAGGCAATGACCAAGATGAAGTGTGATAGCTGCATTTCTGTCTAACAATATACTAAAATTGCAGTAAATCAAAGGTTCGTAGTATCACAAACATTTCTAACAACTTAGCTGAAGTAGATGGATGGGGGATGCTTAGAACAGCATGAAAGAAGGGAATATTCAAAAATGAAAGCATGGTGAAGGCAACATCATCACTCTGTATTATCATTGTTTCTCTTCAATGATACTAGCATTGTAGTCCTATTCAATTGGCTATTTTGCTGATTGTATTATCTTTCTGCATACTTTTATTTGTTTCTTTACCTGGTGATAACAGGCTTAACACATATTGTAATCTAATAATATTTATTCAATGGGATTTCTTCTCTAAGCAGTGTGTATTATTCCTTTGGGGGGGGGGGGACAATATGCTACACATGGGATGATTTCCAAAATAAAATAAAAAAACAAAGGAAGTCACAATAGTAAGCAAGCTACATCAAGGAGATGAATTGTGCAATAGTAAATTGCAACAGTGCACAGCTGAATGTGAACTACATGATTGCAATGTCCATTTCACATCTGCATGTACAATGCACAATGCAAACAACAGATCTGTATATGCAATATGCAGTGGCAGTGCTCACGAACTGTACAGTAGCAATGCATGTGCAATGATGCCACATGTGCAAGTGAACTTTAGCAACCAACTGAATATGGATTTCCATACAGGACAAAAATGACCAACCATCTCTGTAGGGGAAATGCACATACCTCTAAGTCATTAAGACGATGTGAACAGTGAGATGAGCTACAGAGTCACATTGATGAGTCTAATATGCTAAGACTGGAGCAGAAGTTATCTAAAATGTTGTGCTTGCTTGCACTTGAACAAGTTTGCTCAAAATATGAGCAACTGTTATTTTCTTAGTTGTTGTCTGGGTACTGAATCTACATAAGGATTTACAGAAGGCACCCAGCATTCGAGGAACCCCCGGTAGTGCAACGGGTTAAACTGCTGAGCTGCTGAACTTGCTGACAAAAAGGTAAACTGTTCAAATCCAGGGAGTGAGGTGAGCTCCCACTGTTAGCACCAGCTTTGCCAACCTAGCAGTTTAAAAACATGCAAATGTGAGTAGATCGATAGCTACCGCTCTGGTGGAAAGGTAATGGCGATCTATGCAGTCATGCTGGCCACATGACCTTAGAGGTGTCTATGGACAGCACTGGCTCATTGGCTTAGAAATGGAGATGAGCACCAACCCCCAGAGTTGGACACGACTAGACTTAATGTCGGGGTTACCTTTACCTTTATTACTCAGGATTATATGGGATCTGTCCAGGATGGTGAATCCTATTCCATAAATAGTTTCAGCACCTTGGATAGCTGCATCATTGTCTTGGTATTTCAAGGGTTTTGTCAGTGATTGCAAGAATTGAGCCACCCCCCTCTATTATCTGTGCCATTTGTGGCCAGTGTTTTCACCCTTTAAATAGATGAGCAAATGAAAGTGAGGTCTACAAATGTGCGAAATGAAATGTTTCAGAGGGATATACTTCTGATTTTGATGTGTGTATGTAATGGCTGTCTCTAATGTATCCTACATGTGAGAGACTCTTCTGAATGACCATTATTAGATACATAGTGTGGGGTTAGATGGATGCTTCAAATAGCAACTTAGTGTGTCAATTCCCTTCGCATATTACTGAGTACCAAGCTGTGTGTGTTATAGCATGGACTCTGAGCTTCAGACTTTCTAATTGTATAGGTTTTATATTTATTTTTAGAACAAGAAAACAATCTAGGGAGAAAACTCAGAAGATTTTAAGTATTCATGGCAAAGGACAGATGTTTGAGGGTCATTAGGACAATGTTACTACTTACTAACAGTGTGTTTCTTGATTGCTCCATATTTTCATCTTGGTTAAGTCTATGAATGCTCAATGTACCCATAACAATTACCATGCATTTTAATATTCTGACCTTCATTAGCAATGCCGTGCTCTCTCCATGTGAGGTTACTTTATCACCAAGTCCACTGGGGATGTCTCTCGCCAAGAAAGAAACCAGCTCAGGCCCTTTTATTTCAGTGCTAGGCATGATGTCTAATAAAGAAGAATGCAAGCCCTATTCACAGGGCAAAACACATCAGTACATCTATGGTACCTACTTGGTTACCTGCAAATAACAATGAAGGATGGAGACTCTATTTAGAAAAGTAAAATGTGCAGAAGCATAACTTTCTTCAATCTAAGTTGAGACCCCAGAACCTGCCATTTACCACTCATGAACTGAATGTATCTGTTGCATTATGCACCCCAGAACACAATTTAACTGTAACAAAATGTATGCATGTGTCTAGTACCAAAAGTACAGAGAAAAGATTCTTACCAATTTGAACTCTTTTTTAAAATGTATTAAAAATAATTTTAATGCTGTGATGCTAGGAATGAACCTGGACCCATTTCCATACAAAGGACGTGAGGCTATACTGCCGTTCTAGGTTACTTTGCCTGCCTAATTAGACTAAAACTGGCTGGAATTTTCTGCTGTTTGTTATACAGGAGGATGCACCTCACAGATGAAATAAAATAAAGCAATGGCTAGAAGTAGGGAATATTTCATTTTTGAAGTGTTTTCTTATGAAAAATGAACCAGAAGAATAAAAATCATGCACCAGACTGAACAACTGTGAGATGGAGGCCTTGTTTTCTGTTGCAAGGGATTTTTCAGGGATGCAGCAACTGGGGGCAAAATGGGGCTGTTGTCTTCCCAAGTAAGTAAACTGTCCCTCGTCCCTGTCCTGCCAAATGAAATTTTCATTCATTCCCTTAATGTATAGCTTTTCACAGAGCAATGAACTGAAAACAAGTCTTCTTTTTGCTGTGCTTTTGGTTCCTTGGTCAGTTTTCCTGACCCTTGCCTTTTATTTCTTTGAAATATTTATATTCTGCCCTTCTCATCCCGAAGGGGACTCAGCGTGGAGCACAACATATATACGGCATGCGTTCCATGCCAGAACATAAAATAACTGTGAAGGTTAAAGACATCACACTGGCAACGAATATCCACATAGTTAAAGCAATGGTATTCTCTGTAGTAACCTATGGATGTGAGAGCTGGACCATACGGAAAGCTGAGCGAAGGAAGATAGACACTTTTGAACTGTGGTGTTGGAGGAAAATTCGGAGAGTACCTTGGACTGCAAGAAGATTCAACCAGTCCATATTCCAGGAAATAATGCCTGGCTGCTCACTGGAAGGAAGGATATTAGTGGCAAAGATGAAGTACTTTGGCCACATGATGAGAAGGCAGGGAAGCTTGAAGAAGTTAATGATGCCGGGGGAAATAGAAGGAAAAAGGAAGAGGAGCTGACCAAAGGCAAGATGGATAGATGGTATCCTTGAAGTGACTGACTTAACCTTGAAGGAGCTAGGGGCCAACAGGGAGCTCTGGCGTGAGCTGGTCCATGAGGTCATGAAAAGTCAGAAGTGACTAAACAAATAAACAACAACAAACTACTTTAAAATGGGTTGCTTAAACCATCTCAGAATACCATGTTGGCTTTGGTCAGAGGAGGGTGTTTCCTATTATTGCCTTATTGCAAGTCCAACAGCCAGGTTTTTACCATCTTTTTAAAGGACAGGAGGGAGGGAGCTGATCTAATCTCGCTAGGAAGGGCGTTCCATAGCTGGGGGCAATCACTGATATGCCCACTCTCTTGTCCCCGCCAAATGCACCTGTGATGGTGGCAGGACTGAGAGCAGGGCCTCCCCAAAAGATCTTAGTTTTCCCAGTGGTTTGTAAAGGGAGCTGCATTTGGACAGATAAACTGGGCCGGGGACATTTAGGATTTTATATGCCACAGCCAGCACTTTGAATTGTGCCCAGTACCAAACGGGCAGCCATTGCAACTAACATTGTGTGCTTCCTGTATACCACCCTAGTTATAAGCTTGGCTGCCTCTCGTAGGACTATTCGAAGCTTCTGAACAGTCTTCAAAGGCAACCCCACGTAGAGCCCATTGTAGTAGTCCAAATGCCCAACTGAATTTTTAAGGTAACTTCAATGCTCCACACTTGGGGATGGAGCAAAAAATTTATGGGGGACAGTTTTCTTATTTGTGAGGGTGTACACATTATAGCTACTAGGGCTGTCTGATCCACAAAAAAGTTTCAATACTCATTTCAGATCTAGGGGAAGCTGGCGTTTCATATCTGATAGACTTCCGCATATTTCCATTAAAATTATGAAATTTGGATAAATTCCGAAATTTCGGAATGACTTTTTAAATGGTGGGCACACATCTCTTTAATCTAATTAGGACTGGGGGATGGGAGGAAAGAAATCGGTGCTGAGCAAGAGAGGCCGAAATTTGGAGGAGATTTCCTCCTGTTCCCCAGGCTCTCCCTTCGCTTCTGAGGGGGAGCCTGGGGAACAGGAGGAAATCGCAGCCCCTGGCTGCTTCCAAAGCGTGCTTTGGAAGCAACCAGGGGCCGAGAATCGGAGGAGATTTCCTCCTGTTCCCCAGGCTCTCCCTCCGCTTGTGAGGGAGAGCCTGGGGAACAGGAGGAAATCTCTGCCTCTGGCTGCTTCCAAAGCGCGATAGCTCATTGGCTGGAGGAAATCAGGTGGCTTCTTGGAAACCACCTGAGCGCAACCAGCCAATGACGGAAGACTCCAGAAAAAGGGAGGAAGTGACATTCAACTCCCTTTCCGACAATGCCAGACGGAGCTTCGGTATAGCGACGCCACTTCCGGGTAACTTTAATTCTTCGAATACAGTAAAAAAGTAACCTTTTTCCGACACATTCCGAAATTCTGTTAGATTCCGACAAACCTACCCAGCCCTAATAGCGACAAGCTATGCTGCATCTTGTCTTTACCGTTAATTTATGGATTTTTCTCTGTTTTGTTTTTATTGTGACCCTTATACTCCCCCTCCTACTCTTTTCATTGTGAATAAAAATCAGTGGTCAAAACTGAAGGTACTCTGAAAGCGCATACAATTGCTTCATGTGCTGTTTCTACTTTGCAACAATGTGGGGAATGAAATGGTGAATTATTGTAAAAGCTGAACAAAATCATCCAGATCTCCACAATTCCTGCTGGCAGCCAATAATTTACCCTTCAGTACCACAGCAGAATGCAGCTCAGTTTTTCACACATACCAAGGAACTCATATCTAGAGTAAATGAGGACATTACTATTCCATATTTAATTGGTGATTGTGGTCATAACTGTAGTAATAATACTTGTAACACTGAGGGTAATAATAATAATCATAATCATCATAATAATACCTAGGAGCAGCACTGAGTCAAGCTAAAAAAGATAAGTCTCAAATAAATTACTCAACTACAGTTCATCTATTACATTTACTTTTAGTTCAACCCAAATGTTATTCAAAGAATAAAACTGTTGAAATCACAAAATATTTTAATAGTTTTTGAGTACCCAGGATGATAGAAGCCACAAGATCTTTCATGATATGGAAAATAATTTCTGTGCATGTAAATGTGCTGATGCTCGGAGATTCCTTGCAAAATATCTATACACCTTCAAGGCATTTTCCACCAGCAATGCCACCTTGGTCATTTATAGGAATGAGAGGAGGCATCACAGCAGCAGATAATATCCTACTATTAGTCAAATATTGGAGTTATTTATTCATTTGCACTCAAGCTGGTGCAAAATGCAGCTGCTAGGCTTCTTACTGGTACGCCGGTGAGAGCTCACATAACACCAATATTGCAGCAGCTGCATTGGCTACCAGTGGAGCACCGGGTCTCCTTCAAAGTGTTGATTATCACCTTCAAGGCCTTATATGGTCAGGGGTCGTCGTACCTGAGGGACCGTCTCACCCCATATCAACCCCAGAGGTCACTGCACTCCATTGACCAAAATCTTTTGATAATTCCTAGCTGCCGCTCATATTGGCCGACATCAACAAGATGGCGAGCCTTTACGATCAGAGCTCCAACTCTTTGGAACGCTCTGCTGGAAGATGTATGAGCTTTGAGAGATTTCAATTCAATTCAATTCAATTTATTATTTCATGAGTCGCTTTCCATTAGAGTGCTCTAAGCGACTTAAATACAGATAAAAACAGCATATACAGTATATTCAATGATTTAACAAAGTTCCGCAGAGCATGCAAGATGTTTTTATTCCAGCAGGCTTTCAGGGTCTGATTTGATTAACCAGTTGTAAATAGTTTTATAGTTTTAGCTAAGAGTTTATTTTTTTTGGTTGTTTTAAAGTGTGTTTTTATACTCTCTGTAAGCCGTCCTGAGCCCTTGGGGAAAGAAGGCATACAAAACTGAATAAATAAATTTATAGCAAATTTATTTATTTGCTATATTTGCATACCGTCCTTCTCAGCCTGCAGGCGACGCAGGACAGTTTATAGAGGCAACAATTTTTACAGAGGCAGCAATGTTAGCTTTCCTCTCCTGACTGCAAAACAGGATCCTTCTCATGCTGTTTCTTTCCAACCCATGGATGTTTGGCAAAACACACTGCTATTTATTTATTTATTCGATTTTATATACCGCTCCTTCCAGCAGGCTAGGGGCGGTTCACATACAGCCGAACCAAACACACAATATACAACAATAACAATAAAACAACGAGTAGTAGATAAAATTTCATAAAATGCCATAAACAATAAGCAATGGACAGGTTACAGTATCCGGGAACTTCAGTTATAGGATCCCTTCTAGGGCAGGAGAGGATGGGGAACTATGCAAACAAATATTACATTCTCCCTACACAGAATGTAACATGTGGAGAATCAATCATGCAAAATACATACCAAAATGCATAATGGATGGAATGTGGCTGAAGAAAAAGTCTTCTGGGTGACCATTGTCAACCTAGTCCTGTCTGACTGAAGTAAACATCCCATGGAGGACCTCAGAGTATGGAGTGGATTATACAAGAGGAAACAATTCTATAGGTAGCTTGAGTAGACGGGCATAGTAGTGATGGAATGATGGTGGTGGTAGGGGTGGTGGTGATGGGATTATGATGTGGAGCAACAATCATGCAAAACACATACATGCCAAATAAATAGAAAATCCATATTTTAATTTATTATGTACATTTATGTATTTTGCATGATTGCTTATTTGCATCAGAAAACTTTTTCTTCAGCCATCCCTAGATTGTGGAACAACCTGATGGAAGAGATTTGACAGCTGAATACACTATCTGAATTAGAAACAATATTAAAGACCAACAGCAGCAGCAGCAGCAACAACAACAATTTCTTGCAGGCTTATCCAGATGCTTTTTCAATTATGAATTTTAAACTATGGACTAATTATTTTTAAATATATTGATCATGTGTGTATTTTTAAAATGAATGTTATGTGTTTACACTTATTTATATGTTTTATGTTGCATTTTAAACTGTTGTAATTCACCATGAATCAAGGCAGGTAGAGGAAGATGATCATTATCATCATCAGCATCATCTTTCAACAAGTTCTGCCCTCACTCTCAAAGTTTGAAGATAGGGTGGAAATACTTCTTGATACACCAAAAGGAAACAGCTAGTATACTTAAAGGAACAGAAGAGGTGAAGAGAAAGTGATATTACAGAAATATATTTCACAGAGTCATTATTATGTGCCTCATGTTTACTTTGAAAACTGAAATAGCTGTGCAGCAGAATTGTCTTTTACAGCACTTCCCTAAATGTATGTGCATAAGTCTTTCTTCCTTTTTGTTGCTAGACTGCCTCATTGGTGTCGGCAGTAGAATCATCATTAGCATTATTTGAG
This sequence comes from Anolis apletophallus, assembly GCA_030556195.1. Lineage (NCBI taxonomy): Eukaryota > Metazoa > Chordata > Lepidosauria > Squamata > Anolidae > Anolis > Anolis apletophallus. The sequence goes on from JARBWK010000012.1 coordinate 104,271,930, forward strand.
ATGAGATAACAATAACTGTGCTTGGTGAATCTCTGGGCTTTCACCTCTAAGGCAGAGTATAATATGCCCTGTTCTCCAAGAACAAAGTAGAGGACACTTGACTAGAAGGAAAGGCATTTGCGACCCCAATTTGTGACCAGAAGTTGAACCTTCTTCCTATATGCCATGTACAATAACTCCAAGCTACAATTGCCAAGCTGACCTGTGGTAAAGAATACAAAATAGTTTCATCCCTGCCTTTCATGAAACTCAAAGAGCCCAGGGAAAAAGACAGAGAAAAAAATACCAAATCTAGAGCAGAACATAGAGATCAAGAGGAAGAAAAACAGAATGCAATCTTCCAGAAAGGGAAGTTGGACTATTTTGAAGTGATTGAAAGCCATTCACCTATATACAGCACTAGAGATTGTGGTATCTTCTATTAACCATATATTCATGTTGGATGATCTAGAGTTTCATAGAGAAGTGTTCTTTCAGGGTTTATTTTTGTATTCCCAGTGTTTCCACTTTAACAGGGTCCTTTGCCCCTAACCCCCCCAAAAATGAGAAGATCAAGCTGTCTTTAAATAATAATAATAGTGCTTCAAGGGTTTCCCTTTTGGTACCCTTCTTAGTCTGGGTGCCCTACTTTGCCTTTCTAATGTATATAATTATTAAAGGATATGATAGTACATGAAACCTATTGCTAATCCCTAGTTGATTAGTTCTATCAAGTCAATTGGATATACTTATATGGTTATTTATTTACCATTCAAACAATGTATGAGCGGACTCTGTTCTAACTGGAATTATCCAACAGATTTTAGGCCAGAGAATACTACTAGCTGGAATTGTCTTGATGGCTTAGGTTGTGTCATAACTAGTGTTGACAACAAGGATGTGGATGAAGGATTATGTCTCCCAGCATTTGAGTTGGGTTCCAATACAGAGCAATACACGACAAAGTAATCACTATTGCAACTTCTATACACACTGCTAAACCACAATGTTTAAAGGGGCAGTGTCAAAGGAATACCAAGACATAGCATATATAGGTAAAAACCACTATATTGTATGGCAGTATATGCTCAATAGCAGAACAATATTACAAACAGTACAATGTAATGCAAATAATCAATCATGTGATTAATACACAGTATGAGCATGAATCACAAGCCCATATACATGGTTGGGCGAAGGAGTATTCCACTTGGCACTGAGTAACCCTTAGTGAAGTCCTGGGTGTAGTGACCCATGGACCTGCGACTGAGTCAATAGGGGAACCTTGGTAGGTGGCAGAGCTGGTGGCTGCTATGGTGGGCAGGCGCCAACGGCTGGAGGTAAGCTGACGACGCCAAGATGGCCGTTTCACGTAACCGCTTCCTCAGGGTGCTGATCACTTCTGACCGCTCCTCCCCAGTATTGTAGTAGACCAATTTAGACTCAAAGTCGAAACGAGAGATTTCGCGTTTCCGCCTTTCAATACAGATCACTCTTGTGAGTTATCTCCCGGGCTGCAATCAGCCAACCAGTGGGGTCACCTGAGAGATCCACATAAATACCTGGAATAGCTAGTATTTGGTAGCAATGTTAGTGTTACCCCCTGAAGTTCTGTGTGTTGACTCTTGAAAGAGACTGTACTTTAGATTTTGGATTGTGGATTATACATGGACTTGGGAGATGATTTTTTGATGCCTGCTCCAAGGCTATGAAATCTCCTTCCCATGATGATTAAGCTAACCCTCTCCCCGAACTCTTTGAGGACAAATGTTTTTTATTTTTCAACACCATCAGGAACTATCTAGATCTGGAGCCCATGGACTTTTTAGTATTTACAGACTGATCCTCCACATTTGCAAGTTTAATGTTTGCAGAATTTGATCTTTATGGATTTAATTAAAATGCTTTCTCTATGAATCTTTAGGCCCTTCAGCACAACTCTGCAGTCAACAGTCACTGGAAGGAGAACCATACCGGATGACTTAAAGATTTAAAGAATCTCTTATTGATCATTGAGTCAACCTGACATAATTGAGGGCTTCAATATACCATAGTCCAGTTCTGAAAATCAGATTGAAAAACAAGGTTTAGTATGGTGGGTTTGTTTTGCTGGACAAACCATCCACAGTTCGGAGTTATAGCATTTTGGCACCACTTTAACTGTCATGGCTCCATCCTATGGAATCTTGGGACTGCAATTTGCTGTTGCACTAGAGCTCTTTGACAGTGAATATCAAATATCTTACAATACTATTTATTTATTTATTATTCAAACTTATATACCACCACTCCCCGAAGGCTCGGGTCAGTTCACAGCAAAAAACAGCATAATTGACAATAAACCAATTTAAAGCCAGATTAAGTCATATTAATAAGATTCAAATGTTTGCTGAAAGAGATGTGTTTTACATGCCCTATGAAAGGTTGGTAGATCCCATAGGGCCCGAATTTCTGAAGGCAAAGCATTCCATAAGAATGACGCCACAATTGTAAAGGCCCTACGCCTAGTTGCTGTCAGACGGAAGATCTTAAAACTGGGAATTTCCAACAAATCTTGGTCTTCCGAACGAAGTGATCTCTGGGGTTGGTAGGGGGTGAGGTGGTCCCTCAAGTATGCTGGCCCTGGACCATATAAGGCCTTGAAGGTGAAAACCATCACTTTGAAAGTAATCCGGTGCTCAATTGGTAGCCAGTGTAGCTGCTGCAGAATTGGAGTTATATGACTTCTTGTCGGTTCCCCGGCGAGAAGTCGGGCCACAGCATTTTGCACCAGCTTGAGCTTCCAGATCACCGACAAAGGTAGGCCAATGTAGAGGGCGTTACAGTAGTCTAATTTTGAGATGACCGTAGCCTGGATCACAGTAGCTAGGTTGTTCCTAGACAGATAGGGGGGCCAGTTATCTAGCCTGATGCAGATGGAAAAATGCGACTCTGCTCACCGCAGAGACCTGAGCCTCCATTGCCAGCAGAGGGTCCAAAAGGACTCTATAAATCATAGAATTCCATAGCACTACATGATGACTGTTAATTTGGGTTCAAACTGCTATAATTCTATCATGTAGGTTCAACCTAACAGGCATAATGTACCAAAAACCACTGCATCTTATTATTTCCTAGCTTTACGGATTAAACTGTTCTGTCTTGTACTGCATTTGTCGGTGTCACAATTAATTTTTGACATTAATAAAAGGGAGTCATACAGCATACTTTCCATTAGTTTCCCCTGCTACATTTCTTTTCCTATTGACTTGCAAATGACATGAGAGGTAGCTAGCCATTAAAAAAAGAAAAGAAACAGTGTTTGCAAACGAATGCAGCGGGCCTCAGACAATTCATTACAGCACTTGGAGCAATAATACACTTGTCATATTAACTCAGGACATCGTGCCAATAAAAAACGATACCTGAAAAACAAGGGTGTAATTTGGGTGCAGCTGACAGACAGATGTTACTGCTCATCTGGTGGAAAGAAAATGAATCAAAGTGGCTCAGAGAATCAGACGCGGCATACCAAGTAATGTGGGATTTAAGAGTCAATGTGGGAGTACTCATCTCCGCCAACATTAATTTTCCTTTGTCTTGCAACTCAACCATGTTTAAACAGGTGGGGAAAGAGTTTAGAGTTCATTCTTAGCTTACCAATTGGTTTGTTATGGCAAAAGCAAGTGATGAAGATAAAAATCATTATAGAACACCTTTTCGCCATTACACCATTTTGAATTGTGAAGATACCACCATCAGTGGACAAAAAAAATGGTCTGCAGTAAACTGGGAAAAATAAACCATGTGAATAGCAGCTATGTGCTCTGTGTAAACATGAAATACAGCTTGCTCTAGACCAGGGTGCACAACAATGCAGATGGTGGGGGCAAATTTGTAGCCACTTGTCTCCCTGAGATGCCCCGGAAAATAGGAAGTGACATCACTTTTTTATGGTATCCAGTTTTAGCAGCAAAATGACTGTTTTTAAAAGCAGGGAGTTGGGTGTGAAAAGGATCATTCAAAATGGTGACCCTGCAAAGGGATGAAAAAATGAGGTTGGATGGGTTACCAATAGGCTACAATTTTCCCTTCCTTGCCATAGTCACTGTGGCTCCAAGAAAATGGAATTAACCTGAATGCAGAGGTGGGCATACAATTTGTTGGGCACAGAAGAGTCACTCTCATTGTTTGAAGTCCAGTGAATAGGGAAGGAGTAGCTTCATGAGAATCTAGTTTACGTTCGTGCATAGTTGAGCTCATGTATATGTTAATGGCAGGATGAGGTTTAGACTTTCTATGACTCAGATGGGGGACTGTTTGCCTTCCAACCCCCGAAATAACAAGATCACAACAACTTTCTTTGGGTTCAAACATGGACAACTTTTATTGATGTTACCTATTTAACTTTGTAACTAAGTTTAACTAATGTCTGTTTTGAACTTGGTGTGTCTAAGCCAAGGTAGCATTCTTATCTGGCCTACCCCTTGGCTATTTGGGTGAAACACCTGGGTTCCCTGGTAATCTAAACCCAGGCAACTCCTAAGGGAAAACAACAAAGAAATCTCCCGCAAATTATGAGTCCAGACTCTCCCATTTCAAGACCTTTCAATTTCACCTCACCCCATTCAAATGATCAGCAGGTGAGTGTTTTAGTTAATGGCCTTACACCAATTCTCAATTTCCCTGAGCTATTTTTGCTAAATCCTATTTACAAACCTTGCCATCCCAGCTAGTCCCTAGAACAGTATAGGGTAGGTGGAAAAATCTTCCTAGAACATAGAATGGAAACATTCCTACCCGGTCCCAAATGACAAGCAATAATTATATTGTCAATGGGTGTTGCACCTCAGACCTGGAGCATACCCCCCTAGATCACACACACAAGCAAACTCTGTAAAATGGTTTTATTTAGAATAAGAATAGTCCAAAGGTAAAACTTGTAAAGTCTTTAAACTGGAGTAAATCCCATAGAAAGCAAATCCAAAACCATGACAGGCCGCTCTGGCGGCCGAAACAGGAACTTAGAGTCCAAAGCTAACCGAGGCAACGGTCAAACGGGAATGTAGCTCGGCAGGGCGAACCCGCTCCTGCAGCCAACTTGAACCTGAGAACTTAAGCATGAACAATCCAAGCCAAACGTAGCTTCAGCTCTGGTGAGATCTTCCCCGGGCCAGTCTCTTAAAGGAATCTATTTTCTGTGGGACCACTGAATTCCCCGATGCAAATTCCAATCTCTCCGGGAGGATCTGATACTGGCCCTTCTATCAAAATCCAACAACTTGTTAGCAGGCCCAGGTGGACTCATATCTTGCTGAGAAAACTCTTCCTCCCTATTTCCCGGGAGCTCAGCTGGCAAGGGAGTAAAGTTCCCGTGAGAGTCAAGGTTACTGGAGTTCTCGCTAGCTGTCTCGAAACTGACTTCCATAGAATCTTCATTAACTCCTTCCTCGAGCCAATACCCATGCAGCCAGTCATTATCCCAAGACAAATCCCCATTTGCAGAAATGTCCCCATCTGGCCATTCATCCTCTCCATCCTGGCCCTGATCCACTGGCACCACTGGTGCCTGTCCCTGACCACTAGGCTGGGGCATCACACTGCTAGGCTGGAACACCACACTGGGTGGGCATGGCGGGTTGACAATCAGTCTTCAAATAAAGACTGGGGGCAGGCTGAGGCTGCAGCCTGACTCTACCCCCTTCTAAAAGGTACCAGAAGCAACCTTCCACCGTTGTCTTTGGGGGAGGAGGCAAATCTCCCCCCCCCCCAGCTGTGCAGGGGTGGTAAATGCTCTTTAAGATGGTCTTTCAAACTTTCTAACCCTAGAATGCCACCAGGACTCCTTCTGATGTATAATCAAGCATTCTGGGGTGCAGAATGGTGGCTTATACATCAGAAGGAGTCCTGGTGGCTTTTTGCGAGGGTTAGAAAGTTTGTTCTGGTATGCATTTGGCATGAGATGCCGTTATGTAATCAGATCTTATTGGTTTGTTGGTTGTCATCATCCAACCAGACTGTCTGCTGGCCAAATGATACTCTCAATACAGAGAAGGTTTTCTCATTCCTGTTTTTTTCTCTCTCTAATGTAATTCTTGTATTGAAGGGGAAAGTGCCTTCTAATCAGTTTTAGCAGCTGTCATGTTTGTGAAAGCAAGAAGAAAGTGCCTTTGTTGCTGCTCACTCACTGAGGAGGTGACAAAATTAAAGAAGCTGCCACATTCATCCTGCATTTACAGCTGAAAGGGGATATGAAACTAGCAGGGCATGGGGCACAAGGCCTCTCTTGATGGGAAGGGAAATGGAAAGAGTAATTCAAAATATTTGAATCATGGTCAAAAACAGGTTTTCAAGGCATCAGGGTGAGAATCTTTGCAGTTTGGGACATAAGTGGTCTATCTCAAAAAGGAAGAGGGCTACTCTCTTCAGCTACAAGGTATTGGGGCACTTTTAGTCATTGTATGGTTGGAAGAGACTTCAGACTTGCACAGCACCCATAAAAATTAATTGCAATGGTGGGAAACAGACATTTGCATTTGTAATTCATGACAGAATATCTATCTCTGTGTGAAAATTCTTTATTATTTGATATTGTTTGAGCCTGCATGCATAAATCAGAAGAATTTGGAGAGTTCAAGGGCCCATTCACACTACATAATTACAGAACTATTATTCCACTGGGTTCACCCTGTGGGATGCTGGGATTTGTAATTTGGTGAGGCACTGGCAACCTCTAAATATCTCTTCTTCTTTTTGGATTTTGGAATTTACTTTTTTAAAAATTTGAAACTTATAAATAAATAAAAATAAACATCTCTTCTTAAGCAGCAAGAACCAGGATTCCACAAGACAGAACCATGGCAGTTCAAGTTGAATAATGGCATGTAATTATGTAGTGTAAATGGCATTCAAATTGACATTAGTTTTGCCATGATCACAAGGCAGAATATGATTCCTCCATCCACAGGTTTTGATTTTCAAGATGCTTTTCATCACATGTTTAGGAGTTTCAGAGAGCAAAGCATTCTGCAATCTAACAGTACCATATCCCCTCATTGCACTGCAACATTCGAGGCATCTTCAAATGGACCACAGCTTCCTGTGCAAATATGGCATGTTTCTGTTTCAACAGCAGTACTTTTAATTTTTCAGAAATGTTCTGCAAGTAGGTCGGTTCTAATTCCACTCTGCACTCCCTTTATTTGTGTGTGTTGAATGGGGAGCCTGCTCCAGCCACCGAAATCATGCTAATGGCCCTGCTTTCAGAGGTTTCGATCTCATCTGTTGCTAATAAATAAATAAATAAATGGGGTGGGGGGTGGAATCAATCATGTTTGGAGGACACACGATCCCTGTTGTGTGTTTGGAATTTAAAGATACAGTGCTGCCCTTAATCAATACTGTTGCATCTGAAATATATTTCAAGGCTGATTTCAAGGCTATGGACGCCAGACACCCTGCCAGCTCTGTGGTGCACTCTCCCTCTGCCACACATTTTATTTTTCCTTGTGCTTTCTTGCAGTAAGTTTTGCCTGAAATGCTTTATTATCAAACATGCTGGTAGGATGATTTAAGGGAGACTAAAGTCTGAACCTTGAGGGCGAAAGTAGGCACTGATGTTGGAAGACCTTGATTTCAACTCTTCACATCATAGCTTGAGTCTCCCTCCTTTCGCATCTTTGCAATGGCTTGGTAATGATTTTTAGTTTTTTGTTGATAATACCCTGGAGTGGTCAATTCTCATTCTCATTTGTAAAGGTGGGATAAGGAATGGTTTTTTAACAAGCCTGTTTTCTGTCCCAAAGTGATTGATTGTTACAATTATTATTGTTATTTTCAGCTAAAGAACAGTACCTGGAGTAGATTTACAAGTGATTTTAAAAATTGATTGCAATGGGATAAGGCCTATGTTGGCTTATAAACTGGTTAATTTCCCATCTCTCTTCCAAATGTGAGGATGACCATCTGAAGAGGAGGAAAATAATTCTTTATTACTTATTAACTATAGTTTTAAGATTGCCTGTCATTCTCGCAGGTATCAGGGTGGTATGCAGCATAAATAAAGTCTATCTCACCAAATACAAATACAGTAAATCTGTAAAATAATACCTTAAAGAAAAGAACTTGGAACTAAAAAGAGCAAGCAAGACACAAAATGCCTGGTCAAATTTAAAAAGTTTTGACTCAGTGTCCAAGGTAGTATGATGTAGTAGTTTGGGTAGTAAGGTAAAGGTTTTCCCCTGCCATTAAGTCCAGTCGTGTCCAACTCTGGGGGTTGGTGCTCATCTCCATTTCTAAGCGGTGTTGTCCATAGACGCCATCCAACGTCATGTGCCTACCATGACTACATGGAGCTCCATTACCTTTCTGCAGGAGTGGTACCTATTGATCTACTCACATTTGCATGTTTTCGAACTGCTAGGTTGGCAGAAGCATGGGCTAACAATGGGAGCTCACCCCACTCCCTGGATTTGAACCTGTGACCTTTCGGTCAGCAAGTTCAGCAGCTCAGCATTTTAACCCTCTACACCACAGGGGACTGTGGTGCATTGTTTTGGGCATTGGACTACAAATCTGATTAGGTTTCAGACCTCTGCTCAGCCATGGAAACCCACTGGGCAACTTTGGGCAAGTTACACTCTCTCAGTCTCAGAGGAAGACTATGTTGCATCTCTTCTGAACAAATCTTGTCAAGAAAGTCCTGTGATAGCTTTGCCTTAGGGTCACCATTGGTCAGATCTGACTTCAAGATACACAAGAACAACACTCCAAAATCATTTTCATAACAATTGCTGATTCAGAGTTTCTTGAGGTAATTCAAAATTATTTTGACAGGACAGGACAATATAAAATTATTCCAAAACACAGATGTAATGTTAGTTGGAATTTCTCCATAAGTAATTATGCAAGTCTAGCTAGGGGAAAATTAATTACTAATGGAAATCAATAGTATTGAAGGAAATGTTGACAAGGAGAAGACCTGGTTATGGCTCACAAATGGAACACTGAAGAAGGAGACAGAGGGCCTGATTCTTGCAGCCCAAGAGCAAGCCATCAGAACCAATGCAATTACGGCCAGGATCGAAAAATCAGCTGATGACCCAAAATGCAGACTGTGCAAGGAAGCTGATGAAACCATTGACCATATCCTCAGCTGTTGCAAGAAAATTTCACAGACGGACTACAAAGACGCAACTCTGTGGCCCAAATAATTCACTGGAACTTATGTCACAAGTACCACCTGCCAGCAGTAAAGAATTGGTGGGATCATAAACCCATAAAGGTCATGGAAAATGAACATACAAACTACTGTGGGACTTTCTAATCCAGACTGACTAAGTTTTGGAACACAATACACAAGACATCATGATTGTGGAAAAGAAAAAAGTCTGGATTATTGATGTCACCATTCCAGGTGACAGCTGAAAAAAACAACAGGAAAAACTCAGCTGTTATCAAGACCTCAAAATTGAACTACAAAGGCTCTGGAATAAACCAGTACAGGTGGTCCCAGTGGTCATTGGCACACTGGGTGCTGTGTCAGAAGATCTCAGCCAAAATTTGGAAACAATAAACATTGACAAAATCATGATCTGTCAACTGTACAAGACCACCTTACTTGGATCTGTGTGCATCATTCGGAAATACATCACACAGTCCTAGATGCTTAAGAAGTGTTCGACTTGTGATTTTTTGATATGAAATCCAGCATATAGATCTCATTTGCTGTGACATACTCTGGTTTTGTGTCAGTAAAATAACAACTACTACTACTACTACTTTATTTTTGTACCCCACCTTCATCTCCCTGAAGGGACTCATGGCGGCTTACATGGGACAAGCCCGAACAAACATAGATTAAAAACACAACACAATAAAATTTCTAAACAACATCATAATAACATAAAACAACATCATAAAACAACCAATAGACTGAGCAGTAATAAATACTGAACTCAGAAGGTAGAAGCTTGTGCAATATAGTTTCAAGTCAGGGACTGGTGGAAAAGTGCAGAAGCCGATAATAAATAAGGGCTAGAAAGGCTATGTCATTTAGAATGCCAGATCTATAGAGCAGGGGACAGTGATAAAGTGCAGGAGCTGACAGTAAATTATAGTTTGGGCCAATTATCTAGTGAACTGGTTAATCATAGGCACAATGGACATCCAAAGTGGACAGGGTGGGTGCCAGTCTAATATCCCTGGGAAGAGAGTTCCAGAGCCGGGGGAGGAGGGGGACGGACCACCAAGAAAGCCATCTCCCTCTCCCTTGTCTCCACCAACCACATTTGAGATGGAGGTGGGAGGGAGAGAAGGGCCTCCCCAGAAGATTTTAGAGCTCGCATGGGTTTGTAGAGGAAGATTCAATCCCAAAGATAGGCAGGTCCCAAACCGTTTAGGGCTTTGTAGGTAATAACCTGCACCTTGAATTGGGACCGGAAGCTTATCAGCAGCCAGTGGAGCTGTTTAAACAGGGGGGTTGATTGCTCCCTGTAGCTTGCTCCAGTTAATATCTAACAAGCTAGCTTGATATTCATTCCCTTGTTCTGTTCATGCTTCTATTTGTTCCAACATTTTCTCAAAAGTAAAATGTATAACTTGTAATTATAATAAGCAATCAAATGTTGAGTCTGAATACAATGTAGGAGCTGAAAAGCAAGCACTATGTGGGAGCTTGATCAACTTTGTTTCCTTTAATTAACCTAAAATCAAATCTTTTCAAGCTGAGAGCAGATGTTTATTATGTGTGAAAACAAAATGTAAACAGCTGCACATGCAGTAGTTACAGCAGTAGACATCTGGGGCTAAGCTCAGAGGTGACACGGAAAGTGACACAAACCAGTCTAAAGTTGAATCAGAGATGAGAGAAGACAGAGCAACCTCTCCTCTGAAGACTAATATTTTGGGTTCAAATTGGGTAGGTGGCCATCTCCAAATGTGCACTACCCTGAAACAGTTCCTCCTAGCTTGTCTTTTTTGAAAACCTTGGTATTTTTTTTAAAAAAACTCCTGTTCTGTCATTAAATTATTTATTTATTTCAAACATTTGTACCCCACCCTTCTCAACCCCCGAAGGGGGACTCAGGGTGGCTTACAGCCAGCAACAATTTGATGCCCCCACATACAAGACACAATAAAACATGACAATTACATAATGGTATAGCCAATCCTGAACTATTTAATCTGAATGGGTTACATGATAACATCATGAAGCCAAATTTATAGCATGGTTTTCTGATTTCACCATGAATGGGAGTACACATGTTGCTACTATGTGGGTTTGAGTATGTGTGGACCTTTTCCTCTTGGTGAACAAATTCTCCATCACCAAAGCATGATGGAACTAGGTGGGTTCCTGATGGTACTAGATGACCCCCATTGAAGGCTTCTTCCCCTGAAGAACTTCAAAAAGACCAAGTTGGTTCAAGGCAGGGGTCCCCAAACTAAGGTCCATGGGCTGGATGCAGCCCTCCAAGGTTATGTATCTGCCCCCACCCTAAACCTTAGACTTAGAGTCACCCTAAGTTTGAAATGACTTGAAGGCACACAACAACAGTCCTAATTAACTTGACTGTCTCACCAGTCAAAAGCAAGCCCACACTTCCCACTGGTATTCTGGTATTATTTTTCATGTTTTGCACTATATATAAGATATGTGCAGTGTGCATAGGATTTTGTTCATATTTCCTTCAAAATATAGTCTGACCCCCCCCCCCCCAGTCTGAGACACTTGGCTTAAAAAGTCTGAGGGTCCCTGTTCAAGGTGAGGGACTTATTTGGTTTATCTGATGAAGATGAAGAGATAACCAAACTTACTTAGTCAGTGCTTACTCCCAACTTTAGGGTCCAGCTTGCACTCAAAACACCAAAACTCCCTGCCCTTTTGGTTCTATTCTGCACATAATCCTCCAAGCGAGCAGCAAACCCCCAACCACAAATTTTTATTTATCAGTATCTTGACCATCTCCCTGGCTTAGGAGTATCCCATCGCAGTTGTAAAACTATCCATAGTGGCAACACACCAGCATGAGAACCCTTGTTATCACATATGTCTGCATTTGCACAAATGCACTAATTTGCCAGCCCATGTTCCCATATTCCTACTTCTGCATAGCCTCATAATCCTGCACTTCCATCATACGATAAGGACCACCATCTGCTTCATTGCTCATTTGCTTCTTTTGTGTGATTAAGTCCATAAAAAGTTCAATTCTGAGGATTTATTTAGTCCCTGGATGGTCGCTGTATGCAGGTGGTAGCATGGTTGATTTGACAGAACACAGGAAAACCTGTTACAAATTAATTTTCTTTGTCATAAGTGGAAAAAAAATTCTTGGACCTGGTTCACAGACTTTCCTGACTACCCAAGTAAAGCCTTGATCTGGAAAAATGAAAACTTTTTAAAATGTGCTGCACTAAAACTGATCTTCTAATTAAGGATCAGATCTTGCTGCTCTTGCAATCTGCCCATCTTGTTATGATGAGACTGCACTGTGAGTGTTCATAAATCCCTTTGAGAGATCTTGGCTCTTGAACAAAACACCAAAAAGTTTTGCTGTTGGAGTTGTGTACTTTGTATTGGTAAATGATTGGTGTGATTTGCACACATATCCCTCATTTATGCTAATAAAAATAGGCAGATTTCTTTAGAACCAACATAGGAGGTCTCAAACATATAATGCTTGCTCCAGAATGCTGCCAAAAGTACTCTGGAGGTGTGAAGGGCATTTCCATCATTTTGGAGTGTTTGCATTTTTTTTCAAAAACAATTTTACCCCCAAATGCTCAAAAATGATAGAGGGCCTAAGATGCATTTCCACCATATTTTTCAGGAGTTCTGGGCTACTTTATGCCCATTAAAGGACTTTAAACACTCAAAATATGCTGGAATTGCCTCCATTTTACTGCTTTCCAAAGTCCCATAGAAAGCTGATGCACACCCTCATTCTCCCAGACTTGCCTATCATGATTCTATAGCATAGTCTTAAGATTGAGTATAAGCAAAATGCATCATGTGATATCTTATCTTATACTATCAACAATGCAGCAGGTATTGTTTCCCCTAATGTTAAAGAGCAACCCACAAAACATACAAAAATGTGGGAGGAAGAAACAATTTGGGGAGGCAAATCCAGCCACCTCTAATTTTTTTTGCATCCATCAATTTGACTCTAACCAAAATTTACATCTTTCTCTAGCTTCATGAATGATTTTTCTCCCATAGCTTGTTTATTTTCTCTGCTAGATTCCCCCACACACCATTCCCATTTTTCTCCTCACCACTGACAACTACAGATAATTATTTAAGAAAAAATAGTGACAAATCCATTCTCCTAGGAGTAAATATATTGCCAGTCCTAGCAGATAAAGAGAAATATTGGCTAACTTCTGCTAGAATCAGACATTCTTGGAATACTTGGAGGTGGGAATATGGGGAAAGAATTAGTGAAGTTAAGAAGCACTGGTTTACAGGCAATAAGCTCATCATATTTCTGACTAAAACACCAAGAAAACAATAAGCTTTTCAAAAGGAAATCTGTCCCATGAAACACAAGAGTCCAAAAGGAGCAGACCATGGATAGTGGATTTCCATCCCGCATCATCAAACTAAGGCCCTAACATCCAAGAGAAACTGGGATAAAAGGGCATGGGGAAGGTGTCTAGATGACACTTTTGTGTACTGAATCACATCATGGGCTGAAAAACACTAGTTAAAAGGGGGTGCTTAAATTCCAAGATTGGCTGAAAAATGTGCAGATTCACATCACTGATATTCCTGCACTCAAGAAAAACATGGCACTTCATTGTGATATGCTGGTGTGGACTGCAGCAGTGCATGTGTACATTTTAAAATCCTCAAACAGCTGATAAGGGATATAAACTCTAGAGCCACGGACACACAGTTGGAAAAATGAAAGCACAAATGGAAAGCAATTCCCATGAGAACACTCTGAAACCATCCTTTTGTTCTCATATTTGTGAACTTAAACAGAGCTTGAATTTACACACTGGGCACCAGTATGGCAGGCAAGTGGCCCCAAAGGGAAGTGGAGTTTAAGATGGAAAAAGTACAGGGATCAGAAGGGTGAGGAGAGATAATGACAAGAAACCTGCTTGTGTGCACGTTTATATATCCACATTAGCACTTATGAGGTCTATCACATCTTGAAGAGTCAATAAAAAATAAGAGAAAAATGGCAGTCCCAGTCTATTTTGCAGATTTCTAAAATTTTCAACAAAAAAACCAAACCAAAACCTTTCAGGGTGCCATGGGGCTTAATGGGAATGACAGCTCTGTGTTTGTACTTGCTTTCAGGTACCACAATTTTTGCCCCACTTATTTGTCCTGGATTATGAGGGTGTCTGGAAGAGCTCAAACTCAAGAAAACAGGGGAAGGCTATAATCTGTCAACACTGAACACCTTGTCCAAACGAAGAGTGAACCTTCTGATATAGCTTTCTACCAGTCTCCAAATGGGAGACCTCCAATGAATACCAGGTGCTGGCAGGCTACACGTCAGAGAAAGAAACAGGTGACTTGAAGTTGATTTATTATTATTATTTATAAGGGTGATGGTCATCACAAGGGTGATGGTCATCACATTATCAATGCGTACCCATTGTGAAATGAGCTCTGCATTGACTTTGTGTCCGAGGAAGTCAATTGCTTTGAAGAATCCATGACTGGCAATACTCCTAGTATTAAAGAGAGCATTACCTCTTGGCAATGCAAGCATCGTCATGAGTTCAGGTGCCTAGGATCCTATTTGTGCAGACAAAACAGTAACCTACCTATGCATAAGCTTCAGCAACCATTGGTCTGCAAGAAGACTAATTTGTAACGTCATAATTGTTCAACAGGATGGAAGCCTGTTTTTATTGGAAGAAAGCAAAGTCTGCCTGAATTGGAGACCACCAATGAATATCATGTGCTGGTAGGCTACACATCAGAGAAAGAAACTTGCAAAATCACCTCTGAGTGTTCCTTGCCTTCAACAACAACAACAACAACAGCAGCAGCAATATTTTATTACAGTCCATAGATTCATCAGTAAAACCAACAGCCATTATAAATTCTCCCATCTCAGAAGTCCATTGTACAGGGTACATCTACAAGGATGTGGAGGCGATCTGGCTGTGACATCTGTCACCCCATTCATCACCAGGTTTGATTCAGCTGATCTGGCTAGCTAGGCAGGTGTCCCTCCCTCACCACTCCATGTGCGTCCCTCCCGAAGTTGTGTACTTGGTGGAAGAGGACAACCTCCCAGGTATTGAAGGAGTGTATCAAGGTTTCCAGTCTTAGGCCCGGATATAGATAGCTGCACTCCCCTGCTAGAATCTCCAAAGAAGCTCAAGGTGTTCCTTGCCTTGAAAAACATATAAAAGTTATGGTGTTACTGAAAGTCAACAGGTGACTTGAGGACACAGAATGAGATTAGGATGGATGGATGAATAGAAGGAAGGTATATAGACATATACCATGTGCTTAATGGAACTGTTTTCCATATACAATAGATATATACTGATTTTTCCCCTCTGAAATATCTACTAAATCCTCTGAGCCTGGGTCTGTCTCCCCAGTTTTCTTTCATATTGCTTTCCTTTAGAATTTCTTGTGTATATAATAGGATGCGCGCTCCATCCCCACAGCTCTGATTGCCCTCACAGAGACTTCTCAGTCATGGCCAGTTGGAAGTCTGAAAAACTGGGGCTCATAAAATATAGAAAGCTTTGTTCCCCAAGGTACCCTTGTCATAGACTTAAGCCAGGCAAGGAGAAGAAGATGAACCTGATGGGGGAATTGGAGTGAGTGCCTGACATATCTATTAACGTACTGAAAACAAAAAACTTTCCCCTGCGGTCTGCAGATGGAGTGAGAAGGAAGCAATTTCCAAGCTCCAAAGTGTGTTTTGGAGCCATAGGACCCATCAGTTGTCCCTGAATTGGAAGCTCCAGCCAACACTTTACTTTTATTAATAATAACCCCCCCCCCCCCCCAAAAAAAAACCCAGAGAGGTGATATTCCAACATTTGTGACTTTCTCCATTCCAGAGTTTAAATATTAACCGTTAGTTGTTAGGATGTTAAAGGAAAGAGCCACACTGGTAACCAGATGACAAAGAGTATCACCCCCACTGCAATTTTGCCATGCTTTGGACTTTCCTTGGACTTCAGGCAGGCCAACTTTGTCTCAGTCATTAGCTGAAAATTCTTAGAGCCAGAAACCAGAGAGACCTTTTTTCTCAGGCCTCTGTAGGACTCTGATATAACTGTGATGCCTGTAATCCGTTAAAGAATAGGCAGTACATTTGACATTAATGCGAACTAAGAAATATATCTGTCTTCCATGCAAATGGCCCCAGTACAGACCCAGAGTGCTTAGATTTCTACCCGCTCCCCCCACTGCCCAATCAGAAGCTGTAGAAATTTTTTTATTAGCCCAATTTCCATTACTCAGCAATGAATGTAGAAATCTTTGATCAAACTAATTAGAAATAGTTATACTCTGCACTCACAGATAGATCAGATTTATTAGCAAAATTATGTGTGTGCACAGATAGCAAATAAATAGGAACATTAAATACAAGAAATATGACATTTATGCTACTTTTTAGAATGAGGAAGCATTCCAATTAAGCAGTGAATATTCCAAACGGGTAGAAGATTTCTTTCTTTCTCTCCTCCCCTCCCTGCAAACTGCAATATTCAGCTAATATGTATTACGAAGAATGAAATTGAAGAAGCTGAGGTTGGCAAAAGAAGAAGCCATATATATTCTTCCATTGGGTAGGGTGTGTTTTTCCCCTAGGATTTTTTTTTTGTAGAAAGCATTAGGCTGAAGGGAGAAAAAGAAAGAAGAGAAGTTTGAACCGGCTTTGTACAAATTGAGTATCCCTTATCTGTGATGATTGGGACCAGAAGTGTTTCAGATTTAAGATCCTCCCCCCCTCCCAAATTTTGGAATACCTGAATTCACATACATGCATAATAAGGTATCTTGGAGACAGCATCCAAGTCTGGGTGCAGTCTCCAAGATACCTTATTAGATACCAAGTCTACCTGTCCCGTCATGACCTAGCCACAGTGGTCCAATCCACGGTCATCTCAAGATTGGACTATTGTAATGCCCTCTACATCGGCCTTCCCCTGTCGGTGATCTGGAAGCTTAAGCTGGTGCAAAACGCTGCTGGTGGCAGGTTTACCATCTCGTTGCCACATCACGCCAGTGCTGCGCGAACTGCACTGGCTTCCAATAGAGCACCGGATCACCTTCAAGGTGCTGGTTTTGACCTTCAAGGCCTTGAATGGTCTGGGGCCAGTGTGCCTGACCGCCTCTCCCACTATAGAGGGACCGCCTCTCCCACTATAGCCCTCCACCCTTCCTTCCACGACCACTGCGATCGGAATCCCAGAATCTCTTGGTGGTGCCCAGCTGTCAGGCTATCCACAGACTACTGCAACACGCTCTATGTGGGGTTGCCTTTGCAGACTGTTTGGAAGCTTCAACTGGTCTAATAGAAGGCAGCCAGGTTACTAATGGGAGCGGTGCCTAGGGAGCACACAACTCCTTTGTTGCGCCAGCACCACTGGCTGCCAATTTGCTACCGTGCACAATTCAAATGGCTAGCTTTGGCCTATAAAGTCCTAAACGGTTCCGGCCCAGGTTACCTGTCCAAATGTATCTCCTCATATGAACCATCTAGGAGCTTAAGATCATCTGGGGAGGCCCTGCTCTTGATCCTGCCTGCATCACAAGCGCAATTGGCAGGGATGAGGGACAGGGCCTTCTCAGTGGTGGCCCTTGGCTATGGAACTCTCTCCCCAGGATATTAGATCATCCCCCTCCCTCCTGACTTTCTAAAAGAAGGTGAAAACTTGACAATTTTGGGTTTGGAGTATTTAGGATTATGGAATTACAAATAAGGAATGTTCAACCTGCACTGTGAAGTGGAGTAGTAATGTGTATGGAAGTTTTCTTAGTAATACTTCAAGTACTATAGTTTTATGTTGCTCTTTGGAAACCTTTTGGTGTCTTGTGCAAGTGGACATTACTGTACAGAAGCAGTTGGATATTTTCTGTGATCCAGAATGTACACACTCAGTTCAAGATTGCAGAAGCAAAGTTGTTCATGTGGTGTCATTACCATGATGCATTGGGTACCATGTGCTTTGTGCACATCTACACTCTGGATATAGTTTCATGTTTTAGTTATAGAATACCATAATGCCTAAATGAGACAGCATTATGTAATTTGCTGCACAATTCCACTAAGCTGAAGTTGAAAATCTACACTGTTCTTGCGTATTTATAAATCTACACTGCCCTTTCCCTGCCTACGCAGTGGGCGGGGAAAGGTTATTACCTCCTCGCACGAAGGGAGACTATTGGTTCCTTGGGAATCTTCTGGGAGGGGGCGGAGGCTGCCTATTTTGGGGCAGCCTCCTGCTCCATTCCTGTTTGAGGTGTTGAAGAGACAACGAAGAATGAAAAACAAGACGGGGTGGTTGCAAAACGCTGGGTATCAAAAAGGATACAAACAAATAGTCAATGAGGAATAATGAGGTTTATGTAAAAGGCAACGTAAACGTGGAGAGACCCGCAAGCTGCGAGCAGCAAATAACAGCAAAACGCGCCAAGGCGCTGTAAACTTTGGAGGCCCCACGGGCTATCAATAGTAAGCAGAGATAGGAGTTAAATGCCAAAGTACTAATAATAGTGTCCAACTTATAGGTGGGTGTAATACCCAAGGTTAGTCCATGATCCAAATAAAGCAATCCAAATGGAGACCACGGATGGAGAGTAGCCAAAGCGGTAAGGATTTGTAGTCCAACACCCCGGTCGGGTGTATTTATAATCCACTGGCTGTATAGACAAGCCGGAAAATAGGAATCCGACACCCCAAACGGGTGTATTTATAATCCACTGGCTGTATAGTCAGGCCGGCGAGTAGAAGTATGGGATCCAAAGCTCGTTTCGACCCAATACGGGTCTTTATCAAGGCCAGAAATGTCCCATCAAATAGTGGTGAAGGTCATGGCTGGACATGCCTAAAGTAAAATGTATACAATTTCGTTCAGTAATAGCAATAAGCATCAACATAACGTACAAAAGAGTGGACACTAGGTATCCAATGCAACCAGTAGTTATCCAAGATAAGTAGGTAACCAAACATATTCAAATAAGCATATAAATCTTCATACAGCGAAAATGCTAAATCATAGGAGTACAATATTAACAACAGCAATATGAAAAATCAGGCGAGAAGGAGGATGCTCACCAAGCTAGAGGAAATCACTCAGTAGCAGCAGAGTCCAGGGCGTGTAGCAAAAGGCTATGGGAGTAGGTAAGAATAAGTAGGCAAAAGAGGGAGTGTGCGTCACAGGTGAAGCGATTAATTAGTGGAGTAGGTCAGTGATATGGACCTTTCGTTTAAACCGGCAGGAATTTCACAATTTAAAGACAAAATCCAACGGGTTTCATGGCGGCGAAGGAGGCAATCAACATCAGCATGGGGTGGAGGCTTGATTTTCTCAATGCCGAAGAAGCGTAGGCTATCCGGGCCATGCGCTGTCGATTTAAAGTGATGGTATAGCGGAGAATCCTCCGACAAATTCCTAATTCTCGAACGGTGTTCCGAGACTCTAACTCCCATCGTCCGTCGTGTCATCCCCACGTAGACCAGGCCATGGGCATTGGAGTCCATAAATGCAGGATTCAGACTGGCATGTAAAGAATTCCCTGAACGCTGGAAGTCGCGGCCCGTTCCGGTATATAGATTTGTTTGCCGGGAAAACATAGTCGCACTGTGCGCAATGTCCACATCGGTGTGTTTTGGGAGTAAAGGTGCTCCTCAGGCGGGGTACGAATGTCGGAATGTACAAC